>JARHVA010000275.1:1202500-1327500 GCA_037957365.1 Torreya grandis | reverse complement strand
TTTTATATTCCTTTGATTTTAGTATTTAATTTTTAGCCAAAAATCTCTTACATCTTTAAAATAAAGAAAAGCCCAAAAATAATAAAAACTTAACAAAAATAGTGTCAAAAGACTTGCTAACAAGTGCAAGCCAAATAAAAATCCTTGCCAACCTGTGAAAGTAACCTCATCACACATAATCCTTTTCCATTCCTGAAAAAATCACATACAAAGCCTTACTTCAACATTTTATCAAACACACCTTAAAAGCCATTTCCTGAATAATCTCATGCATTTTTCCTTAGATTCTACCTAGTTTCCTTCAATTGACCCTTCTTGAGACACCATGTCTTATCTAGAATGGTTTGTTCCCTAGAGATAAAGAACCTAGTACCACCATTGTCATATAGTCTAACATCAACACTGATTAAAGGTGTGAGTTATTTAAATCTACCTCTATTCTTCATCTCATTGCAGACTCCTTAGCTACATTAGAAGAACAATAATGCATCCCTAATCCACATATCATTATCCTCTTCTAGAACAAAGGATGTCAATACAATGTTACCAAAGCCTAGCCTTCTATTCACATCTCCTTCTTCTCATTAGGTCTAGCCTCTTTTGATATCATACACACTTAGTGTATGACATTGACTAGGAAGAATCAACCCAATAGAGTAGACCTTTTTCCATGAGTTACCCAACCCAATGCCCCTCATTTCCCTAGTCCTAGTATTGACCAAGAGCTTTATGCTATTATGATATCAAATATCAAAGGGATTTAAAACTTTATTTTCACATAACTTAAAACTCTAAAATATCAGTAATATGTTGTTGAGGTCTTATGGTTCCATCACATGAACCCATTGCCACCACATATCCTAAATCCCATTCCACAAAATAACCAACCAAACCCTTATCCCATCCATTATGATTGATACTTCAACCAGACCTCAAAGATTCGAGTACATATTTTAGTTTGTTTTATTCATGTGCATACAAATTGGTAAATCCAAGGTGAAGAATTTCATCCTTTGTGTATCCCTTTCTTCCTCTTCTCCTTTTATTTCTCCATCTCCCCTCTTACCATTTATTTTATTGGTATCTATATACCCCCTAAATATATCACGATAGTATATTAGTAGATATCTTGGCTTATAGGGATAAAAGAGAATCCAACTCAACTCTGGTAAGAATTTGTTAATAACTTAGAATAACCCAACCTTTAAACTAACATAGATTACCAACCATATGATTATTCTATTCCTAGTACTCAGACATAGGGCAAGGTTATCATTCAAGACATAGGTGATGTATATAAAACTTTGAGTAACCACTTTGACTCCAACACCATGACCCTTATGAGTGGATGCATGGTCATTCCTCATGTGGCCACGAGGCCATCCATTGGCTTGAAAAACATAGATATAGAAATCATCACCAAAAATGATCATTAATTAGGGAGGATCTATCACTTAGAGGATGAAGTCAATCAAATACAAGTTGCTACCCACCTCCCTATTAGGAATCAAGATGTCTCTAACCTACCACCATTTTCTAAAATCACTACTCCTAGGGATCCCACCTTAAACAAACCCCTTCATGCCACACCATCTCATAAATTTACCCTTCTGACAATGTAATCCCATGGGCTCAACACTAATGCAATCCTAAAATAACTCATTAACACCTTAGTGGGTCATATCCATGACCTAGAGAACTATCAATAAGATCTATGTCAAGATATGGTCTCAGTTCTAATACTTCAATGTATCCCTCTTCCTCTCACATTCAAACAATAACTTACCCAACATCACAACAACAAACTTACATGATTAAACCATCATAGGAGCACATACCACCACAAAACCATGTCTATCACTAACTCCTAGGAGATATCCTTACTCATGGGGTCCCCAAAATTAATACCTCTAGAACCTATTAATATTATCAAATACCTAGTCAAACCCTAACATAGAGTGTCTACACATACACTTCACCATTGAAAATAATGTGGTAACCAAAATCCCATTATTATTCACACTACCAGGCAAAGTTATCCCCATGTACAATAGCCCACTATATATATGGTATGTCCAACCTTATGTGGTAGCAAGTTACACATAAACTACACATACCTAACCATAGTAAAACATCATGCCTCTTACGTCCAGCAACCTCCCTCTTTACTTTCACCTGTATTTTAAGTCCAACCATCCATATAAAAAAATTTAGCTTATTCCAATTCAACCTATCAAGATTTCTCTTTTCCCTCTAACTTTTATTCAAGTAACCCCTATGTGACTCCTTGCTTTAACCTTAGTCCCACTATAACCATAACAGATTTTAACATCATGGAGACCTATTTTTAATATCTCAAAAATCCTTTATATACCAGAATATAAGGGGTTCTTCCTCCACACCCCCTATCATACCTTCCCAAGTTCAAATGGGATGGGGAATCCAATGCACATGTACAATACTACACTACTACCATCAGGGAAATCATACCTTGGGATGGATTTTAAGTAAAGATCTTTCCCTATACTTTTGAGGGGATGGTGTTTAATTGGTACTATCACTTATCCAAGGGATACATACACTCTTTCGACCAACTTATCACTAATTTTGTCAAAGCCTTTGACATAAAAAATCTTATTAATACTGGTATATGTGTGTTCTTGCATATCAATCAAGAATATAATGACTCTACTTCCCATTTCATCATGAGATGGAAGTAATTCCAATACTCCTCTATCATTACACCTAACATATATCAATTATATTTATTTGATCTTTTCCTCCATTCCCTTAATAAGGAAATTAGGGAAGATGTTTAGAAGTTCATATATCTCTCATATGAGGAAATCCTCGAGATCACCTTATGTATTGACAAAGCGACCATTGACATTGGTTGAAAGACCTATATACACAATGGCTACATCATCACCCCAAATCAAAATAATAGAGAATCTAAAAATTCAATCCCAAACAAATTAAATAACCAAGGTCTAAAAATCTTAAATCATAATTGGAACACTACTACTAATAACATCACTGATCAAATCAAGAAGTAAAACCCCATAAATAATAATCAATATCAACCTAAAAATGACACCAAAAATATGGGGGTAAAGAACCAAAATACCCCTTCTTCCACTCATGTAGTCAATTTAAATCTACCTCCACCTCATAATATGTAATATTAAAATCATAACCAAAATCAGTACCAACCAAACAAATAATACCCCCAACTCCAAAACCAAAACTACTACTGGTGTACTGACCAAGAGGGGTTTGGATAATAAGGACAAACCATGAGACCTAGGTATAATAATCTAAATTTTTATTTCCCTCATCCATAGATTCATGGGTCATGACACTCAGTGTTGTATAAAATATAAAACATTCATAAAAATAATCCCAAAGGACCAAAGTCAAACATTCATGGACAATGTTCCTAGGAAATGCCAATACAAACACCCAAACCTCCTCAAATAATCCTATTACTCAACATAAATATAACCTACTAATATGTCACAACCCTTTCACCAACCACCAAATACATGTTACTCAAATTTAACATTGGGTAACTCGTAGGGTCACCCTATTCAACACAACTAAGCTATAGTAGTAGGTACTCATGACATTGAGACCTCCACCTCAAGAGCTACAAACCCCCAATGTAGCTCCTTAATTAGGAGTGTAGAGTAAAACCAAGATGATAAGATTCATATAATTGGAATTCAAATATGAATCCAACATTGTTTCTCATACTAGAGAGTATTAGCCTATGGCTCTCCACCCATCGAACATCTGAGAAATAGATTCAATTTCTAAACCATTGGGGAAATATGACTTAATTTTTATTTTGACCAAAATATTCTCCCACATTTCATTCATAGACTTACTCAAACTCTCTCTTATTCATTTCTTAGCCTTGTTAAATGCCCTAGGACTAGGACATTTATCTAGTGTCACCCCTCCTCAAGATTAAATTAATCACATTGATTTTGATATGACCTTGCTTGTCAAGAATTATGGGATGCTGATTACTTATTCAATTTATGAAGCCTTCCCACTTAATCTAAAATGGTAAAGAGGGGTGATCCCATATCATTTTTACAAGTATGGATCTATAATAACTACATGAAGAGAGTTATGGTTGATGATGTAGCAGCTATCAACATCATCTCATTTTCCTTATTACAAAAACTTCTTTACAAAGAAACCTTTTTCTCTATGATGTGCAACACTATGTAGGGATACAATAGTCTTTAATACACTTACATAGGTACTACCATACTCTCAATCACCTTATGTCCTAATATAGTATTAATGGAGTTTTATGTCATAGATAAAGACACTAATTACAACATGATCTTAGGAAGACCCTGAATACGAAAAATGAAAGCTATTCCTTCCACCTTGTTTCGAAAAGTCTAGTTCTTAAACATGATAAAGATTTTCATAGCCCAAGGGGACCCTAAACCCTTTGATATGTGACAAGTTACCATGCATAAATAACTTGGGCTAGAAATAAATTACCAATTGCCTACCAATGGGGTCATGAAGCCCTCATAGTTGGTCGATGTTACTAGATCCTCAAAATCCAAAGTGGTCATCCTAAGCAAAGGGGTTTAAATACCTCAAGCCTTATTAAAGGATGAATTAGATGAAAATTACATAACCACAACTGAAAATACGTATGACTTAGAACCAGTCACTGAATGCTAATTTACACCATGTTTGCCATTGAAACCATCGATATCCTAGAAAAGGACAATCCCCTAATCCTCCTATTGAATCTATTAGGAGTAAGGACCTATTAATTCTCTGTGCCTCAAGTCTAGCAACCCTAAGAAGGGATATATATATATATATATATATATATATATATATATATATATATATATATATATATATATATATATATATATATATATATCCTATCAAAACTTTACATGGTAGAGGTGTCTAGGAATTAGGAAGCTCCCCTTCATAACCACTATCTCAATAGTCATCATAGAGGCCAACCAAATCTAATCATACTTAGTCAAATTATAATCCATGATCTACTCTTGTCACTTCTAAACCACTTTGGAGTATGTTGGCAGATTATGCCATGATAAGGCCATATCATTTATTTAGGGTCTTTACTCCATCTAGGATACTCTTGCTAGAGATATCAGTTGTTATACTCTGATGTAAACCTGGTCTTGTCTTTAATCATATATAATATATGTCAATAGGTAGTCAGGTTGCTTATCCTTCTTAGTTCATCTAGTTCCTAAAATCCACTCATCTAGTTCCTAAAATCCTTCCCACACATATTTATAGGATAAAAAGTACTACCAATGTCATATTGGTAATATTATAATTTGTGTAACTACTCCCAATCACCTCCTCCACCAAGTTAGGATCCTAATTACATTTGCATACTCCCTACACCTAAATGAAAACATAACTATGTTGTCATACTTCTAACCCCAAAGAAAAATCTAAACAATCATACTTTCAAGTTTTTATTTCTTGCCTACTTTGGCCAAAAACCTATAAAATAACCCTTTGACTTCCAAGAAATTATTCCCTTCATTCATAGAGTGAGACTCATCCACCTACACCTAAACCTACACCTACACCTTCATAATCCCTTCCATTCACCCAACATAGGATACAAACTACTTATCTTCCTAGGCTTCAAAACTAGGGACCACAAAGTGGATTACCCAACATTATTAATATTTATATGGTCATTATTTTGAAGGACCAAGGAACCTTACTTGATGACTTACCACCTTCTATGCAGGATCAATGGTTTCTCCATTATGATGTAGCCAATTATCATCTTTTCCCTTGGTTAGGATTCATTATCATTTTTATGAAGGGAGGGTCATTATTTTTGGATTCAAATTAGACATTGAGTGTAAAAATAATGGTGATGAGTATGATGCCCTATTGCTCAGTATGCTTATTTTGTAATGCCTAAACATTTAGAACTTAAGGATATAGGGAGACTCATAGCTTATTTCAAACTAAATTTTTAAAGTTTATTAGATCAAATTTGAGCACATTTAATTCTATAAGACTACGGTCTATAGGTTCACCAAGGACTTTGATTTCATTTCAATAGTAGTAGTCCCTAGTGAAAAAAATCAGCTTTATGATTCTATGGTTACCTCATCTTCACATTTTATTCCCTACCTGATGATATAAAAATCCAATTTCACAAACTTAGATAGGATGGATTATTTCCTCTCCAAGATATCTAATGACCAAATATCCACCCATAAAGGAGGGAGTGATATCTTAATGGCCCTTGGTGGCCTCCTTCCTCCTATTATTCCCAATATCCATATAATGGGAAGAACAAGGGATAATGGATTTTTCAATAAATCATTATGATATTACCATTATAATCATCTAATGCTTGGTCATGCAAAATCAAGTAGTATTCCAAGTTACACCATCAGTTATGATCCACTTATTAGATGCATTCATCTTTTCTTGACTATGTCCATGCTTACGAAAATGGATCATACCCTAATGATATGTAATAATAAGATCAATATTTGTCCTCATAACTACCCAAACTTTATTGAGTTTAATCACCCTCACTCTCCCATATAAGTAATCAAATCTGGAATGCATCTTAATGGGTCATCATACAATCACTTGGGCCTGACATTAGAGGATGTAAAATTGGTCATGTCCTACCATTAGTTCAATAGGCTAAAAGAATATATTAGGATGTTTCCTAAAATATAGGAAACTCATGGAAGGTGGGTTTTTGAGTTCCTAGAGGTGCCTATCTGTACATGGACATATGTCATGGTTGGGTAGTTAGAGATAATTATGCCTCACCAATGGTTTTACAAATTCCACCGTTATTCCTAAAAATGCCCAATCTATGTAAGAGACCTTGTCCTTAAGCTTGATAGTTAAATCAACAAAAATAAAGGAGAGAGTTATAAATTCAAACCTAATTGGTTGGGACCCTACCTAGTGATGGAGGATTTTAAAACTAGATCCCATCAGTTATGCACTCTATAAGGCAAAGAGTTTGGTGATTCTATGAAATCTTTGCATCTAAAACATTTTTATATCTAATTCTTAAAAATAACCTTATTTTCACCTGCATTGCATTTTCATACATTACATGTCCACCAGCATAGTATATGTGTTAATTCATGATTGTTTAGTTGATTAGTTTATACAATATAAAAACCTTAAAAATGTAACATATCAAATTAATTTCAAAATCAGCATGTCACAATTATTTTTGTCTTAGTTTTTATGAGGAGAGTACACATCTTTCCCTATATATTATTTCATAGCTTAGAATAAATCTAGCTTATAATGGAGTCTAGAATTTTTTCCATGATAGAGTCTACCTTTATGGTACCTTTGGAAAATAAAAACATTGGCATGCCTAAATTAAGGTAACTTTACCTAGCCATCTTGGTCCTCCATGGTGATCCCTTGCATCTTACCAGTTACATGGGGCCAAGGTTTGGGGGTAAAGACCTTACAAATAGAAAAGTATATGATTCTATTAAAATCAAAATCAAAAGTCAAAATTATACATATCTCAAACTTTGTCAACCCTTGGTGTTGTGCCCTCACATCTTACTAATTGTGTGTTGTTGGCATTGGGGAGATATGCCCTTACTCTCTCTCTCTCTCTCTCTCTCTCACACACACACACACACACACACACACACACACACACACACACACACACACACACACACACACACACACACACACACACAATCTTTAGATGATGATACCATGTGTCTTATTGGTCACATGACACTAGGTGTAGGGGGTTTCAAAGATAATTAAAATATAAATGCAAAAACAATGTCAAATTAGAAAAATTATCTAAAGAAAAAGTTATTTAAAAAGTTTACCTACATGTCTACATTTAAAGAAGGTAACCTTTTCCCATTAACTAGTTCCATTAGGACTTGTTCTCTATAGATGAATCCAATAATGTTAGTGTTTATAAGTTTATAAAAAAGTAAATATGTTCCTTTTCTCATAAGTATTAGATCATATTTCTTTTTCCTATGAAATTTTTATTTATGGGTTTCATTATTTATCATCTCACATTTATCCTATCTCCTTGTTAATTCTTTAATGCAAATTGAAAGTCATATGTTGTTTGAATGAAGAAATTAATTAATCACATACAAAAAGAAATATTACCACAGATTTAGTCACATATGTACATCAATAACATTAAATAATCTACATACATTCTATTTCCACATATGCATCAGCATTTCACATAACAACATATCAAAAATAAATACACATACACATACGTCATCACATAACCAGTCCTATGGAGTGTATAAATTGAAAAGCCAATATGAAAATAGGAGTCACATTACATAATGATAAAAAACAATGAAAAATAAATAAATATATGTATGTATGTGTGTATATGTATGTATGTATATACATATATATGTATATGTATATATACATACATACATATACACACACACAGATATATGTATGTGTGTGTGTACACACACACACACACACACACATACATACATATATTTATTTATTTTTCATTGTTTTTTATCATTATGTAATATAATGTAAAATATCAATTTTATGAAAAAAAATATCTAATACAATCACCTTCATAAAGCGCCAATATGCCTTAAGGTAACTCAAAAAGAATCGACATATAAAATGGTATATCAAAAGCATCTATTAACAAGTCTCAAGGACATATCCTCCTTTTATAAAAGGGTCTTGATGTAGAAGAGTGCCTAGGGATCTAGTTATAATGGTGCCTCCTACTATTACCTCCCTCTGAAGTCATCTCCACTAACATGTGATTGGAGGCTCAACCACCTCTTTCATCCACCATGGTATCTACTAAGGCCTTCGTTCTCCTTACCCTAGACAATAGAGTGGTTTTCTCTTCTCTCAATTCCATCACCATCTCTAAAGCATGATATGTTTTTGCAAAGACATCCATATGGCACTTGATCCTTACATGTAGGCTAGGGTCTACCTAGTCGGTCCCATGTTTGACTAGTACTTAGTTGAAATTAATTAATCAAGATATTCCTGATCATCCACCCATAGTATATATAATCACATAGTATAGAAGATAAATCAAATCAAGATGGTGTATAATAAAATAAAATACATGTAAAATCAACTAAGTAATTATAACAAACCAAAATGTGCATTTTTATCACAAATAATAAAAATAAATATTTTACATGGATCTCCCTCATACCACTCAAAATCAAAGTCATCATTTTCACCCTCTTCATCATCTATGTTTAGGTCTTCCTCCAGCTCATCATGTACTAGGGCCTTAACCTCTCCATGTCCTAGATGTTTCTTTTATTGCACATGGTCTTATGGTAGTGGTGGGGGTGGTGGTGGTATTTAGCCTATTTACTACTACTATTTGGATTTAACTTATCCTCCTCCTCCTCTAGATGCCTATCTAACTGGTTAGGTGATAAGAATGTCTCTCATGAATGGGTGCCATTCTAGTCACTCCAATATCATGACTCTTGCCTCATGGATCCTCCACTACATGATTCTAAGAACTGGGAGGTTTCTTACATAGAGCATACTAAACTATTGGGGCACTTAAACCATGGGGTGAAACATAATTTGTAATAACTTATCTTGAACCTGAGTGGCCCTAGTGGTTATCATAATATAAACCCCCTCATTTTACCACTACCTAACCATGTCCTAGTAGGGCATGATAATCAAATTCACTATTTTCATCATCCTCACAGCACATAGCAAAGTAATAAATGGGGTTATGTCACTCTATCTCGTATCCCTAATGTCTCTTAGTGCTCCAATAATCACCCCCTCTGATAAGATATCGCCCTTTCATAATCCCAACCCATGACAATGTCTAGGTGGATAATGGAAAGAGCTCCTAGATGACCCACACAATATAAGTCTCTATAGGTTTATGCTATCATCTCTTGTCTCCATGTGTAGTGTGTACCTATCTCCTTAATGTTTCACACAATCGGTGATTAATTATACAAGATCTTATTTGTTCACTTCTCTCCCACTAACCATGAGGAAAGGATGCTAATGATGGCCTAACTTAGATTAGGAATTTATAATCCCTTAACCTGATAAAGTCTCACTCCACACTTTTCACCCACATTAGGTGCATCAAAGTCTCCAAATTGATCTTCCCAACTACAAGATTCATGATGGCTATTAGCAGCTAAATAGACAATGATTGGCTAGTCATAAAAAGATCAATGATTTGATATACATAAATGAGAGTAAAAGACCAATCTCATAAGGCATAAGAGAACATGAATGTGTTACATTTAGGGTCCTAATAGGTCAAAAAATCACACAATAATTGATTAGAGGTAGGGGTGATCCCTACCCGTGCTAGACAAAGTATCCTTGTTGAATCAAGTAAGGCCAACTCATTATCCATTAATAGTACTAAGACTCAAGGGAGCCACTCCTAATCCTAGGATCTAATCCATAAAATTTAATCTCCCTAAAATAAATAAAAAATACCCTAAGTTAACTCAAAAAAACTCTACCATCTAAAAAAATTAAATTTTATGCACTCTTCCAATACACATAACCACCCTAGTTTGTAGGCTGTAGTTACAAAACCACCTTGCAATGGTATTCCCTAGGTAATTTTATAACCACCCTATGGCATTCACATTGTAAATACATTTTGATGGTTATGTTAGCACCATGGTGGTTAGGTAAACATCCCTACAAAGGATGATGGTTCTATAATACAAGTGACAGTTTTGTCTACCACTCATGTGCCCTTAAAACCTCCCAAAACCCAATCAAATTCATCTAAAACCAAGAAAATTTCACAAATCCCTAATCCACCCCCAAAAAAACTTCCACAAAGTGAAAATTTTCAAATTTAATTGGATTTTATCTAAGTTCGGATTAAATTTTCAAATTTGGGGAAAAGTGAAAAAACCTTTAAAAAACTCCCTAATCGTGCCTAGTAGCTCTTCCCACTGGTATGTTCTCTATCCCATTTTCATTATCATTTTTTTGACTAATTTTTTGATCAAAATAGTTACCATAAATCCATATATCTAAATCTCTCTCAAGGAAAATGACATAAATGAATTATTTTTGGCAAGTTTTTGAATATATTAGGCCCTAAACTAGCCATTTTAATTGAAAAGTTTTCAAATTTTGGAATTCTATTTTATTTAAATGTTTGTTCTATCATATATAGGTCATTATTATTATACCTCATGAATAACATTTTTGTAACTAACTTTTTTACAAGTTTCTCTATTCTTTGTATTAAGTTTTATATTTTTACAAGTACACATGACTTAGCACTAGGTTTTGTCCCCTAATGGGATGGTCCAGGTAGTATGATCTTACCTACACATATGGTAGTATTATTTCCATTTTTCAATTACATAGTGAATTTTTTGATTTTATTTAAAATGGAACTTGAATCTCATCTTCTATCTGTAAGTTATGCAAATTATCGATTGGATTCGCTCTGTCATTTGAGTAAGGTAAGTATTCTTGACCTCTTATTTCTTTTTTTCATGTCTATCTTAGGACTACACCTTGACAAATCATGACAAGGATCCCTCCTTAGGGGAAAGTATTTATGCACCCCAAAACATTACATGGTGTAACACTTTTAATACAAATCTAATGATGATGCAATGACCTCTTGTTTTGGGCTCCATAAGGAACTCTCTCTCTTTTCCCTCCCTATACCTTCATGTTCCCCCTTGACCCCTTTTGTTCCCCTTAGTTTTGACTTTACTAGCTAATGTCACCTTGTTTTAAAATTAAACCATTTGTGATAGAACTGCCACTCCAAGTGATAAAACCACCCTATTTCATTAAGAAATTGTCCCTTATTTTACAAAAATGCCATGACATTTTTGTAACTTAGGTGGAGATTTTGAGACAAAGTGATGGTTTTGTATTAAATCCATGAAGGTAATGTAATTTACATTAATGGTTTTTTCATCTCTCAAAATTAACTCCTATCACTCTAGTTTTGATGCATTTTGCATAGCTAGATTCATGTTTCTTATTTTTTATCACCTTGTGTTCACATCCAATCATCCTTAGCTCACTCCCTCTTCAATTTTTTGTTTGATTCAATTTCTCTTAAGTTGAGCTCCTCGTTGGACTTAGTTGAGCTTATCCATACAAGCTCCCAACTCTTTCTAAAGCCAATATTACCTTGATTTCAGATCCAAAAGTTTCATTAGAAGTTGTTATTATGAATATTTTTCTCCATAAATTTTTTATAATTATTTAAAGATTCAACCTCTATTATTTTTGAATTGATGACACAACTGTGAGTGAATAAGTGCTCATGGTGAAAGTAACTCAAATTTTACAACTCACGACATTAGCCAACCTCAATTCAAATACTCTCCATTTGTGTTTGTGTCTCTTATTTTTCCACCTTGTTCTAGATCTTGTGCATCCTCCATCTAGAGAGTTTCCATAATTTATACAAGAGCACATAAAGCTATGATATTGAGGATTCTCTTATCAATAAATCACTTACGCTTTAGCTAATTTATGCCAAAATCAAGTTAGAGTTATCTTTATTTATAGTATTTGTTTTATTTAATAAATTATATTTATTATAGTTTATTTTTATGATATATTAGTTTTATTATTAAAAAAAAATCAAATATGATAGTTAAAGATATTTTTTCATTTTCATTTGTCTTTTCTACAAAAATAAGATAGTTATCGTTGATTTGTGTTTGTATTTTAATAGACTAGTTTCCTTCTAGTTAGCAATACATTTTATCAATAATCATGGAAAATATTAGTAAATTTTTAGGTCATTTCCAAGCAAGACAATTTTTTCTTTCCAAGATCTATACAATTATCTTACACCTCAATCAAACATCTAGGCAATCATAAAAACATAGACAACCGTAAGTGCATATGCAAGGGTAGTATATTACTTATTTCATTTGTTTTAGAGATTCAAATGTATTTTAATTTTCCTCTTTTAAAATTAAAAAAATCACAAATTTCATCTCTTGATTCTATATTTCTAATTCATTTAAAAATTTTGTTAGTAACAAATTAGAGAAGTTGAAAAGCTAATCTAATTTTACTTGTGAACAAATAAAGTTCAAATAAAATATTTCATTGTTTTTGTTTTGATTCAGATTTATTATCACATTTCTTGAATTATTAGATTAAATTTACACATTTAGTTCATCTCATATAAAACAAATAAAAACATTGTCATCTAGCTTGCATATAAATGGAGCTAGGAAAAATCAGCATCTTACACAATAGTATAGTTTATTTATCTCTTTCTTTTCATACATTATAAAAAGTGAAAAGGATAGTAGAAAGAGTTATGATTTAATTTAATTATAACTTCACTATTGCTTTAATTTGAGTATCTAATTTTAAACAAACAATAACTTACTTCTACAAAACCAAAAAAATCCCAAAAATAATAAAAACATAACAATAACAGTGTCAAAAGTCTGGCTAACACATGCAAGGCATATCAAAATCCTTTACAAACCATGAAATAAACCACATCCTACATAAAACTTGTCTATTTTTACAAGCATCACATACAAAACATTGCTTTAATATTCTAACAAGCACACCTTACAAGCCATTGCCTGAATAAGCTCATACACTTTTCCTTGGCTTTTGCCTAGTCTCCTTCTCATGACCCTTCCTAATACCCTAAGCCTTATACAACATAGTCTATTACCTAGGGTTAGAGCACCTAGTACCACCATTATCACACCATTTGACATCAACATTGATTTAAGGCACAAGGTATTTTGATCTATCCCTATTCATCATCTCATCATAGGCTCCTTAGTTTCATTATAAGAACAATAATGCATTCCTAATACAAATATCATTGTCTTCCCCCATAATAAAGGATGTAAATACAATGTCATATAAGCATAGACTCCATTTCATAGCTCCTTATTCTCCTTAGTTCTAGACTCATCTTATATCATTGACACTTAGTTTATGAAATTGATCAAGTAGATTCAACCTAACATAGTAGACATTTTTCTACAAGTTGTCCAAATCGATCTCCCTCATTTCCCCACTCTTAGTATTGAAAAAGAGCTTCTCTTTATTGTGATATTATATACTAAAAGGCCTTGGATATTTATATATGAATATCTTGATTCTATTAACAAGCATCGAGACATTATTGAGGTCTTTTGGTTCCATCATGAGAACGTATTTCTGCCATATATCCCGAATCCCATTCCATCACACAACCATCCAAATACATAGCCCATTGATTACATTGGTTATCTTTTCCAAGACTCTAGGAGTCAAGTGCATAGTTTAATGTGTTTTATTTATGTGTATACAAAGAGCTAAAAAAATATTAGAGATTTTCCATAGTGACATTGCTTACCCATTTCTAGAACCTTCATTCAATATGACTAAATACATGCTTACTTTCATCAATGACTATTCAAGGTATACTTGGTTGTAATTTTTAAGTTAAAAATATGAGGCATTTGATCATTTTTAATAATTCAAGGAAATTTTAGAGAAACAATTAGGTAAATCCTTTAAGATTTTACACACTGATAATGGTGTTACATATGTCTTTAACCATTTTGATTAATTCTATACATCATAGGGGATTGAAATACAACATACAATTTGATATATTCATCAATAAAATGGTGTTACAAAGTGAAATAATAGGTCCTTGAAGGAAATGGCCAATTGTATCCTACACTCCACATATATTGCACCTTAGTATTCAACTGAGGCAATCAACTATGTTTGTTATATCTAAAACTAAGTTCCTCATAAAATATTGAAGGGAGTCACTCCATTTCAAGTTTGAAGTGGTTAGAAACCCATAATAAATCACTTCTAAGTGTTTGTATCTCCTAATATGGCCCACATTCTTAAGAGTAAATGTAAGGAAATGAAACCTCAAAGTCAGCATTACATCTTTGTTGGATATCCTAAGAGTGTGAAGGGATACATGATTCTCCATGCCACCACTCATGATTTTTCATTGATAGGATCATTAATTTTCAATGGGGTCCTTTGGACTTCACACTTGACACCTGTCCCCTTTATTATATGCACTGGTATTTTATGATAGTTATGATGATTCAGATCTTCTTGATCAACTTCTTGATGATCCAAATCCTTCTTCTAGTTCTGATGATGAGAGTAGTGATGAGGATTCCACTCATCCTTCTGATAGAATATATTTAGAGGATGAGGAATATCTTCTTAACTCTCTAATCACTAATCCTCTTTGTGCAAGATAGACACTACAAAGTGTTGTCTAATGGTTTGGAGATCCATCAAACAATAAATGAACATGTTCATAATTTCATAATTCCCCACATGCTTTCATTACATATGCTTTTAATCCATAGTTTTTTCATGAGATATTAGGCATATAGAATAGGAGTATGGTTATATGCAAAGTAAAAAAACTTGAGATTTAGTCCCTCTTCATAAGGTAAAAAAACTTGTTGGATGCAGTGGATCTATTGAACATTTTTTTAGCAAATAGGTTTGTACACAATTTAAACACATGTTTGGTAGAAAAAGGGTTTTTTAAAGTACCTACCATTGAATATACTAATAAATTTTCCCCAATTGACAAAATGAACTTAATCCAACTAACTCTCACTATTACTATAAAACATCATTGGGATGTTCATCTAATGGATGTGAAGAGTGCCTTTATTCACTATGACCTCAAAGAAGAAATATACATGGAACAACCACAAGGATTTATGAATTATTTTTCCTTATTTTACAAACTTCATAAATCTATCTATGGCCTCAAATAATATCTTTAAGATTTTTATGCCAAGATGGATTCAATTCTTCTTTTGATTGGGTTCACCATATGCCATTTTGATCCAAATGTATACATTTTGAGGTAATATGATTCACTATTGATTATGCTTATCTATGTGTATGACTTGTTGATCATAGGGATTTCTTCATGTATCATCACTATGGATAATTTTAAGAATGGAACCTTAAAAGCTTACTATAAACTATCGGTTAATCTTAGATTTTAGTTATAATTTCATTGGCAAATCTTTGGGTTAATCACCACACTAGAATAAATTAACTATCAATTTATATTAGTTCTTTCACAAAACATATAAATAGATGAAAATTCAAGGATCATATTCAAATCAATAAATAATGGTGAAATTTTCAAGTTAGACCCCTTCTCCAAACACATTCACAGGGTAAATATGCTTGAGGTGTAATAACGATTATCATCAATGGATACCTTAAGTTTTTTGAAATGATTATTTTTCTTTGCCCTATGAAATTGGGGTAGTCAAAAAATTTCAAATTATTTCCCAAATGAATAAATTGAAGCAAGGAATACATGAGAGATAACATGAATAAGAATTATTTCAAACCCATCCCAAACCTAAACCCTAAGCAAGTGTGTGTGACTCTAAAAAAAATTCATCACAACATCAATTACCAAACACAAATTCATAATATTTTTAAGGTCTTGTTTATCTTATTACTAATCAAATAATCCCAAAAAATGCAAATATATTTATAATATCATTACTAAAAACACAATCCCATGTGATAACTAAAGTGTGTCTCATATTAAGGATTTTGGTATAATATAAAAAAGGGTTTTCACATGTGAGAAAAGATATAATGATAAACATAGCATGGGAATAGTTTGAATCCATTAAAATATAGGCATAATTCATTAAAATTTTGAAACCATTTATAGATATGTACAACTTATATTACTTACTTGGATTGTAATTCATTGTTGGCTACTTAGACTCATCCTTAGTCTCCTCTTGCAATTTTCACTTGCTTCATGATTCCCATAACATGTAGGGATTGTATTTCTTACTGGGGGTGTACTTCATTTTTGGCTTCTTAGAATCTTCCTTGGGCTCCTCTTGTAATTGTCTCTTGCTTCACATTTCCCATGACATATAGGGATTACATTTCTTACTTGGATTATTCTTCATTGTTGGCTTCTTGGACTCCTCCTTGGCCTCCTCCTTGGCCTCCTCTTGCAATTGCCACTCTCTTTTATATTCCCATGACCATAAAGGAATAAAACATTAATAGAAATTAATTTATATGAATTTAAGTTTTAAGGTTTTATGGTTCTAGGGTTTTATGTAATTTGAAACACTTACATAGATTCATTTTATAGGGTTAATTTATGTTAATTAAAAAAAACAATGGAGAAATAAGTTAGAGGATGATAAGTCTAAAGTCAAGATCTTATTTACTATTCATTTTTTTAATGATTAAATTTGTCATTCTTTTTAAAGATTAATTTTTTTCTTTTCAAGTGCTAAATTTGATGTTCATATGAATAATTAAAAATTGAGTATAGACCTCTTTAAGTCTCTCAAAAAACTAACTAGATAATATAATAAACTGACTTGAAGCAAACCCCCTCTAGCCCCCCCACGAAAAAAAAATAAAAATAAAAATTAAATCATATATCAGAGTATGCTTTGGTCATGTGTTATGCCTTCTCACAAGTCATGCTAACACAACAAAAACATTCAATGAACTATGCACATATGTGATTGGAACTAAAAGAGGGGAACTAAGGTAATTCACTAGAGGTAAACACATACAAAAGGTGTTATGGGGAAGCTTGTTGTTGCTTAGAAGGATTATGAAATTTGGGGAATATCTATGTACGCATACACTGATAAGTCCTGATCACCTTAAATGGCATGCACTCTTAATTCCTCATAGGACCATTTATAGGTCCCTAATCCTAGGTAAACACCTCACTCTCCTCAGTGGGGTTTAGTCCTATTTGAGGATGGTTAAGTTAAAGGATTAGTTTAATTGAGAAAGATAGCTTTGTTGTCCTTAAGTTATCATTCAGGTTAATCATGGGTTTAAATAAAGATACATGTTATATAAATTAAATAAAATCTTAAAATCAGCATACATAATTAATTCATACTTGCAAATTTGAATTCATTCATGCAGTTAATTATGTTAAAGCATAAGAGAAAATAGATTAAGTATGAGATTCCTTAGTGCTGCCAATTGGGTTATAACACCCTTCAACCTTTAAAGGTCATTGCACTTATTCATACACCATTTATATCAAACATGAATATTCATAATAGTTTATGATGTAGTCATAACTTAACATAGCCATTCTATAATCTATGTAGCTATTTGAATTGGCATAGATAATGCTATAATAATAGAGTTTAAGGTATTCAAATAAATAAATCTATGTTTCCTATATAAAAGAATAACTTATGCAACTAGTAATAGTAAATTCAAATCAGGTATCCACTCAATAAAAAACTCTTTTTAGTTCATACAACATACCATAAATGAATACTTTAAAGATATTAATATGTTAAGAATTCATTTGCAATTCAACTAGACAACTAGAAAATAGAAAACATACAACAACAAAGGTTAAACACGAAGTTCATTCAAGTTTTAAGATGAGTGGAACCCAAATAAAATGTTCAACTTAAAGAATTCTTATAATTTTTTTTGATGTGTAGCTGAGGCAACCAGATAAACAAGTTCAACTAGTGGGAATGATGGAAAAACATACATACAATAAGAAAGGAAATGGTGAGTGTATAACTTAAGTTTTTAATAAATGGATTTATATCTAAGTAAAAATTATGCATGATAATTCTTTAGTCATAATAATTAAATATTAATTCCTTTATCAAATAAAACAAGCATTTACATCTTAATATCATATTTTATAATTTAACATACATAACTTAGGGAATAATATCTTATAATTATAAATGGAATACATACCTTGCATGCAACCCAAAATGTCTAAAGTGCATGACAAAATCATTTGGTTTATTTTTCTCATGATCTAGCTATCAAGTTTATACAATGTTGAAAGGATTAAGTGTTCCAAATTCAACCATGTACTTTTGAACAAGAGTATCAAGCTAACCAACACTAATTCAGCTAATGCAAGTTACTACATAGCTTGTATCTAGATTCACATATAAATTATTCATTCTAAATTAAACAAGCTACTGAATTAATGGACCTCTCTCTCTCTCTCTCTCTCTCTCTCTCTCTCTCTCTCTCTATATATATATATATATATATATATATATATATTGGCTCATTAATTCGGTAGCTTGTTTAATTTAGAATGAATAATTTATATGGGAATATAAGGTGGCAAACCTAAGAAAATTATTAACATAACTCATATCTAATTTATTCCTTTTAATTAGAATAGATTTCAAAAATTAGATCTAATGTGAAAACATCTAGGTAAATCTCAAGTGAATATTGACATCAAAACTTAATAATGAATAGTCTTAAAAATGTTCATATCCAACAACTAATCAAACTAGGATAAAATTAATTTCATACAAGAATGTTAGATCAATAAAGAATTAATATAGCAAGTATCTAGGAATTGATTACATTGCAAATCTAAATCCAACTTATGGATTATTATAACATATAAAAACTAGTAGTACATCCAATCCATTCCTATTTATTATGATCATAAATAATAAATGTTTAACTTGATATTCAAAAAATACAAGGTACATGTATAATAGCTTCAACCAACATTTAATTTAACTCTTCAATATTCCATTTCCATAATCTATGCATAACATCCATTAGCAGCCAAGAAGTTCACTATAATTACCAAAATTATCAACTATAATCTATACCATCTATACATGTTAATAATTAATCAAATCAATAAATACATTTTTTACCATCTTCCATATGAAGTTGTCAAATCATGGAGTCGAACATGAACCCGATGATCATGACAAACCTGCCCAACCAACCATATGAGCCCTCTATCAGTGGCCCTCACCACCCCAACCATCAACAAGATGGTGGTTGTTATAACCAATAATAGGTAATGAATTCTGATCACATTGGTCTCTGAATAAAAGACATATTGAAAAAAAGACATACACAACACAATCGAATCATTTCAAGGTGAGATGGGAATAATTAAACCTTCTAAGTATAGATTAAGAGTGAGGATAATTAACTTGTACCATTAAATGATATAGAATGGATTCATCCTAATATATTATATATCTTTCCAATATCAAAACCCTATCCAATATCTTGATTGGCCTTAACCATCCAAATCCATAATATATACTTACAAATATTCAGGTCTAGTCCTGGAATGAAAATCCATGCATTCCAACAAGTAATGGAACTAATTTAAATAATGACACAATCGGAATGAAACTTAATTAATCACTATTAACCCAACATGATAGAAATAAAGTATCCATGCCCCCATATGTCATAAGTCTAAACCTGATTCAAAATAATTTAGAATGACTAAGTCAAAGCATCAATCAAAATACCTTAATAACATAAACATTTATGACTCACGAGCATCATCATAAAACACATTGAAATACTAAAACTTAAAGCTTAACACATTAAATAAATGATATGATCATGATTATGAAATGAACGTCACTAACCTAAGTGAATAATAGCATAATCCCAATAAAATTTAAGACTGGATAAATCCAAAACCTGAGGTCGAGATGAAAGATTATGGTGAACCACATAAGGCCCAATCAGACAACGTAGTCACATAAATCATATAGTGTATATAAATATGTATATATACATATATATGTATATACTTATATGTGTGTGTATACTTATATGTGTGTCTATGTCCACATTAATAAAATTAAAGCCTAAACTATTCGATAAAGAAGACCCATGACATAGTCACTCATTAAAATTAATTCCACCATCGATTCTAAAAGATATACAAAAGAGACACTACTCTATTGGATCTAAATGAAATGGCATCAATACAACAGTTTGAAATATATAACCTAAAATCCAAAAATCAAGTCACAGATTACCCACATAGTCAAATGAAAATACCACAACTTATTTCTATTAGCAAGGTTTATAAACAGTAAAGATTGATTTAAACAATATAATGAGTTCAACATTTAACAGGTTTATACAACATAAAAAACAACCAAAATAACTAAGATACCAACATATATAACACAACATGAGTTTTTTATAACACAACACCACAAAAACCAATTAACCATATAATTGAAACCCAATATGATAATTCCCATAAGTCTAATATATATCCATAAGTTCCAATCAAATAACAAGGTTACAAAAAGGTAAGGTCATAGGGATATTTAATAACACAGTCCAAGAACCTAATTAGCCTTAGTCATAAAACATAAAAATGGGTTCACCTAGATGAAATCATCAACCAAACAAACTTAGGGGAAACAACCATAGCCCATTACATTTCTCAAAGAACACAGTCACATAGTAAAACATAGTTAACTATAAAGTATATCAAAATAATGTTTCCACTTATACCCATGACAAACACCATTAGTCTTTACAACTAAGACACAAAAGAATTACACATAATCCTCCTTAAAAAAATTACAGTCATCACAAAAACATTTTCAACTCATAATCATGAAAATCATAGTCCATGACCTAATTTTAAAATAATCAAATGATTGCATGCAGATAAGACTCAAACCAAATAGTATATATATTATATATTCATTCGTTATAAGTTTATATGCAATTAATGTATCGATATATAGTCATAATGGGTCTGCATATAAACCCAAAAGTTTGAATACTTTCAAATACATGCATACCCTATAATTATTAATCATAACTCAATCATAGTTACCAAAAACAAACTAGAATATACAAAAGATTCTAGTGACTTCAAATGGATGAAAAGCTTTAACACTTTCCAAACATCGCTATGTCTTTTCCAAACCAACCAACTCACCATTAAAATTAGATGATCCATTTTACTATTTACACCTCAAAATTTCCATCTTTCTTAACACTTTTTCATGTCATCTACTTCCCCATTCTTTTTGTTCATTCCCCCATACCCCCAATCACTTTGCATTCAATTCTAGGAGAAGAGATAAACCCTCCAGTTTCTAAGGCAAACCCCACCAACCTTGCCATTAATGGTGAGTCTATAAGACTTTAATTAATCAATCCTCTACCAATGGAGAAGTAGATTAATGTTAACAAAAAGGATTAAACACAACCCAATAAATTATCACTAAAACCTTCACCACCTACCTCATTAATGAGGTCAATGCATTCCTATGTAAGTTATTGACCTAAGTGTTAAGTTATGGATCTAAAAGCTTCACCAATGAGTGAATGCAGGAGTTGCTGGAGTCCACAGTCACCGTCAACGGTTAGGGATCGACTAAAGGATACCGACGTCGGTAGTGGATTGGCCGACATCGGTCACAGGCAGGCAGACAGGGACCGACGCTGGTCACATGTGCGTCCAGAATGTTATTTCTGTGGATGAACAGATTGTTTGCATCAAAAGTTGAACTGTTGGTATTGAGTCCACATTTCTATTTTATTTAGGACTATTTTGAGCCCTTGATTAGGAGGTGCATCTAATGGTTGTGAATGCATGCTCATGAATCCCTAATGTTATATAATAGGGATAGATCTTCATAGCTTATTGAATTGGATAAGAATTGTACAATAAGATTGTATATGTGTATCAATCCAGGTTGTTGGATTTGATTGTAATTGAGAGAGAGAACTCTTGAGGGAAAGAGACCCAAAAAGAGATCTGTACATCTGAGAGAGGTGTGGAAGAAAAGAAGTTTCTTCAATTTTAATTCCTTCTGGAAGAGTTCAATACAAGTTTTCAGGGTGGTTTCTTGTATCTCTTATTCTTTGTTGTTTCTGATTCTAGTTACTTATCATTATAGTTTAATTCCATGTTTAGTTGCTTTCACATAATAATCAAGTTTATTGTTGGTTGATCCCCAACAAGTGGTATCAGAGCTCAGGTTGACTAACAGGTGTTTCAGATCTGGTTAGCGTTTGTTGATTACAGGTCACTCATAGGGGTTTCTGTTTGAGTGGGAGAAAGTAATGGTAGAAGAAAGTAAATTGAGAATGGAGAAGTTTAATAGCAAGAATTATCAATTATGGAGAATATAGATAGAAGATTATCTATATCAGAAAGATCTATACTTACCATTAGGTGGATTTTTAAAGAAGCCCATAGACATGGAAGATGAAGAATGGGAAGTTCTTGATAGAAAGGCTCTTGGATCTATAAGATTGAGTCTAGCATCTACTGTGATATCTAATTTATCACAGGCAAAGTCAACGGTAGAGTTAATGACTACTTTAGCAAATTTATATGAAAAACCCTCAGCTTTAAATAAGGTATATCTTATGAAGCAGTTATTTAATTTACAAATGCAAGAAGGTGGATCTGTATCTAATCATCTAAATGATTTCCATGGAATTGTAAATCAATTAAATTCAGTCAAAATAGTGTTTGATGATAAAATTAAAGCTCTATTAATCTTATGCTCTTTACCTGAAAGCTGGCATAGCTTGGTAATGGTAGTTAGTAATACTGCATCTGCTTCAAATATTTTAAAAGTAGATGATGTTGTTAGTGTAATCTTGAATGAAGAAATTTGCAAGAAAAGCACAGAGGAAACATCAGGGAATGCTTTAATTTTTGAAAGTAGGGGAAGGCAGAAAGAGAAGAGCAAGCAAGGGAGATCAAGATCTAAGTCAAAGATGAGAGGTAAATCCAAATCTAGAAATGGCAGGAAGATAACCTGCTGGAATTGTGGAAAGATAGGGCATGCAAGGAAAGATTGCTGGTCAAAACCTAAAAAAGACAATCAGCATGAAGGTAAAGAAGAAGCAAAGTTGCAGGTATTGTTGCACAAGATGCTCTTATATTCTTTGCATAATAATATAAAATCTTGGGTTTTAGATTTTGGTGCCTCTTTCCATGCAACCCCAAATAGAGAATATTTTAGTGACTATGTCTATGGAGATTTTGGAATAGTTTATTTAGGGGATGATGAGCCTTGTAAAATTATTGGCAAAGGAAAAGTGCAACTGAAAATGCAGAATGGCAACACTTGGGTGTTGAGAGATGTCATGCATGTACCCAGCCTAAAGAGGAATCTGATTTCTGCAAGAAAGTTAGGGGATGAGGGTTCTACTATAACTCTCATAGCTAAATCTTGGAAGGTTTCCAAGGGTGCACTTGTATTGGCTAGAGGTAAGAGAGTAAGTACTATCTATTTATGTAATTGTATTACTGATAATTCTCCTTCTATATTATCTACTTCAGATGTAGATGCAAAGTTGTGGCACCAGAGGCTTGGCCACATGAGTGAGAAGGGAATGTCTATTCTTAAGTCAAAAGGTAAGCTTTCAGATTTGAAAAACATAGATATAGATTTTTGTGAGCACTGTATTTTTGGGAAACAAAAGAGAGTGAGTTTTCTCAAGATTGAGTCAACAAAGAAGAAGCACAAGTTGGAGCTTGTTCACACAGATGTGTGGGGACCAGCTCAGGTTGCTTCAATTGGAGGATCATAGTATTATGTTTTTTTCATTGATGATGCTACAAAAAAGGTATGGGTCTATTGTATAAAGAAGAAATCTGATGTTTTTGACATTTTTAAGATTTGGAAAGCTTTAGTTGAGAATGAAACAGGTAGGAGATTGAAGTGCCTTAGATCTAAAAATGGTGGTGAGTTCTGCAGCTATAAGTTCAACTGGTACTATTATATGTATGGAATACACAGGCAAAGGATGGTTCCAAGGACACCTTAGAAAAATAGAGTTATTGAAAGGATGAACAGAAAAATAATGGAGCGTGCATGGTGTATGAGGTTACATGCTGGTTTGCCCTTACAGTTTTGGGCAGAAGCTATGGATACTACAGTTTACCTAACTAATAGAGGACCCTCTACAGCTCTGGATGGTGGAATTTTAGAAGAGGCTTAGATAGGTAAAAAGGTAGATCTTTCATTTCTCAGAGTTTTTGGTTTTGAAGCTTTTGTGCACATTGATAAAGAAAATAGAAAGAAGCTGGATGCTAAATCTATGAGGTGCACTTTTATTGGTTACAGCTCTAGAGATTTCGGATTCCAGTTTTGGAATCTAGAAACTAATAAAATTATTAGGAGCTATGATGTTTTCAATGAAAAGGTGATGTACAGTGATCAGCTCAAGAAGCTGAATAATACTGAGCAGAGCAAAGTTGATTTGGATGAGGAGATGATCCAAAATGTCGTCACATGAAAGAATAATCATAGATAGGAAAACATAGAGACCAACGTCGGTCAAGCAGAAACCAATGTCAGCAATACAAGAACTGACATTGGTCAGGTGGAACTGACGTCGGTCAGTTACAGGCCTGGAGGTGACCGAGGTCGATCACTATCAAAAAATTTGGCAGAACAGCGTGTTTTGAATGAGTCTTAGATGCCCATCAGGAGGTTCAGAAAGGGTAAGTAAAACTCCAATTTGATATTCCCCTTCATTATTCTATTTATTGCCCACTGATGGTGGAGAACCAGAGAGTTTTGATGAAGCAATACAGGTGGAATCCAAGAATCAGTGGGAGCTAGGCATGAATGAGGAAATTGATTCCTTGAAAGAGAACCAAATGTGGGATTTGGTTGAGTTGCCAGCAGGAAAGAAGACACTAAAAAATAGATGGATCTACAGATTGAAGGAATGTGAGAATGGATCAGATGAGATATAAGGCCAGGTTGGTAGTGAAAGGATTTGCACAAAAACTTGGTATTGATTTTGGTGAGATTTTTTCTCCTATAGTTAAAATGACTTCTATATGGACTGTATTGTCTTTAGTTGCTATTAAGGATTTGCATCTTGAGCAGCTTGATGTTAAGACAATGTTTCTTCATGGAGATTTGGATGAAGAAATATATATGGGTCAGCCAGAAGGATTTGAGGTCAAGGGTAAGGAGAAACTTGTGTGCAAGATTGAAGAAAAGCTTGTATGGTCTCAAGCAAGCTCTTAGACAATGGTATTTAAGGTTTGATAGGTTTATGACTGAGCATGGCTACAGTAGATGTCAATCTGACCATTGTGTGTAGTTTAAGAGATTCTATAAAGGTAGATATATTATTCTATTGTTGTATGTAGATGATATGCTAGTTGTAGGATCACACATGCAGGATATCTTTGAGCTTAAGGTGAAATTAGCTCACACATTTGCCATGAAGGATTTGGGAGTAGTAAAGAAAATCCTTGGCATGAATATTAAGAGAGATAGGAAAAATCATAGGTTGATTTTGTCTCAAGAGGATTATGTGAACAAGGTGTTGAAACGGTTCAATATGTAGGATGTAAAACCGGTAAGCACACCTATGGCTAGACACTTCAAGTTGAGTCAAGAACAGTGTCCTAATTCACATGATGAGGTAAAGTACATGAGGAAAGTTCCATATGCTTCCGTAGTTGGGATTTTAATGTATGCAATGGTATGTATTAGACCAGATATTGCCCAAGCAGTGGGAGTTGTAAGTAAGTATATGGCCAATCTAAGGAAGAAGCACTAGAAAGTAGTTCAGTGGATTCTTAGATATCTGAGAGGGACCAGCAATAGGCATATATGCTATAGTGGGTCAAACACTTCTCTACATGGATATGTAGATTCGGATATGGTAGGTGACTTAGATGGTAGGAGAAGCACCACAAGATATGTTTTCACTATTGATGGAATGGTGGTTAGATAGATTTCAAAGTTACAGAAGGTTGTTGCCTTGTCTACTACAGAGGCAAAATAAATTGCAATCACAGAGACTAGAAAAGAGATGATATGGATGACACAGTTCATGGAAGAGTTGGGAAAGGAGCAAGAGAGTTGCAGATTATATAGTGATAGTCAAAGTACAATTCATTTGGCTAAGAATTCAGCCTTTCATTCAAGAACAAAACATATACAGCTTAGGTACTACTTCATTAGATAGGTATTGGAGGATGGTGAGTTGAAGCTGGAAAAGATCCATATAGATAAGAACCCTGTTGATATGTTAACCAAGCTGGTAACAAAGGAGAAGTTGAATCTTCATTCAACTTTTGTTGGTCTTCAAGATTGAGTTTGAAGATGGAAAAGCTAGAAGATGTTGCTGTATAGGTACTGGTGTAGTTGTTTATCTCCAAGTGGGAGATTGTTGAGTTGTGGAGCTAAAAGCTTCACCAATGAGCGAATGCAGGAGTTGCTGGAGTCCACAGTCACCATCGACAGTCAGGGATCGACTGAAGGATGCCGATGTCGGTAGTGGATCAGTCGACGTCGGTCATAGGTAGATTAGCAGGGACCAATGTCGGTCACTTGTGCATCCAGAATGCTATTTCTATGGATGAATAGATTGTTTGCATGGAAAGTTGAACTGTTGGTATTGAGTCCATGTTTCTATTTTAAGTAGGACTATTTTGAACCCTTGATTAGGAGGTGCATCTAATGGTTGTGAATGCATGCTCATGAATCCCTAATGTTATATAATAGGGATAGATCTTCATAGCTTATAGAATAGGACAAGTATTGTACAATAAGATTGTATATGTGTATCAATCCAGGTTGTTGGATTTGATTGTAATTGATTCACATAGTAATCAAGTTTATTGATGGTTGATCCCCAACACTAAGTTGATAATATATTAAAATAAAATCAATCAAATTAAACCAATCTTAGGTTAAACCATGAATATAATTAGTCATTAAAATATTATGCTTTCACCTTAGATAATAGTGATAGGTCAAAGGGGGGTTAGGGTAAGAATAAAAGGTGGCAAGTGTTTCTAAGGGGGGTGTTAGGTCTAAGTGGGTTTAGTTAGGTTTAGGTACAAAATCGAATAGGTTGATAAGATTAATGGAGAACAATAGAGAGATTTGGAAACATATGGGAAATAAAGAATGGAGCTAGACATACAAAAATACTATGACCAACAAACATTTAGCAAAATATAATCAACCATAACAATAATTAATGACTCATAATGATATCATCAAGTATAGTAGCAATCACCAACACAATGACCATAACCAAAAAATATAATGACCAAGTAAAAGTGTTTGAAGGGAAATCAAACAACAAGTATACTTGTCAAACAAGTTGACATGCTTATAATTCATTAGTTTTGGGAATACGACCTCCATCACCTGCCTAGCTCATAGACAAAATCTACAACCACCAAAATAGCATAAATTGCATTATGTCATAAATCAATAATCAATATAGATATTAAAATCATCATCAACATAAATAAGTCCATAAATATAATTAATCAAAGAATTAAGTATGCAATCAACACTGCCACAACAAGCACCATAATAATCCATCTAAATAACAACTAATAAATAGTATAATAAAAATAATGTTAATGTCATGATAGTGGAATATATATAATAAAAATATGGGATCGTAACATCCTCCCCCTCTTTTAAAGGATCCATCCTAGTGACTTAATCAAAAAGCCATGCATAATTTTGTCTGAAAACATTATCATATTTTTAAGTAGCACTCCTTTTATTGATAAGGTCCCATTACACCAAAATTTATTGTATATAATTATTATGTAGCTTAACACTGTAATGGTCTAGGATTCTCATTGATTATAACTAGATTTTTTCCTCTTATTTGACCTATAAATGAGTCCAATCCAAAACATGAGATGGATTAAGTATATATTTTATCAATAATGAAACATGAAAAACATCATGAATCCTTCAAAGAGGAGGAATTACTAGCTAGTAAACAATAGGGCTAATCATTTCCACTATGTCAAAAGACTTGACAAAATGTGGGGCTAACTTAGAAGCCTTACCAAACTTAATAGAACTTTTCTATAATCTAACATGCAAAAAAACTCTATCCTCCATGCTAATTTCTCATAGAGTTTTCTTAAGGTTTGTATAGTTCTTTTACCTATCAAAACTATTTTTTAATTATGCCTTATTATTTCTATCTACCTATCATATTCTAGTAGCAAATTAGGTCAATTAACATCCTTATTTTCTAAGTTGTCCCAACCAATAGGTGTTATGCACTCGCATCCATATAATGCTTCAAATGGATCCATCTTAATAGCTAAATCATAGGAATTATTATATGCAAATTCAACTAGATGAATATAATCCTCCCATTTTGTTTTTTGATCCATTACATACATGTGTAACATTATTCAACCACTTGGTTGAGCCATTTTGTTTGCCCATCCATTTTCAGATGATACGAAGAGCTAAAATTCAGCTTTATTCCAAAAGTTATAGTTAAAGTATGTTAAAACCTTGAAGTAAATAATTTATCTCGATCTAATATGATCACTTCAGGTATACCATAGAGACTTACTACTTCCTTCATAAAGTGTTCTGCAAACACAGATGCATCATCTGTTAAATTTCTAGTAATAAAGTGGCTAACTTTAGTTTCTTTATTAATCACTACTAGAATTGTATCATGTTTACTACATGATTTTGATAGATCCATAATAAAATCAAGTGAGACTATAGTCCACTTATCTTTTGGAATATCATGAGGGTAAAACAACCCTCTTAAATGGCAATACTTAGCCTTAACCTGATGGCATTTTAAGCATTTTGCTACAATTTTAGTGACATCATGCTTTATTCCAGGTCAAAAATAGAGCTTTTTTAGCTCATGCATCATTTTTGTAACACCTGGATGAGTAGAATAAGGTGTTGTATGTACTTCATTAAGTAAAAATCTCTTAAGTCACCCATATCGAGGACATAAGTTCTGATTTTATGCCTTATCAAGCCATTTATTACAATAAAAAATTTATCAAATCTTTTTTCTACTAGCTCGTTAGCCAAACCTACTCTTATATCATGGTAGAATACACTGGTAAGATGGTATTCCAAAACATCACTTCTAAAATTTCTTTGTAAAACTTACAAAGAAACAAGGTACGTGTGTGTACTGAGTGCATCAACCACACAGTTCTCTTTGCCTTTGACATATGATATATTCATGTCAAAAATTCTCAAAAATTGTAGCCACCTATGCTAGCATGCATTTAAATATTTTTCAAAGAATAAATACTCAAGACTTCAATGATCAAATTTTATTTGGAAAGGCTTTCTCAATAGGAAATGTGTCCATTACTTAAATGCATGAACAATGGCATCAAGCTTCATATCATGCATAGGATAGTTATTTTCATGTTATTTCAAATTTCGTGACACATAAGCCACAACCTTTCCATCTTGAGTCAAAATACCTCCATAGCCTTCTTTTGAAGCATCAACCCAAACTTTAAAGTTACTACTTGGGTCTAGTATGACAAAACAAGATTTGTAGTAAGAAAATATTTCAACTTGACAAAAGCTTCTTCACACTGAGGAGTACATACAAACTTCTTTTCTTTTCACTACAAGGAAGTGATGGGATAGGCCACACTAGAAATATTTTCAAGAAAGCACTAGTAGTAACCAGCCAACCCCATGAAGCTTCGCACTTCATGCACATTAGAAGGAAAAAAATGATATTAGATAGCTTTGATTTTAGTAGGGTCAATAGAAATGTCTTCTATGTAAATAATGTATCCTAAATAAAAAAATTTAGATTTATAAAATTCGCATTTGGATAATTATCCATAAAACTTATGCTATCTTAGTCTTTGCAAGACTAGGCAGAGGTGTTGATCATGTTTAGCCTCATCTTTGGAATAAATCAAAATATCATCAAGAAAAACTAGCATAAACTTATCCAAGAAATATCTAAATATGGTGTTCATAAGGTTCATGAAGGCAACAAGTGAATTTGTTAAGCCAATAGGTAGAAATGTAAACTCATAGTGTCCATAATGAGTTCTAAAGGTATAATATGATTTTCCTCTTCCTTGATGCATAATTGATGGTAACCAGACCTCATGTCAATCTTAGAAAATACTATAACACCCTTCATTTTATCAAACAAATCATTGATTCTAGGTAAAATATAGTAATTTTTTATTGTTACCTTATTCAATATGTGGTAATCGATGCAAATCCTTAGAGTACCATACTTATTCTTTATAAAGACTATCAAAGCACCCCAAGGAGACACACTTGGACGTATGTTTCTAATTTCTAAAAGTTCTTACATCTAGAGTTTCAATTCTTGTAGATCAACCACATTCATATGGTAAAGTGCCTTAGATGCAGGGATAGATCCAGGTACGATGTCAATATAGAAATCAAATTCTTACTTGGATGGTAATTCAAGAAGCTTTTTAGAAAAAAACATCCATAAAATCCCTTAGTATAGGAAAATATGCATGTTTCAGCTCTTTTTCCTTGGATATTTCATATAGTTGGACTACATAGATATTACAGCCCTTCCTAATAGCTCTTTTTAGTTGTAAGGTTGAAACTATTTTACATCTTATGGACCCTTAAGTGCCTTGTAATTCTATAATTTGGCTGAGATCATTGGTGCATCGCACTCTTTTACCCACACAATCAAGTGTGGTTTGATGTTCATGCAGCTAATCCATCTAAAAAATGAGATCATAAGACCCTAAAGGCATGATAAAAAGATTCACCTTGGTCTTAAAAATACCAAGATCCAATTTTATTTGTTCCAAACACTCAAGAATAGGCACTTTCTTATGATATTGAATTTAACTTCCTAAAATTCTCTTATCAATATGGGTTTATTATTAAATTGTTTAGCAAAAAAATAAGAAATAAAATAATTTATTTCACCAAAATAAATCAAGATATTCAAATAAAAATCATTAATTATACCTCAGGTCTCAATCAGAATGGTCAACAAGTCAACATTGTGGTTATCAACAACAACATACTCTATGGTTCATTATTTGACCTAATTTCAATTTAGGATAGTCTTTTTTATAGTGATTTCACTACATTCACAACACACATTTGGTCTAGTAGGTGCTACTAGAATAGTGTTAGCACCTATGCCAAGTTCATGTGGGTTGCTTTGATGTTGTTCATTCTTGTAAGAACCAGATTTGGAAGTTCCATGGGACTTTAAATTCTTATTTTGATTGGAAAATTTCCTAAAATTCTTATTACCTCTTGAAAATATGTGGTTAGGTTCAAATTTTAGGAATTTATTGCTTAAGGGATAAAGGTTCTTAGGTTTAGACTGCTGCTTATTAGACTTGAATTCTTGTCTTGCCTTTTGGCGAGAATTTTCTTTTTCCTCAATATCGTATGCTAATTCTATGGCTACAACCAAAGTTTTTAGATTTTTCATGTTAACATCATGCATCATAATCTACTTAAGACAAGCTTGAACTTAGTAATCTTAGTTTCTTCATCATGTATATAGTTCACATGATGCAATAATTTTTAAAACTTGATATCATATTTAGAATCATACATATTTTCTTATTTTAGGAGTTGAAAATCAATATTTTTTTGTTCCTTATAATTTGCATTTAGGTACCTCTTTCAGAACTGAGTCTTAATAATAGACTAAGATAGGCTTAAAGGTTGATACCCTTTAATAGCACAAATGTGATTCCACCATAATGTTACAAGTCCTACTAGATAATAGGTGATTACTCTTGCTTTCACATTGGAAGGCATATTATATAAATTAAATTAATTTTTCAAGTGTACCAACCAAACATCTATTGTATCACCTAACTCTTTACCCAAAAAGGTACGTGATGGAAGCTTTTTTAGCTCTTTAATGATTGGTTCCACGGTGGTAAAATGTAGTTATTGAATTATAAGTTTTTTTAATTATCCCATTTCTAGTCTAGGTACTTCTTAGGATAGCCCCTCAATATTGTTCAATCTTTATTTTTTATTATCAATATTTTCTTGTAAAGTGTTAAAGGTAGTCAAGATTCCACTAAATATTTATTCATGCTTATTATTTGAAATCCCACTGACTGCTTTAGCATGGGGTAACTCAATATTTCTATCAACATTATTCATAGACAGTTCATCTAGGTTACAAATGGGGATGTAACCTTGATGACCCTTTCCACATCTTCAAACTCTTCCCTTAGTTGGGATGACATTCAAAGTATTCTACATATGATGTCTCTACTTGATAACATTATAACCATCTTAAGAAATCACAAATGATAACTTAGAAGATTACAAATTTTTAAAATAAAAAACTCATTCTCAATGTTCCCTAGAGAAAAACACTACTCTGATACCAAATGAAGCAACCCTAAAAAAAATGGACTCATATATCAGAGTATGTTTTAGTTACGTGTTAGGCCCTCTAACAAGTCTTACTAATGTAATTAAAACATTTGACATACTATGCACATACGTGACTTGAACTGAAGGAGGGGAACTAAGGTAATTCACTAGAGGTAACCACATATAAAGGGTGTTATGAGGAAGATTATTGTTAATTAAAAGGATTATGAAATCCTAGGAATATTAGTGTATGTATACACTAATAAGTCTTGAGTGACATAAATGGCACTCATAATTCTCATAGGACCATTTCTAAGTCCTTAACCCTAGCTAAATACATCACTCTCTTCAGTGGGTTTTAATCCCATTCAAGGATGGTTAAGTTAAAGAATTGGTTTAACCAAGAAGGATAGCTTTTTGTTCTTATGTTAACATTTAGGTTAATCATGGGTTTAAATCAAGATACATGTTATTTAAATTAAACAAGCACTTAAAATTAGAAAACATAATTAATTCATACTTATAAATTTGAATTCATTCATGTAGCTAATTATGTTAAAGCATAAGAGAAAATAAATTAAGTATGAGATTCCTTAGTGCTACTAATCGGGTTATAACACCTCTCAACCTTTAAAGTTGTTTTACTTATTTGTACACCATTTATATCAAACATGGACATTCATAACAATTTATAATGTAGTTATAACTTTACATTACCATTCTATAATCTATGTAACTATTTAAATTGCCATAACCAATGCTATAATAACAGATTTTAACACATTCAAACAAATAAATCTATGCTTCCTATATAAAATAATAACTTATACAACTAGTAATAGTAAATTCAAATTAGGGATCTACTCAATAAATAACTTTTTTCATTTCATAAAACATTCCATAAGTGAATACTTTAAAGATATTAATATGTTAATAATTCATTTTCAATCCAACTAGACAACAAAAAAATAACAAGCATACAACAAAGGAATTCAAACACAAAGTTCCTTTGAGTTTTAAGACTAGTATAACCCAAATAAAAGGTTCCACTTAAGGAACTCTTATGAAGTTTTCTATTGGGTAACTAAGGCAACTAGATGATTAAGTTCAACTATTGGGAAGGATGGAAAAGCATATAGCCAATAAAAAAGGAAATAGCGAGTGTATAAATTAAGTTTGTATCATATGGATTTGTATCTAAGAAAATATTGTGCATGATCATTCTTTAGTGATAATAATTAAATATTATTTCCTTTATCAAATATCACAAGCATTTACTTATTTTCAGATTTCATATTTTAACATACATAACTTAAGAAATAATATTTTATAATTATAAATGAAATACATACCTTACATGTAGCCCAAAATGTCTGAAGTGCATGATAAGAGCATTTGGTTTATTTTTTTCATGATCTAGATATCAAATTGATGTAATGTTGAAAGGATTAAGTGTCCCAAATAAAACTATGTACTTATGAACAAGAGTATCAAGCTAACCAGCACTAATTCAACTAATGCAAGTTACTATGTAACTTCTATCTAAATTCCCATAGAAATTATTCATTCTGAATTAAATAAGTTGTCAAATTAATAAACCAATGTAAGTATCTAACTATATGTATAAGGTGGCAAACCTCAAAAAATAATTAATGTAACTCATATTTTATTTATTCCTTCTATTTAGAATAGATTTCCAAAATTAGATCTAACATGAAAACATCTAAGTGAATCTCAAGTGAATATTGACATCAAGAATTAATAATGAATATTTTTTTAAATGTTCATATCCAAAAACTAATCAAACTAGGATAAAATCAATCTCATACAATATTATTAGATCAATGAAGAATTAATATAGTAAACATCTAGGAATTGATTACATTACACATCTAAATATAAATTATGGGTTATTATAACATATAAAAACTAGTAGTACATCCAATCAATTCATGTTTATTATGATCATAAAGAGTAAAGGTTTAACTCAATATTCAAACAATACAAAGTACCTGTATAATAGCTTCATCCAACATTTAATTTAACTATTCAATATTCCATTTTTAGAATCTATTCATAACATCTGTTAGCTGCCAACAAGATCACTATAATTACCAAAATTAGAAACTATAATCTATACCATCTATACATATTAATAATTAATCAAATCAATAAATAATTTTTGTCCCATCTTCCATACAAAGTTATTGAAGCATGGAGTCAAACATGAACTAACTAATCAATACAAACCTGCCTAACCAACCCTATGAGCCTTCCATCAGTGGTCCTCACCAACCTAACCATCAGTAAGATGGTGGTTGTGGTAACTGAAAATAGGTTATGAATTTTGAGCACATCAATCTTTGAATAAAAGACATATTGAACAAAAAATACACATGCAACACAATCAAATCATTCCAAGGTGAGACAAGAATAATTCAACCCTCTAAGTATAGATTAAGAATGAGGATGGTTAACTTAGACTATTAAATGATATAGAATGGATTTATCCTAATCCATTATATATTTTTGGATTTTATCCTGCTTAGAACCCCATCCAATATCTCGATCAACCTTAACCATTTGAACCTACAATATATACTTGTAAATATTTAGGTCTAGTCTTAGAATAAAAATCCACACATTCCAACAAGTAATGAAACTAATTTAAATAATGACACAATTAGAATGTAACTCAATTAATCATTATTAACCCAACATAGAAGAAATCAAATAACCATGCCCCCATATGGCATAGGTCTAAACCCAACCTAAAAAAATTTAAAATGACTAAGTCAAAGCATCAATCAAAATACCTTAATAATATAAAAATTTATGACTCGCAGGCATCATCATAAAACACATTGAAATCCTAAAATTTAAAGCTTGACATAGTCAATAAATGATATGATCATGATTATGAAATGAACATCACTAACATGAGTGAATAAGAGCATAATAAAAAACCCAATAAAAGTCAATATTGGATAAATCTAAAACTTAAGGTCAAGATGAAATATTACGATGAACCACATAAGACCCAATCAAACAACACAAGCACATATATATATATATATATATATATATATATATATATATATATATATATATATATATATATATATATATATATATATATATATATATATATATATATATATATATATATATATATATATATATATATATACACACACACACACACATATAATTAAACCTTAAACAGTTTGATAAAGGAGACCCACAACATAGGCACTCATTAAAAATAATTCCACCATCGATTCTAAAAGATATACAAAATAGACACTACTCTATTGGATCCAAATGAAATTCCATTGAAACAATAGTTTGAACTATATAAACTATAATCTAAAAATCAAGTCACGACTTACCCACACATTCAAATGAAAATATCACAACTTATTTTCAATAGCAAGTTTTATAAATAATAAAGATTGATTTAAATGATACAATGATTTCAACGTTTAATAGGTTGATACAACACAAAAAATAACCACAATAACCAAGATACTAGTGCATATAACACAACATGAGTTTGTTATAACACAACACCATAAAAACCAAATAACCATATAATCAAAACATAAGATAATAATGCCCATAAATCCAATATATATCCATAATTTCTAATCAAATAATAAGGTTACCCAAAGGTAAGGTCACAAGGATATTTAATAACATAGTCCAAGAACTCGTTCAACGTTAGTCACAAAATGCAAAAATGGGTTCACCTAGATGAAATCATCAACCAAACAAAATTAGGGGAAATGACCACAACCCATTACTTTTCTTAAAGAACACAGTCACATAATAAAACATAGTCAATCATAATTGATATCAAAATAATGTTTCCACTTATACCCATGAGAACACCATTAATCTTTACAACTAAGACACAATAAAATCACATAGAAGCCTCCTTAAAAAAAATATAGTCATCACATGAACAATTTTAACTCATAATCATAAAAAACACAATGCACAACCTAATTTTAAAACAATTGAATAACTGCATGTAGATAAGATTCAAACTATATATATATATATATATATATATATATATCCATTGTAAGTTTATATGTAATCAATATATTGACATATAGTCATAATGGATTTATGTATGCACTCAAAAGTCTAAATACTTTTGACTTCATGCACAACCTCTAAGTCTTAATCATAACTCAATCAAAGTTACCAAAAATAAACCAGAATACCCAAAATACTTGCCAAAATATAAAATATTTGAGAAACTTCAAATGGATGAAAAGATCTAAGACTTACCAAACGTCATTGTGCCTTTTCTAAACCACCCAACTTGCCATTAAAATGAGATTACCTATTTTACTATTCATAACCCAAAATTTCCATCTTTGTAACACTTTTTCCTACTATCCACCTTCCTCATTCTTTCCATTCATTCCCCCATATCCCCAGTCACTTTGCATTCAATTCCAAGAGGAGAGAGAAACCCTTTGAATCCTAAGATAATTCTTTCCAACCTCACCATTAATTACAAGTCTAGAAGACTTGATAATTAATCAATCCTCTGCCAATGGAAAAGTAGATTAGTGTTGACAAAAAAATTTAAACACAACCCAATAAATTATCATTGAAACCTTTGCCACCTACCTCATTAATAAGTTCAACGCATTTGAAAGGAAGCTATCAACCTAAGTTGGAAATATATTAAAATAACATTAATCAAATTAAACCAAGCTTAGGTTAAACCACGAACATACTTAGTCATTAAAGTATTATTCCATCTCCTTAGACAATAGTGCTAGGTTGAAGGGGGGTTAGGGCAAGAACAAAAGGTGACAAGGGTTTCCAAAGGGGGTGTTAGGTCTAGGTAGGTTTAGGTATAGAATCTAATAGGTCAATAGGATTAATGGAGAATAAAATAAAGATTTAGAGACTTATGGGAAATAAATAATGGAGTTGTGCATACAAAAAGACTATGGTCGAAAAACATTTAATGAAATATAATGAAGCTTGATGATATATAATAACTCAAAATGATATCACTAAGTATATCAGAAATCACCAACATAAGGACCACAACTGACAAATATAATGATCAAATCAAAGTTTTTAAAGGAAAATCAAATAACAAGTATACTTATTAGAAATGTCGATGTGCCCAAAATTTATTAGTTTTAGAAATATGGCCTCCATCACCTGTCTAGCTCATAGATAAAATTTACATCCACCAAAATGACATAAATCACATTATGTCATAAATTGATAATTAATATAGATTATAAAATCACCATCATTAGAAATAGGTCCATAAAGATAATTAATCATAGAATTAAGTACACAACCAATATTACCATAACAAGTACCACAATAATCCATTTAAACAATATCTAATAACTAGTCTAACAAATATAATGTTAATGTCATGATATCATAATATATATAATGAAAAAATGGGATCATAACATGACTATAGTAAAATATATGACTAAAAATAAGAGTATAGATTTTAAACCAACTATGGGTCCATAGGTCAAGACAACTATGAAAAGTGAGGATGAAATAGCTGAAAAAATATTCAAAATATTTTCATAGTTTTAAAATTATAAACTATATAATAAGGTCTACCAAAATGTCTTAACCAAATATATATTGGCTATTCAAATATTTTTGTATTTCAATTAATAAACAATGCCAACCAAAATATAATTATTACCTTAAACATTCAAAAAAATACAGTGTGATCGCAAGGTTCTATTGCCTTTATTCAATTTATTCTTTCTGCATTGTTTAAAATAAGTATCTTACATGTCATAATTTCTCAAAAGAAATCAATTTCTTGTTTGTTTAAAATAATCATGTAGTAAAGACCAACTAGATAATATAATAAACTAAGTATAATAAAAATATAATGAATAAATATAGTGATATGTTCCTTACAAAATATTTCTTTAAAGATATTTTCTTAAAACACTATCTTTCAAATGTCTTAACCATATCCATAATCAATAATGATATGGTCTGCCAAAATGTTTTAATCATATCCATAATCAATAATGGCCTTTCAAATATTTTTTATTTCAATTAACAAACCATGGCAATCATAATATATTTATTACCTTAAATATTTAAAAACAAAATACAATATGATCATGAGTCTTTGTTTTGATTATTCAATTTGTTCTTTTTGTATTGTTTAAATGAAGCATCATGCATGTCATTATTTTTAGAGGAATTCAATTTCTTGTTTGTTTAAAATAGGTATGTGGTAAATACCAATTACATATATAATAAATTGAGTATAGGAAAAATAGTGACAATAAATCAGCTTATAGAGTATAAACAATATATGGCGCCATAGGGAAAGAAAACTATAGGAATTGAGGATGACATAACTAGAAAAAATATTCAAAACATTTTCATAATTTTAAAGTTATAAACTATATAATAAGGTCTACCAAAATGTCTTAAGTACATCCATATTAGCCTTTCAAATATTTTTTATTTCAATTAAAAACCATGCCAACCAAAATGCAATTATTACCTTAAAATTTTAAAAACAAAGTACATTATGATCATGAGGCTCCAAGACTATTTTTCTATAGTACATATGGTAAGAACATGTGCAATACTTATTTTAAATTGAGTACATACCACAATGCACACTTATGACATAGTTGGTCAATCTAATAGACTCAAAGAAGTTCTTACTACAAGGGATCAATTCTTTGAGGTTGTATCCTCTATAATTTACACCTTGAAGAAAAATATAAAATGTTTGTCTTCAAAGATTACATATCATTTTTCTCGATATGTACAACTAGAATCTATGGCTATGATGTACCCTCAATATTAGATCATCATATTTTTAGAATAAAATAAAATCCTTGGCCAAACACTTCTACAAGAGTGTAGAATTAAATGGTGAATAAAATGAAGGCATTTTATATTTTTCAAAGTTAAGGGAGTAGTTTGTTTAATCTATCAGAATAATTTTTGGACCATGATTTCGAATATGGCTCGATCACTAGACTATGCAATACCTTAAATTTGAGCTAAATACTATATGATGGTATCACATAATATTTTAATCTTGTTAATTTATGCCAAACAATGATTTTGGGCTCAATAGAAGATGAGAGAAGTTTTAGTGCATTATCATTTTTAAATTAAAAGTTAAGAAACAAGCTTGAAAAAAATTGAAGACTTGTTTTAGGCTCTATAAAACTAGATATAATATTCTTGATTTTCCATTTGATAGAGATATGGAAATTTGGTAGTCAATATCTGAAAGAAGAGCATTGACTAATAATTCTTGAAACACACTACAGTTCTACAATACTAAATTTGATCTCAAAAACATTTGAAGAGAATGTAAATAAAAATTATCAAGAATAAAATGAATAAAATTGGCACGTTTAAATTTAAAATATAGGCATCTAAAACCTATGTTTCATTGAGGAAGGACAATAAATTTTGTGATCTATTTTGAGATTTATTTTATCAGGGTATTGGGAAAGCTTTTTAAAGATAATGTAAAGTATATAAATTATTAAGAGGTAATTTGTGTATTTATTTTATGCTTGATCAAGATAACATGTCTATAATATTTGTAAACTCTATTGTAGAGGTGCATAAGTATATTATGGTGTTGCTTTATTTTTTATACCAAGTAGGTGTATTTTTGTGTTATGTTTGATTAAGAGAACATGTCTATAATAGTTGAAAACTCTATTATAGATATGCATAAGTATATTATGTTATTTTCTTATTATTTTATACCAACTTCTTTGAGGTATATATAGTGTAATAAACTGTGAGTATCTATATTGGACCAATAGCTTCACTTCCGTTAATAGCTTGAATAAATGATTAGAAACTTTAAAAACATCATCACATATATATTCGAGCAACTTCTATTGATTCCATGGGTGATGTGTTAGACCAACATTAAATATTGTCTTGAGACCCCTCAATATGTTGGTGCTAATTCACTAAAAAATATGAAAAATCTAAACTTCGATCCTTGTAGCTTTAATGCCATATACACCGCATTCAATGCTAGAAATAAAATAAACATTAGGTTGGAAAATTATTTATTATTAAGTTTTAGTCAATAAAATCATATAAAAATAAGAGCATGTTTGTTTTACTTGATTTTATAAATGTGCTAAGGATCACTTGTGACTTAGGACACAATAATATTAAGGTAATAATTATATTTTGGTTGGCATAGTTTTATAATTGAAATAAAAAATATTTGAAATGTCATTATTGATTATTGATATGGTTAAAATATTTTGGTAGACCTTATCATTATTGATATGGATATGGTTAATAAATTATAATTATATTTATTCATTTCAAGATAGATAATAGTGGATGCAAAAAAATGCTCTGTCTTTAGAACAAAAAATATAAATCTATACTTACAATTACAAAGAAACTAGCTTAAAAATTATTTGCACCTTCGTTTCTAACCTCTTGCCTCAATATTTCAACTAATAGAGCTTATTTTATGCTAATAAATTGCATCAATGTCTAGAAAAATTAATAAACTGTCACATATTTACTTTTACTTGAATACATATGCATCTCTACAATAGAGCTTACAACTATTATAGACATGTTCTCTTAGTCAAACAAAAGATTGAGAATAGTTATTTGCATGCATAGTTGTGTTTATTGAAATGAAAAAATATAATAATAAGTTACGTAAAAAGCATTTATTTAAACATTTTGGCTTTTCATCCTCGCTTTTTATAGTTGTCTTAACCTATGGCCCCATAGCTAGTTTAAGGTAATAATAATGTTTTGGTTAACATTGTTTTTTAATTAAAACAAAAAAATATTTGAAAGGACATTATTGATTATGGATATATTTAAGATATTTGGCAGACCTTATTTTATATCTTATATCTCAATTATCAAATATATGTATATGTTATCAGATTTAAAATAATATAATATAACCTATCCATTTATTATTCGATCAAAATGTTTTATCAATCTTGACATCCATTTTAAATCTTTATAGCTAAAAATATGGAAAAATAAATGAAATAAAATCAACTAAGAGATAAAAATACTCAATGTATACTTATAAATTAGTATATTAAATATCAATCTCTTGATATCCCTTTTATATCTTAGATTAGTCATTTAAAAAACTTACAGAGGTCTGTACTTTATGTATACTAAGTACTAAACATGATCTTACCATATATACTGTATAAAAAGAGCCTTAGAGAAAAATAATGTTTGGACATGAAAGATTTAAAAAAATTTGATTTCAACCTCTCCCTCAAACTCATCTTGAATCTTGATCATATTACATAAATTTATTTACTGATTTTGGCAAGGCTAAAACATGATAAATATGTAAAAACAACTTAAATTTTTTATTTCAAAACATTAAAATCCATGTATGTTTCCATAATTTAATAAAATGTAAATCATTCGAACATACTATTCTATAAGAAATAAAATACTACCATGTATATATCAAAACCATTAAAAATAATATCAACATACTTAAATATATCATGACAATATTTCATAAGTACCAAGGATCAACAAAAAAAATTATTTTTTAATTAAAGTCTATATCACAAACCAAAACTATCAAAAGGGTACCCTTATCACTAAATTACTCATTATACTCCATGTAAGTAGCAGAAAGTTCCATCAAGTGGGTCAAGGCCCCTTCAAAATTATCTAGCTCCAATTTAACTTTTTTAACATTCTAACCTCCATAAGTTGTGATGCAAAGCTATTAGCATGTTTCTTGTTAGAAGAAACAAGTGTTATAGGTTCAAGAGGTGAAATATTAGTGTTATGTGGAACAATTTTATTGGGATGTAATTTTTTAGATCATTCAATAATATTTTCATGTTGAAGTGGCTCAGGCAATGGAACATTATGCTCATTATATTGAATGGCAACATGCATGTGTTGAGGGGTATGGTTTGGAATGCCCTGTATACAAGGATGATTCCTCAAATGTTATCCTCTCCATCCTATATTTCTAGAAAAAATCAAAGAGTTAGCAAGTAAAGAGTTGAGAACATTTCAAAAGGCAAGGTTATTGACATCAAAATGTAAGGAGACATGGGTCCCTAGTTAAATGGCCTAACAAATGTGTTAGCAACCTACGACATGAAATAATTGTCTACCTCAATAGCCACCCTATAAAGGATTATCCTCACTATGTTTATCATTATCACGACCCTAAACATATCTAGCTAAATCATTGGAACCTGGACTCCAACCTGCCATGTAATAAAGTATGTTAAAATATGAATTTTATACAACTGAGCTCAAATACTTCCTAATTTTTATGATCTTAAAAATAAAATGCATCAAATTATTCAATTTGAAATAAAATAAAAACAATAATTATATAACTATCATTGTGCATAAAAAATAATCATTCCATCCTCTTTACAACCATACTAAAATAACAACTATCAGCCTAAGAAAACCATACATTGTCTTTTTCAATCCCCATGCCACTTTCAATAAAATGGTAAATAGGCCATAATCAAATACATGAAACTCTTGATGTTCAATGTGTGTGTGTGTGTGTGTGTGTGTGTGTGTGTGTGTGTGTGTGTGAGAGAGAGAGAGAGAGAGAGAGAGAGAGAGAGAGAGAGAGAGAGAGAGAGAGAGATCACTTAGGACATAATCAACTTAAGGTAATAATTACATTTTGGTTTAGGGTTTAGGGTTTTGAAATTGAAAAAAAAAATAATTGAAAGTCTAATATGGATATGGTTAAGAAATTTTGGCAGACCTTATTATATAATTTATAATTTTAAAACTATGAAAATATTTTGAATATTTTTGGCATAATTAGTTTATTATTTATACCCTTTGACAACTATGAAAATCAAGGATGACATAACTTAAAAAATATTTAAATTAATTTTATAGTTTTAAAATTATAAACTATATAATAAGGTTTTCCAAATTGTCTTAACCACATCCATATTGGCATTTCAATTTTTTTTTAATTTCAATTAACAAACCATGCCAATCAGAGTATAATTATTACCTCGAATATTTAAAAATAAAATACAATATAATCATGAGGCTCTAGGACTCTTTTTATGCAATACATATGGTAAGATCATGTGTAGTACTTATTATAAATTGAGAACAGACTACAATTCACACATTAAATATTTTGGTAGCCCTTATTATATAGTTTGTAATTTTAAAACTATAAAAATGTTTTGAATATTCTTTGGCACCACATTTTATTATTTATATATGGTTTTAATAATTAAAAAAATTAATAATAAATAATTTTCAAACCTAATGTTTATTTTATTTATGGCATTGAATTTGGTGTAGGTGAAACTAAGGCTATGAAGATCGAGGTTGAGATCTTGCCCCTTTTTTATTTCACAATCTTCATGCCACTTTCAAGAAAATGGTAAATAGGCCATAATCAAATACATGAAACTCAAATCCATACAAATTTATGGCACTAGGAATTTCATATGAGTTTTAATTTATATATATATAAGGACCATTTATGACACAGTAAACTTAAGGTAATAATTATATTTTTTAGTTATGTCATCCTCACTTTTCATAGAAGTATCTCGCATGCCATTATTTCTTTAAAAAAATTAATTATTTGTTTGTTTAAAAGAAATATGTGGTAAATATCAACCAAATAATATATTAAACTGAGTATAAAAAACTTGTGATAAAAAATTAGGGTATATATTATATATATATATATATATATATATATATATATATATATATATATATATATATATATATCACTTAGGATACAATAAATTTAAGGTAATAATTATATTTTTTTCAGTTATATTATTCTCATTTGTCATAGTTATCTTGTCCTATGTCGTTATAGTGGGTTTATTATTTATACTCTATACCCTAATTTTTTGTCACAATATTTTACTCAGTTTAATATATTATTTGGTTGGTCTTTAGTTTTACCACCCTAAACCCTAAACAAATAAGAAATTAATTTTTTCTAAGAATTAATGGCTTGAAAAATAATTATTTTAAATAATTCACAAATAAAAAATGAATTATATTATATGGTTGGTCTTTAACATATACTTATTTTAAACAAATAAGAAACTGATTTTCTTTAAGAAATAATGGCATGTAAAATACTTATTTTTAAAAATGCACAAATAATAAAATGATTAATATTATGTGGTTGGTCTTTACCACATACTTATTTTAAACAAACAAAAACTCATTTCTTCTAATAAATAATGACATGTAAGATGCATCTTTTAAACAAAATGAAGAAATACAACAAAGCCTCGTGATCATTTCAGCTATATTTTTTACTAATCCAAAAATGCCCATTTCACATATTTTATGTTTAAAGAAAAGATTTGTAAATATACATGAAATTTCCTTGAAAACTATTAAAAGAAATTTAGATATAAAATGGACCTCCTAATAAATAATAAAAATTAAAAATATATTTAAATATAAATTAACAAATAACTTCACTACATGAATTAAATGGGGCCACATTTTTATTTAATAACTCCTTAAAATACTTTTTCAAGATACTTTCTATATTTTTAAAGATAATCTTCGACCTAGTTTATTTTTTGAAAGTCAAAGTCAAATTTATTTTCTTAAAACTTAGAAATTTATGCAAAAAGGTGACATTATATTTTTTAATTTATATTTTATTAATAAACTTGATGTTTCTAAATGAGTAAAAACTTTATATGTTTTAAAAATGAAATAAACAAATATAATTTAAGTCTAATTTTAAATATCATCTGTGTGCATGCTATAGATTTGATATTTTAAAGATAATTTGTCTAGATAAAGAAAATATGTTTATAGATTCTATATTTTAAAGATAATCTCTCTACATACTATATACTTAATTAGCACAAAACTAATCTAAATATTATTATATTAGTTAAGTTATTGGAAGGTAATGTCTATATATTTAAAATTTAAAAATTAGCTTGTATTATATTTTAATTATATTTTTTTATTTTTTGCTAATTAAATTTTTATTTGTTACTAATTAAATTAAATTATTTTTTCTAATGCTAATTAGATGATATTTTATTTTTCACTAATTTTATTTTAAATATTAAATTAGTTAAGTTATTACATATTTTTATTTTTTTATTTATGTTTAGTTAATATATAAATATATTTCATCAAAAAAAGTTATTAGATTTTTCAATCACAGTGATCTCTTGTTTTTAATGGGAGGGTGTGCCATTGGTGTATTGTACCATTGAGCTTGCAATTTAAATCATCCCTGCTGTAAATTTTCCCACTTTTGATGGTATGGGCCCAATAAACATTTTATATGACAAAGTTAAAACATGAAGATGTGAAATATTTCCATTATAAGTGAAATGCATCCTTTACATATTCTAATCCACAACACAAATATCATCAAATTATAAAGTATTGATAACCAAGTTGTTATTTGTCTAACAAAAAATTATTTCTAATATCTAAGGTCTAAAAATTAGGACAATTGGAAAGACTAATTGGAAACTTTCCCATAAGCTTACTTTTATTCAAGTGTAGTGTCCAAAAATGGTATAGCCTTCCAATTATAGACAAAATCTCTCCTATGCTAGAGTTTTACCAATTCAAAATTGTCAACTCTAAGGAATTAGCTATACTAGATGTTATTTTTCCCAGATAATTTATTATTTGACAAACCCAAAGCTACGATATGAGGAAGTAGCTTACCAATGTGGCTTCTGATAAACCTAGTGAAGTTATTATGATAGATGTGTAATACTTAGATAGATTGTGAGGTCTCAGAGGGCATGGGGAGATATCTATTCATATACCCCTCTTGAAACCAAAAAAAAATCTTTTATATTTCCCCTGCTCCCATAAATTTTCTTAGATAACTCTTTTTTAATGTATAAAATTTTAATTAAATAATAAGATGATCGCGTAAAGATTTAACTTCTAGCAAATGAGTCAAATTTTACATCCTTAGTCATTTATTTAAATTTGATCCTAGAAGTAAAATAAATCTTGAGAATTGATTGAGCCTGGAGTGGAATTTTCTTATTAAAATAATCAAATAGGAACTAAGGATTGTCATATTTCATTTCAACCTAATAAATCACAATATAAGGCTCATTAATGCAGAGGTGTTTTCATGCACAAGCTACTTTTTTATTTTCCTTTAAGCATATATTAATGTAAACAGATTTTTTTCTCTGACTAAACATAGTTTAAACACATAGTTATGGGAGTTTCAAATATAGATGACTTTTGCCATGCACCCTTATTTTTTCACTTGTTTCAGAGAAAATCTATAGTTTATTCTTCGAACACAATATTTAGATAATGATTAATGGTGGTTCTTATGAAAATGTGGGTTCATTTAAGTCATAACAATGATTGTATGTTTTTCAAGTTTGACGATGTCAAACACTATATTGAAACTATTCTGTCAAAAATGTGTATTTTGTTCAAGTTAAAATTAGAGGAAGTTGACCTTCTAAATAATTTCATAATAAGTTAACGTAGTTGTCAACACCTTGAGATGCATTATTGTTCTGTGTAAATATGACTTTATAACTAAATAGTCATGTTTTCTAGCCACACTAATATCTTCCATAACACCAAAAGCTTATTTGACCTCTTTGAATAGAAAATAGAGATGGAAGTAATTTGTTTTACTCGGAGTCTATCATAAGCACTATGCCTCCAATCCTCATAGATTCTGCATTAGAATCCAACTACATAAAACTACTACCAGTGTTTATTTGTTCCCTCTTTGTCATGGTGGGAGCAACCTTTAGAACTTGGGGTAATGCAAGAAATACATTTTTATTTGACAAGATAATTTTCAAAATGCACAGGGTTCGATGTAACTTAGTTTACCAAAATCTCAATAATGGATATCACACCTGAGTTATTCACTATAAATGGCTGACCTGATCTCCATATCTAATCTATATATAGGCCCTTTGGGGGATCGATTCATGGATCACCTATAGATGTCTATGGTCTTGAACATATATATGGCAGAGTGACTTGACCTCCATATAATATATAGGTAGGGGAGGACCATCTCAGATGAAGATTCTTGTGACATGATGACAAAAGTGACCCGAGGATATTTGGATAGCCATATAGATCTATAGTTTATGGTTTCTGGTTCCCTATCTATTATGGTTTCTGGTTCCCTATCTATCTATATATGGAAATCCCGTTGATCACAATGCTTAAATGGAAACGCCTATAGCTCTTGACTAGAGTATTAATCTGTAGTATTAATGGTTATGGCTTATAGATATAGCTGGGGGGCGGGGAGAGGGCATATCCGTAAATAGATAAGATCCCCACTAACATGCCAAAAAAAATTAGTTAATGAAAAAATCACTTATACACAACCAAAGAATACCAAATTTCACATTAGAATTTTATTCATGATGTGAGTTTTCTAGGAAGAAACAGGTTTTATTGATTCACAATGAAGAACAAAATTATTTATTTGATTCAAAGCACACTTGAGTTTTTTATTAATGGTAATAAGAAAAAAAAGTAATACATAGATTATAGATACATTCCATTTCTATATGAAAGAACAACATCTGATGTCTTTCCATAATATTTTCAAAAATATATCCAGAACTCAAAACTCAATGTGCAACTGACGGATACATGATCTGAAAACTTGTTGGCAAGAAAGTTGCAACTGATGGAGCCTAGAAGCCAACATGGAAAGATTGTATGAAGAGGCCCTTGAAAAGCACTTTGGTTGGTGAGGAAGAGGAATTATAAAGTATAGTCAGCTTTATTTAAGCTCTGTGCTTTATTGTAGAGGTCGAGCATGGATCCCCAGTCGATGAATTGCATCTGTTTCGAAAACCCAATGATCTGGATGATCTCCCACTATTTCCTTAACACGAGTAGGAGTCGATAGTTTCATCACCGTTGTATCGACTTTCATTATTCAAAACTCCTCACAGGACGTTACCCATTCTGCATCGATATTAACATACCACACCCAAATCTCGATTATGAAGAATAATTTACAGTACGTATTTATATAGGAAGTTAATGGGTGACAATGAATATATTGTTGGCAGATCAAAACAATAAATGTGAGTCAAGAACACCACAAAAGGTATTTATAGAGATATAAACATGTAGTGCATGATTAGTAAGCCCATACTTATATTTTTTTTATCAGTAAGGAAGTGGTACCACTGCAACTAGATTGTTGTTGGAGAGATCCAAACACAATAATTTATATTGCGTTGAAAAAATTGTTTGAAAGGAACCTCTAATATTACAGGAGGCCAAGCCTAATGTTTGAAAATAAATTAATGGTGTCCATTCTGGATCAAGGTTCACTGTCAATTGATTGTATGAAAGAATGATCCGATCAAAACTAGATGTATTTGTAAAAACTTGAAGAGAAAAATTTACTTTGTAGATTGTTCAAACTGAGGTCAACGCATTTTATGTGAGGAAGATTTTTAGGCATATCATAACAATACCTTCTATAATCATATGTGAAAAAAAAAAAAAAAATCTTTAAACTTTCCATTAAAAAACAAAAAAAAATAAAAAAATAAGCAAGGTTATCTTAACCAAAGTGAGTTAGTTTAAGTTTTATATGATAAATAAAATTTATTATATTTTTATTTTACCCTAAGGGATGATGTCATGTTTTATGTGTTTTTAATTATTTTCATGTCATATTTTATTTTTTAAGAATTTCTTTAGAAGGACTATTTTTAATTCAAATTTCCTCTAACATGCATAGTGTTTTGAGAAAATATATTTTTTAAAATGTTTTTAGGGAACCTATTATTATATTTATTTAGTTCAAGAGAAATGACTTTGCATGCAAACAACTGCTCTGAGTCTTTAAAACTAAAAAAATGTAAGTCCATACCTCTCAATCATAAGGAAACTACCTTGTAAATTGTTTGTATTTTTATTTATAACCTCTCATCCCAATCTTTTGACTACCAGAGTGTCTCTTCTGACTACCCAAGCTTCGCTTCTGCGAATAGCTTGCATAAATGATGAGAAAATTTGAGAAAATCACATATGTAATAAAGCAACTTACATTAATCTTACAGGTAACATGTTGGACCAATATTAAATTATACCTTAGGGCCCCTCAATATGTTAATTCTAATTCACTTGCAAATGGGGCAAAATCTAAACCTTGATCCCCATATATTCCACATGCACCACTGTCAATGGTAGAAATAAAATAAACATTAGGTTTGAAAACTATTTATTATTAAATTTTTTAGTTATTAAAAACCATATAGAAGAAAGAGCATATGATACTAAAAAAATTTCAAAACACTTTCATAATAAAATATAATTATTATCTTAAGCATATGATGTCTTAGGTGGTCTTTACTACATATATACATGCATACATACCTAGCGATTATAGACTAACCTATACATGTCTCATATAATTTTCTGAAAAAATAGGCCCATACATGTAGAGTAATACTGATGAATATGTGTCCCAAAATAGGATCAAGTGCAATCTATAAGGTGACTTTGTGTCCTGAACTATGAAATTGTATAAAATTTAGGCTATTTAACATATGTATATTTCGTTAGAATTAGCCATTTTCAAAATTAAAAAACCCTACTTATAGCCTTTTGGTTATAAATAGCTTCTAAATTTTTTTATAACCATCATAGTAGTGAAAACTACTTTATCTGATAGGTTATCAATGACTGAATTGGGCCTGTTGCATTATTTCCTCAAGATTGAAATTTACTGTTCTGACTCTAAGATCACTATTGCATAATCCAAGTAATGCTCTTGATTTGATTATAGAGTTTAACATGAATGACTATAATTCAACTTTGAATATTTTCTTATCAGGTATAAATCTTGAGGTTAATTATCTATATCATTTTGTTGATGATACCTAGTATCAAAAACTCATTGACAGTCGCATCTATCTTATGCACACTAGATCTCACATTTCATATGTAGTGTGCATGGTCTCTAGATTTATGCAAGGACCACATGAGTTGCATAGGAAAATAACAAAGTATATTCTCCAATACATGTATCATACTCATAATTTCAGGATTCACTATGGAGCAATCATCAACATCAACTTGATTAGTTATACAAATTTAGATTGGGCTAATGATATTTAGAATCGTAAGTCTACTTTAGGCGATAGTTTCTCCCATGATTTAGGTTTGATTAGTTGGTCAAGAAAGAAGTATAATCTTATTGATTTATCTTCTATAAATGTAGAATACATAGGAGATGTTAATTTTTTCATTAAATCTATTTGGATTTAGGGAACTCTCACTAAGTTTGGATCTAGTTTTGATGACCAATAGTCATCTTATACAATAGCCAAAACACAATCCAAATCTGTAAGAATCCAGTCTTTCATCAATGGACCAAGCATATCAATATTCACATGCATTTCATTTGGGAGCTCATCCATGAGGAAGTCATTGATCTCTACTACATATATACAATAAAAAAGATTTATTGATATATTTACCAAACCCTTCACTAAGAGAAAGTATATTCATTTTCAAGCTCTTTTAGGGGTTTAAGCAACTCTAGCATCCTCCTTTGGGGGATAGTTTATTGTACTTGGATACCTCATTAGGGCTTAATGCCACGACCTAATTATAAAACCTACATGATCTATGCTTAAAGGGTGTGTTAGTGTAGTTTTTAATTCCATTTAATGAGTTTTTCTTACACATGTTTAGTTAGCTTGCATAGGTATCTTTTAGGTCATTGTGAAGATAATCCCACATTCATGAAGAAGTGAGAACATGTTTATCTTTCACCTATATAATGTACCTTCCTAAAGATTTTATGGTTAATGATGCTAATGATAATATTGCAATCTTTTGATTGTTTATCAATTACTTTTTTCTTGCTCATGTTTGATTTGTCTACTATGCGAGTAATTTATTTATGTATTCAACTCTATCTAGTAGATCCTTGATTGTGGCCCAATCTAACACTTTCAAGTTTATTATTTTCAAAGTCTGTATTTGTTATCATTAATTCCTTTAAGGGATTGGATGGTTATCATCATGTAAATTTTTTAGGACATTACTTCTAATGATTCATTCAAAGAGCTCAAAGGATTTTTGTTATGTATTTTGTATCATTTTAATAACTTATACTTTTTCTAAATTTAAATTAAGCTATACTTTATTTTAAATTGGGTTTGTCAAATGTTCTAAAACTACTTCTCATGAGGATCTTAATTTAAATCAATATTACTACAAGATCTTTTGTAATGTAATTTGGATTTATTTATTTGATAATTTTTTTGGTCTCATGAAGGGGTGTCTTTGGAGTTATCTTTATCTTTCAAAAACAATATGACTTTGGTAAAAGGGTTGAAGGTGATAGTGAATGAAGAGGCTCTTTACATAGTTATGGGATTACCAAAAGAAAGAGAAAAATGATTCATTGTCAAATCCAAATATGTTAATTGTAAATATGTGTTTCTTATGCTGAGGGAGCCTATCATTTATATTAGTAGAGGTTTTATCTATAATTATTTATTTTTATTTTGACCTCAAGTGATATATTTTATTTATAAATATATTAACTTTGAAGGTCATTATACTTTAATTTTTGATATCATTTCCATGTGCTTATAAATTTGAGATATAATAATTATATGAATATTTATTTATTTACATTGAAAATGCTTTATAAAATGGTGTTTTCAATTTAAAAATGTAATTCTAATTTTCTTTCTCATCACAAGCTTATAAAATTTATCATTATGGATGCTTTAAAAAATAATTATAATTATATTTCTTGGGATCATTGTTTCCTATTCAAATATTTCTAATCTTTCTCTTCCTCAGCATAAACCAAAGGGTCTATGTCATACTTTGTCCTCAATTTATCATGGTCTTATACTTTCATAGACTAAACCTATAAAGCTTTCTTTTGGAAAGAGGAATAGAAAAATAACTTTTTATAAAATGTCACATGGTAAGATTAAATTTTATTATATTTTAAACTAAAATATATCTTATAATTTTAAAAAATTGGATTTTTATAATATAATACTAAATTCATGGGCAAGAAGTTACAGGTGTTTAAACATTCTCGTTTATGTTTAAAAGAGGATCTTCAGGTCAAAATTAAATAGAAGAAAATTATCATTCATCTTAGGATGGAACTTGATGATCAGAATATTAAATGAGATAGAGAGAAGATCTTTTGAATAAAATTATTATTTTTTAAGCTTCTTTAAATTTGGCAAGTGAATTATGTTCAAATTTTTTTTATTGCATAAGCTTCTTTGAGGAAGATAAAATTATATTATGTAAAGGTTTTTTTCAATTTTATCATAGTCTTCTACATGAAATTTAAATTTTTTGGTTGGTGAGTTACATGTTATATATATATATATATATATATATATATATATATATATATATATAATGAAAATAAAATTCAATTTGGAAGATAAAGATATGATGATTTGGAATTAAATTATATTTTATGGTAAAATTTTGAGCATTTTAGGTTGGAGGAAATCATTGAAAAGGTTTCAAGGGGAATGATACAAGAGTCTATGAGAACTGCCACTTTATGGGCTAGAAGGTAAGCTTTGGAATCTTTTGTAAAATTGGGACTTTATTTTATTATAAAAAAAATGATTTTCACTTCAATAAATGGTCTTTAATGCTTGTGTGGTTTAAGATGAAGGGACCCCATTCTCCAATCAATTTTTTAGGTGCTTCAGCAAGAATGATTTCTTATTTCCACATTTTTATTCATCATATGATTGATTAGATTGATTTGATGTTTCAGTATCCTATGTTTTGGATCCAATTACTGATTGAAGGATTTGGTACTCCATGAATGCTATAAAAGTGATTAATAAATGGTAAGAATTGGATTGTTAAAAAATATTTTATCATTCTCTAACATTTAAAAAAAAAATCATCTTCATACTAGTTTCAATAAAGTAATTGTATTGGTACATTCCCTTAAACAAACTATAACTTTTTGATTTCATGTTTATTTTTACCTAATGAAAGATGGTGGTATTTTGGCTACAATGTTTTTTGTTTTCTACTTCTATATAGTTATGATGGTTTGTTTTTTAGCTTATACTTCTTCTATTGAAGCTACAATTTTTTTACCTTATAACATGCTTTTTTCTCTCGATATTTAACTTGAGATATTGATTATCATTTTTCTATTTACTCACTTAACCTTTTGTATATTGGTTGATACTCTATATAAACCTTTTATATTCATAAATATAAAGGATTGAGGGACTGCATAACCCTCTTTTATCAATAACAAAATAACATCAAAATCAAACTATATATTATAATCTAAAATTTTACATATCAAAATTATTGGGAACAAAGATAACAAACACTTACATAACTATTGGTGACAATGAGAAAAAGAAAATAGTTAGATTTTAATATATGATATATTGGAATATAACTATTTAATAAAGAATTTTGAAAAACTATTACTTAAAATCCAATATATCTTGGATTTGAATCCAATTACTTAATATTTAATTTTAAAAAACTATAAATTATGATCTAATACAAACAGATATAGATTTCAATATTGATACTATAAAAAATAAATAAAATTTAAAGTAATGCCTTTGATTGGAATATGTCAATATTTAATGAATTAATGGTTCTAGGTAAATCATAAGGAAATAAAACATCATCCTGCACGTTAAAATATTTTTCTTAGTGTAATTATTGAGGGGAATATTCGTAATATAAGGATTTTTCACACTTTGCTCGGGCATAACCAAATAACTAAGGGCCATATAAAATTTATCATAACTAGGAGTGGTGATATCCATGTGAAGGATTCAACCATGATGTTGTTAGGATTAAACACTTTGTTGGAAGCATGATTTTTTCAATAATAAAGATTGTAGGGATTTCATCAATTTACATCTTAAAACCATGGGGTTTAAAGGTAAAAGTTAATTAATCAATGATATAAGTAATCATGGATTTTTAATTTCAATTTAATTTCATTAGGTTCATCATAATCAGAATCAAGAAGCTTTAGTAATATATTCATCACAATATTTTGGTGAATACTTTAACTTATGACTAGGTCAAGAGTATAGTTTAAACATTGATATTCATGAAAATAGGTATTTTAGAGCTTTTCAATGGAGATTATTTTGATGATATTATGTGTTCAAAATCAATCAAAATGCCAATAATTTTCATCATCCTGAAATTTGTAGATAGTTTTTAAATAGAAAAATTTGATTCATTGACATGTTGAAAAATATAAAACTTTGATTTGGTGAGTCCAAAGGTGGTCGAGAAATAGATTATAGGAAAGAAAAAATTCAAATGTCATAGCCCTCATCCCTTCTAATCAAGGATTTACCATGATAGGAAGCCAAATTCATCCCATGGAAAGCATTTGTCTTTAGTCATATTGTTTCCATGTGTTGAGTGGCCTTGAGAAAGTTTATTAAGTATAAAAGTGATTTAATAAAGTATAAAAGAGAAATGAAAGTATAATTTTGGAATCAAAATTACTGAGATGGGGGTTAATTAGTTTTTTAATAACTTTCTTTCAATTCCTTCTTAGCATATATTAACCATCACATCAACATATAGATCAAGCAATGCATAAACAATCAACCATACAAGCATGAAACAATATTACACAAGACAACACATAATATATGTGGGAAAACCTCAAGGATTATAAAACCCAATGATCCCTAAAAATGTACTATATTATTATAAGTCAAAATATAAAGTTTAGTGAAGCACAAATTTCACATGGAGAACCAACCCCAACTAAACAAGCACCTACTTGACTAGGCTTCAATAAGAACCCACTTACAAGGAGGCACTAACCACCTAGATGACTCAGCACTAATTCATCCACATAATTTATTTTATCACCTTCATAATACCTTATTTCTCAACCAATTTATTATGACCACCTTTTCATTTCTTCACACTTGTATCCCTCTCAAACTGCGTTCTAGGCCTCTTCACAAAATTAGGTCTCTTCAAGACTGATTAGGTCATATGACATTGATATTCATAGAAGACACACTTTAATATATTCATTATAGATCCTATTAAATCCTTTGATGGTTTAAAATACCTCCTTGTTCTCAACAATATGTTATATCATTTGCAAACTCTCATACACTCATTAATAGGCCTAAAACTGCCTTGTATATATACGATTCCTTATTCATATACCTATTGGTCAGCTAATCCCCTTAACCTCTTAGGTCAGCCATGGAATAGGTCTTATTAAATCTCATAAACATGAAAAAAATGAGTTTTTATTCCTTTTAGGTCTAACATAACTCTATGATACCTCATTTCACCTTTAGATCTCATCGAGACCTAATCCCATTAGGTCTACTTTAGGAAACGTTACACTTTGAATTCCTTGGAACACTTTAAAACTCCACACACAATAGTAAAATATCATATAACCATAAAATATACATATAGTAAAATCATATAGGCTCCATAACACTTTTTATATCCAACCACTACTTGAAGCACACCATTTGTACTTGTTCATAATTAGGCCTTCTCATACATAGAAAGTCTATTTTGAACTACTAAAGATTAAACACAAATTAGATAAAAAAACCATGGGAATATATCATATTAATATAAATTAAATGAACTTAAAAACATCACCATGTGATTTATACTTCTAAACTCAAGTTAAAAGGACTCAAACACTTCTCTACAAATAACCCACTCCAAACTGCTAGAACACTCCAAAACCTAGTCATGAACAACTTGATATTTAACACCTAGAAGAAAAATTATCATGACCACAAATACTTTAAAAAAATCCTTTGACATATATATACCAATATAATATTAAATCAATCATAAGGTCTAATATCAAAAATTGGTCTTGCAGACCATTCTTTTGACCTCATTACACATAGTCAAACTAGAATTAGACAAGCCATTTTGACTTCAACATTTTAACCTAATATAATGACTTCCAATATTTTTAAAAGAATGAGAACTAATTTAAAGTCACAAGAAACATCATCATATGCATTATATACATCAACACATGGCATATAGCTTCAAACTACTTAGTGTAACTTGCTTACCCAGAACTCCTAGTTTACATTAAAGCACAGTTATGGTGACAATGACTTTCAACACTTGTGTGGAAATATTTAATGATTTATGATGCATGTATATGATCTTTTGTGATCATTAAACCATTATTATATATAATTATAATATGCTCAAATGGAAATATTTTTCTTTTATACTAATCTCATATCCTTATATCTCACTATCTCATCTGAACTAAACACGTCAACTTATGAGCAACTTTTTCATTATAAACATTGCAATTCAAAACTTATACCAAGTAATATCATTTATTAAAATTTATAAACAATATATATATTCAATTTTTTTCATCACTATTCCATGATAATACATTCATAATCATCTTCTCATTGTTTCTTGGGTTTCTCAATATTGCCACAATTAGCCCTGTTAGCAACTAACTAATTTGGATGACCATTTTTTCACACTTCAAGGATATATTATATCTATAAAACTTCATGGATATGAAACATAAGTCTCAATATTCATCCTCCATTCATTTACATATTTTGACTAGGTCAACTCTGACTGCTATAGCAAAACTCTAAGAAATTAGCACTTTCATGTAGGGTCTACTCACACACTTGACAACTAAATCACACCTATAGTAGGTGCCTAGGAGAGTTTAATACAACCTAAAATATATATTTTTAGTCATTTTAGGCCATTGTAGGCTGTCTTGAACATGATCTTACACATTAAGTGCTTGCTAGGAGTTTATAGAGGTTTAACACAAGTTCTAGTGTTAACGACTATTCATAAAGGATTTTCCATTAAATACAAAACCAATTCCCATATATATTATCTAGGACCCTTACCTATCTCTATTTAATATCTTAGGTTCTCATTCAGAGGTTACACATTCCAATGAACACGTAAAAGTCCTTCTCAGGTTTGCATGCCTTCATTTTGTGTACTCGAGAGACCTCAAAACCACTTTTCATGCTTTTTTTTGTAAACCATGACATCAAATTTTGTGAGAATGATTGAAAAAAAATATAATACCTATATCAATTGTCATATATGCAAAATTGTCTTGAAATCTTATCTTAACCCCTCATTAGGCCAGGCAGGGTCTAGAAATGGTCTTGTTACAGACTTATTTTGTAGGTCTTACCCTTGTAGTCTCACCCTAAGACTATTTTTATTGATCCAATGATTCACATACATGTTCAAAAAATATCATATAACCAATCATTCTTGTGTACACTCATCTCATGAAGCCATCATACTCATACCTTCTCACAATGTCTCTTCATGCTATAAGTAATGCCATGACTAGGCTTCTCAAGTACTTGAAACATGACAACTGACCTTAAAACACTTCTAAAATTATATAAACTTTACTTACATGATCATATAATGTCAAAAAACATCTCATAATCTTGTTCTTACTTACTTCACCAAACTTTACTATGCACACCTCCTCATAGGGTCTCGACTAGGCTTCTCAAGACACTTTGTACTCAAGAACTAGTACTTAAATATGCTAACCTCAATGCTATAAAATAATAATACTCATGAAATAAATCTCACACCACTTAAATAATATTTTATTTCAACCAATATAAGGATAATGAGGTTGCATTCAAATTCTCTCTCAATAGAAGAGACATTTAGGTTACCTTCAAATTTTCTCTTATCACTTGGCTTCTTTGTCACATCAATCACACAAGATCATACCTCAAATACCACTCACCATGCATCTTCTCCAGATGCACCCTAACATCAATGACATCAACCTTGACATCAATTACAACACTTCTCAACAAACTCCCCCTTTGTCATTGATGGAAAATCATTCTTCAATCTGATCATTCTCATCTCCCCTAATCTAGTCAATCTTCCTTCTTGAAATTTATCCCCCTTTGAAATTAATGATAAAGGGTCATACATACAACTTTTGGAACCACTCATTCTCCTACTTTGGAAACTACTCTTATAAACTCTACTATGTTTATCAACAACTACACTTGGAGCTTATGAACAACCTAAATAGCTCCCCCTTAAACCAAGTATCCACCATGCTTTCTGCTAACTGAAGAGTGTCTCTATGAAGCCTAATTGAGTCAAAAAATTTCATAGGGAACTAAAATAATAAAAAACTTAGAAGATTCTTAGATATCCATGCTCTCACAAGACTTAATATCTTTTAGCATCCTTTTAGGCTTGATTATTCTCTTTGGCTTGAACTCTTCGTCATTCATGTTGTCAACAATCTAAGCTGATAATAAACATTCCTAACTTGATTTCACATTTAAATTATTCTCTACCATAAAAAATAGTCCATTTGAGCTTGTATATTGATCAAGACTCACCTTTACTATCTCCACACATTTATTTTCCTTCTCTCTTACACTCACCAATATGCTCCTCATAGTCCTTAACTAATGGTCTTAGTTTATGATTATTTATTCTTTAAAACTTTAACTCATCTACATCACTCACCAATTCTTCCTCAATGTTTACTTCAACCTCTTCTTTATCTTATTCTTCATCATCCACAAGGTCTTTTCCTTTTGAGTAACCCTCATTGTCTATCTATATAACCATGAATAAGGTTTCATTATTTTCATGTTCATGTTTATTACTATCATCATCACTATAATACATGCTTGTGTCACTTACATCAAATGAGTTATTATCTTATTTGGTATAGAAGCTTCTCTTAATCTTAAATGACCCTTTCCTACCTTCATACTTCTTAAAATATTTTTGGTTTTTGTCAAGCTTATAGACCTTCCTATCATCTCCATGATGTTCATTGTGTTCTTCATCATTCTTATTTTTATCCTTTTTAGGACACTTATATTCAAAGTGATCAATCTTACCATAGTTTAAACCTTTGAAAGGAAACTTGCCCTTGTACTTACTAGATCCAAACCTCAATTTCCTAGAAAACATGGCTATCAGTTCATCATCATTAACATCTAAACATACCTCATCCTTGACCTTCTTGGATTTTGACTTCTTCTCAGCTTTGAGTGCTACTTCCTTCTTGGGAGGCCTTCCTTCATTTGTTCTCATCTCATAGGTAGTCAAGATGCCATGAAGCTCATCCATCTCTAGCTTGTCCAAATCTTGTATCTCTTCTACTGAAGACACCTCAGAATCAAACTTAGGAGTTAGTGATCTCAATAACTTTTGAACAACTATAGATTATTTCACTTATTATCATAATCCTCTAATGACATTGAAAAATTCATCAACCTTCAATAGGTATATGTAATGGTTTCATCTTCATTAATCTTCAAACTTTCAAACTATCTTCAATTGATCTACAACTTGGCCATCTTCACCTTGGTGTCTCCTTTATAGATAATATTAAATTTGTCCCATATCGCCTTGCATAGATAATTTTAAATTTCTCTCATGTCATCTTGGCTGACTCATAGTGCATCACCTTCACAAACTCTATCTCTCATAGATCACATAGAATGGCATTCATTGCCTTAGAATTGATCTCACCTTCCTTCTTACTTGCTAGATCAGTTGGTGGTGTAGGAGTTGGAGTGTATCCATACACAACTAAATAAAATATGTCATGGTATATAGACATTAGATATGTCCTCATTTTGATGCTCCAAAATGCATAATTAGTCCCATTAAATAATGAAGCCTTACTAGTAGAGAAACCACCTTGAGCTTGTTGATTAGCCATCCTCACTTATAGGATCTCTTTTAAGATATTAGGCCTACTTTAAAGGACCTAATATGATACCAAATGTTGGAATTAAAATTACTAGGGGGTGAATTATTCTCTTAATAAATTTCTTTCAAATCTTTCTTAGCATACATGAACCATCACATCAACATATAAATTAGGTAATACATAAACAATAAACCATATACAAGCATGAAACAAGATTACATAAGATAACACATCATATATGTGGAAAACGCTCAAGGGGAAGAAAACTCACTGATCCATGAAAATGGAATACATTCTTATAATTCAAAAGATCAGCTTTACTGAAGCATAAATGTCACATGGAGCACCAACTCCAACTAGACAAACACCTACTTGACTAGGCTTTAGCAAGTGTAAGGAAATTACTTAGATGTTTGTATAAAAATATTATATATCACATAGAATAGATAAATATAAGAGATCACAAGGAAATAATTGATAGTAAAGCAAAATTTGAGATAATATAGCAGAGCCACTTCAATGGAAAAACCTCCATAATAATGCAATAAGATTAGAATGCTTAATATAATGATCAAAGACTAAACACTACCTCCTATATATAATATATTTATCCATGGTTATTTTATAGGCTAATCTAAATAAGAACATAGAGAAATGTAACAAGAATATAAAATAGGTGTGTATGCCACAAGTTATCCACACATATCCCTAGACATGCCAAAGGTTAAGGGAGTTGTCCCTCCCTTCAAAATAAAATTATCCGCAATGTTGAATCAACTTTGGATGTTACTACACAAAGGATTCATCCTCATAGGTGGCATATTCATATGGTAGATTATTCAATTTGATTAGGTAATCCTTAATCACTCTAGACTAAAACTACTTAGTGTGCATTTGAAGCATTTCCTTAGGATCAAGAATGACTCTCCCTTCCTCATCCAATTATGGTAACATAGTTTGAGTAGCAAATCTATGTCTAATGACTTTCTTTAGGAATGATACATGAAATACTGGATGTGTGCAAGTATATGAAGGAAACTATAACTTGTAGGCCACACTACCAATTTATTTCAAGATCTAATAAGACCCATAATACTTAGGGGATATATTGTTATCCTTTTTCTATTGCTTTAAGGACATCTACTTATATGGTTTCAAGCGAATAAAGACCCAATCACCAATGCCAAAATGCCTCTCACTCCTATGTTGATCTACCTATTACTTCATGTGATTATGTGCCATGGCTAAATTTTCATACTTTAAAGGATCTTCTATTGATGGTGAATATGTTTCTCAACTGCATGAACCTTAGGATGTACCTTCAAGGTGGAAGTGATGGATGGAGGGTGGTATATGTTGACCAAATTTGACTTTTAGTCAAATTAGGGTACCTATAGATAAATACATGACTTTATAGGTATATATAGGGTATAATTTATTTTCATGAGGTGTATTACATTTTATTTGATGTAATTTAATGCTATATTAGCTTTGGTCTTAGTTATATTAGCCTTTTTATCAATTTGAGTCATTAAATGTGCTTTTAAAGGTCATAAATAAAAATGACACATTTACAAAGGTTTATAAATGTCATTTTGTCCTTAATAAAATCCAATAATTTACTTAATATGTCAGGTATGTCAGTTATATCAGAATATTACAAGTTGCCTAATTGAAATTATAGAAAAGGCTAAAAAAGAGGGATAATGGCACTTATACAACACATAAATAAGTGTGCCACATGTGGAAGATCATGAGGGGACTCTTAATATTTATAAAACTCATATCCATTATTTATTTTATATATAAGTGTCATTTTGAAGCCAAAACCATTCTATTCTAGTTTTGCTCTTTTAGACACACAAAAGTGACACTAAAATTTTTGCTTGGTATAAACAACACAGGTAGTTTCTGGTAAAATGTTCTTAAGATATGATAAAACACTATTAGACATTAATTTTAATATATTTATTTTGAATATTATTCAAATTTTCTTTATGAACCATTTCTAATAAGTTGACTGTACAATTTTACTAGTTGTTTCATGCACCTTATAGGTTTTACTCAATTTTGACAAAATCCGTATGAACCAGTTAGTGATATTGGATCTAGAGGATGTTTGATTAATTTTTATATGGTATCTATTATTTTTTTCATGATTCATGATGCTTTAATTAAAAATCTACCTCACTTTGCAAGAAGGTTTCATCATGTGTAGTTTCAGGTGAGATACTTCTTGTTTGTTGAGTGTGTTCTCTTGTAAGGGTCTCATACATCTATTAAATGGTGTTACACAGGTTAATGGGTCATATTAACACCTCATTCCATGTTTTTGTTTCATCATGTCACCTCTTGGGTTGTTTCCAAGCTTGGTTTCCTCCATTACTATCTTTTTATCCAATTTTACTTGCATTCACCTATATGAGCTTATTCAACTTGTGCATTGATTTGTAATCAGGTTATTCTAATTTTTTAATCCATCAAGATTTGTACAAGGTTCATCTATATACTTTTAAAATGTGTAATTATAGTCACAATGACATACACCATTCTTCCTTAGTCATGAGATACCCATGTCTATTGTATTCAATGCATATGTAGGTGTTGTTTATGTTGATAAAAGGTGTCTTGAAGCTGTTTCCAATGTGTCCAAGAATAGAGGCCATGTTTTTAAGGTTTTAAATGCATTTTGAGTTGTTTTGGATCCATTTTCTACCATGTTTTTCCACATCTCATACCCTTATTATCTACACATAGCCAAAACTTACACCTACAACCATTACTAATGTCATCCTTGGGGGTGAAAATATTAACACGTACTATAACTTCTTAGAGATGGCTAAAGGTGTGTTATGGTGTTTAATTGGGTAATATAATACTAATATGCATGAGATAATGTGTAAAGTCACTTACAAAATATTGACTGTGGTACTCAAGTATTTGGTCTCTAAAGTTGAAAAATAACGATCAAGGAGGTTTTTGTGACTAATATATGACAAAGGTACAAGAAATTTTGAAACATATAAGTTGTTTTCTTGTATCCCCATAAAAATTAAAGAAAATTTCCAAGTTTTAAAGGTGGATGATATAGGGAAGGTGGTTTTCAAAAGGCTTAAAGTTTCCTACAAAACCATTGAATTCAGGTATAGATATCTACAGGCCTAAAATCAAAAGTGACCTTATGCTCTAGAATGAACATTTTAGGCGATACCAACTTTTATATTAGTTTAAATGATTCAAGGAACAATCATAATATAAAATTATCTTTAAATTAATAGATGGATTTTTATCTAGCTTGCATGGGCACTCCCAATCTATACATTGTATATATGTTGACCTACAGGCAGGGTTTAGAGGAGGAACATCTCAATATAGGGGGATGACCTTTGGTTTTAAGGTTAAAATAGTTATTAAGGTTTTGAAGAATATTTTTTGTTAAATAACATGGTGTGTGACTTTAAAATGGATTCAATGAACCTTTTACTACAACCAAGGTTCAAGGAGAAAATACACCTATAGGGTTTTATCAAGCCCAACACAACTAACTCTGTTGATAGAGATGAAAAGGTTAGGTTTATTAAACTGGATTTTATCTAAACTCAAGCATTAATAATTGACCTTAAGGATTAATATAGGTTATTTATGCACTAGTACCAAATTCCAACTGAGCACATAAGCACCTACATGAGTGAAAGAATAGGGGTCTCAGTGTATGTATAATAGGGTACTCATTTTGGACTAGAAAGTGTATATGAGGCTCAAAAAGGAGTTTGGGTGATATGTTAGGATAATTAATGATTACCTTCATTATTATCATGATTACCTCTACAAGTTTTAAATAATTTAAATCAATAACACTCAGACCTCATAAGACTCTTCAATGAAACTTATAGCCAGGTTAAGAATGGATATAGTTCGTGAGCTAAGAAGTAAATTATGAGGGTTGTCAAGGCATATAAAAGAAACTAACTGGTTTAAAAAAGAATTAAATGGTTATAATAATACCCAATAAGTTATAAAAACTACCTATAGATATCCTTTATCTAAAAATTGGCACCTATAGCCAACTTTAAGGGACTAAGTCAAATAGTTAGGGGTAGAGAGCAAGAAGTTATTTTCTTGAGGAAGGTTGACATGAAGATAGTTCTAAATGGATCTAACAACTATTAAATGATCCAATATAACTATATGAGGGTTTATTTACACTATTTATAAGCCTCAAACAAGCATAAACGCATACAGGGGCCTTTCCAAAGGAAACACAATCAATCATACCAAAACTCAGTTTTGAGAATTCAAAGAATATGTAAAGCATTTAATGTGGTAAAAGGACCTGAGATAAAATAATAATTAGTATGATATCATGTAAATTATCTTATAAACATAAAATAGGTAGAGAGAAGGCTCCTAATCATGCACACTCAGTCCACATGGTTGAATGGGCACACAATCTATCTCTTATATGTCTGCCTTGAGAATTGAGGAGATTGGGGGTCTAGAATTGAAGTCAAGGATGTAAATTTTGTAGAGAGAATAATTACCACTTAAATGAGATTATCCAATATCCATTTATTCTAGAAAAGTAGGGTAAGTGGCCTTTATTTTTTTTCAAACAGAGGGCACTTCCCTTTGTGCATAAACATGCAGACTTGAGGAAAGGGGGTGATAGGATAAGATTGAGGTTGTTTTGACATTTTTATGGATGTGTGAAGAGTTTAAACACAAATAGTGAATAATTATATACCAAAAAAGATGGTTTTAAACTTATCAAATTAGTCCAAACCATCAAATGTTGTAGTTAGGATTATAAGTCTTAAAGAGACCTAAAGCCTAATGAGAGGTCATTTTCCATTTTAGCATGAGATATACATTATAGCTCATTGGATAGTGTTGGTAGGATTTAATTTGGTGTGTCTAAGCTAATATAATTTAGAGAGGCCCTCAATAAATTCATTTTGTGCTTTAAGATGCAAACAAGCCTATTGAACAACATTAGGCCTAATGCCCAAATAGGGGTTTTTTTACACTTTTCATGAGAATTAATCATTATAGCATATGTAAACATGGTTAAGGGGTGTATATATATGTTTTAATATAATAAATAAATAGGAAAACATTAATGAATGTCATTTTAACCTAAGGTTGTAGTTAAGCATTCAAGGCATGGCTAAACCTAGTACCCAAATAAGGAGTCAGTCATACTTCCATGATGAGATATACTATCTAAGGTCTAGAAACATGCTTATGGGATGACTAATAAGGTGTAAAATCTTTGAGAGTGCAAAATAAACTTTGGAGGAGCCATTTTCATCTCAATAGAAACTTAGACTTATAGGGAGCAAGAAAACAAATCTGATAGGTCAAGTTGTGTTGCTAACATCATTCATGACACTTTACATGGAGACCATAGAAGTTATTGGAAGATATTAGGGGTATTTAAAAATTAATTTATGGAATTTTTTATTATGTTGGACATCACACCTTTATGAACCAACCTTAAGAGTGAAAATAAGCATAAAACCCTACTAAACCCTCAACCAAGACTAGTTTGTGAAAATGGAGTGGGTTAGGCAATCAAATAGAATATTTTTCTCATGAAACTTATTAGACATTGAAGAGGACTCACCCAAGATCCTTTCCATGCCAGCTAGATATATGTACTTGTATGGATGGGGGCATAAACATGATTTTTCTCACTATTTTATGTGTTTTTTAGGTTGTAGGAAGTTTCGAGAGATGAAATTCACATGGATGGAAATATTTAGACTTAAAATAACTCCCCATGTAAGTTTCATGCCTTGAAAATGTTCCTAAGTGTCTCAAACAAGTGTTTCAACTCAGCTATTCAAATCTAGGATATTGCAAAAGCTAGAGAGAAGTGTGAAAACTTCAAGTGGATGGACTCATAAGGTACCCCTAATGATTTCAAGGTAATAGATGGCCTTGAAAATTTTAACTCCATTCCATATGTTTCCATGATCAATTGAATCATAATTAAAATCCAAATGTGGAAGGTGTATGGAAGGGAACTTTTTAGGACTGCAGATGATGATGGCTCCTTTCTATTTGATTCTCTAAGACTAGGGATGTAACCAATGCATGGAGAGGCATGTATGATGACCCTACCTTGAATTCAAATAATTATAGCTAGTCATCATCAATTATGGGATGTATAAACAAAGATGATCATGAAGGCAATTTTTCTATGCAAAATGAGGAGTTTTTTGCCACTTTTTCTTCAAGTTTATGACTTGGATTGACACTTGTTTCTCCTATCCTTACATGGTTCGACCCATATCATATTCTCATGCATAGATACCTTATTTTTTCATCTTGATAAGTTTATTTTTAACCCTTGTACTTCTCTCTCTCTCTCTCTCTCTCTCTCTCTCTCTCTCTCTCTCTCTCTCTCTCTCTCTCTCTCTCTCTCTCTCTCTCTCTCTCTCTCTCTCTCTCTCTCTCTCTCTCTCTCTCTCTCAAACTCTATAAGAGTTAGCCATTTTTTCCATTGTATTTTATGCTCCACCTGAGTATGGATAAGCCCTACTTATTTATATACCTTTGATAAATAAAATTAATAAGTGTTACCTCTTTAATAACTATACTTATTGTGTTTTACTTGAATGTTGGGTTTTCTTAGTAAAGACTATGGACTCCTTAGCAAGTTGTCACATTCTTTCACCTATTTGCAACATCTTCCTATAGGGCATGTGAAGTGTTCCAAAAGATATCCATGTTTAAGTGAGTTTGTCTTTTCATCAATGTCATCATTAAAGGCCTATTGTATAGTCCTCCTAGCATAAGAAATTATTCCATAAAATCATAATGTAATATTGATGCAAGATGACATGTATTGGAAATGTCTATATTCTAGTTAGTTTCTTGGTCTTAAGTGTAGAATGCAATTGGTTAGAAGTCATCAAATTAATTTGGTGTATCACCTCCTTAGCTCAGATTTTCTTTCAGTTACATCTCTCCCTTTTCACCACCAAAGTTAGATTTAGGTTCAATCCTAACTGGTATGTCAATGGAACTATCCCTATCTAGAGACTCACCTCATTCCTTAGAAATCCCACAAGCCTAGAGGTGATTGCATTGTGCCACTTAGATGAGGATAGGTTTTCATCCTGTTAAAGGGTGAAAATACAAGTGACAACAATTTTTGGCATGCCCAGTAGGACTCTTATTCCAAAATTTGGAGGATATTTGGTGTTGTCTTTCAATACATCAGTGTTTGGAGGCATCTTTCAAAGCATCAATGGTAACTCTGAAAATACATCAACTAGTCAAGCAGCCCAGGTATTCCATTTGTATATTTTTGATAACCTTTTCTTATGTTCCTACTTCCCAATGATGTTTCATGGTTGACCTTGGATTTAAGTTTTGTTCTCTACAATTTGGTGAAACATATCCATCTTGCCTCTTTCCCTATTAATATGAATAAGTTCTTGGTCAATCTTGTTATGATCATTATCAGTCTCAATATGAATATATTCATCCCTATCATGAGTTATATCAGTTCTAGAACCAACCTCATCAATGTTTTATTCCTATTCAACCTAATCCTTTCTCCAACCAACTCATTTCCACCTTCAAACAAACACTTTGGGCTATGAAAGGTATATTTTGGAGCTTGATACTCTAAGGGGATATGGTCAAAGGATTCCTAATTACTCCATATATCAAGTGAGAAATTCATTAGATTTAGTCAAGAAAGAATGGGTACCTATTTAAAGATATAATTGGAAAAGGCTCATGAGTGATATGATAAATGTGAGTGTTTTGATTGCATCTTTTGAAGAGAAGTTAAATATTCATTAAAGGCAACCTTACCAAGCCTATCAACATTCATACCCACTTCCCCAAGTTCACTATCAACCATACATGACCCCTACTCATGAGCCAAATTAAGTCTATCAAAGTCATCCTTTTCCCAATCAATTGGAAGATAGAGTTGAAAAGATAAATCTTGTGTTTGAGGCAAATCTTGATAGGCAAATTGAGTTGGAAAATATGCATATGTAAAATTCCACATTGGTAGCAAAGGAAGTGGATTTCAAACCTTCATTTCCATCTCACATTACATCCCCACCACCTCAAAAAGAGACTCATAATCCCAATGTCCTAAGTTTGAGCAATATAGTGGAATCATGGGGAAAGAAGGAAGAGAAAATTCTTGACCAAGAGTGTGAAATTAAGAAGACATCTAATCCTAACATCCTAAGTTAGAGAAAGATAGTAGAATCATGGGGTAAGAAATAAGGAAGAAGCATTGTCCAAGAGTGTGAACTGGAGAATAGATTTGACCATTTGCAAGTCCCTCCCACCCTTCCTCAAGAATCTTCTTCTATTCCATGGCAGCCTTCATGCAATTCTTATCCCCATGATGATTCCTATCAACTTCAAGAGAATCTTTTCCAAGGGAACTTAGCCAAGAAAATAGAGGAGATAGAGACAAAGATGAAGATTCTAAATCAAGGTGTGATGGAAGTTTTAGACCAAATAGAAGATCATATGCCTAAACACATCCCATATCTCCTCCCTCAAGAGCCTCATGCCTTGCGTTCTCAATCTAATTTGGAGCTCTATGTGCCACATCCACAAACTAGTTCATCTTGTCCTCACCTTATCAACCTTTGCCTTGATGTACCTATGGTGTGGGAACTAAAGGAGGATCATTTGATTGATAAATAAAGAGAACTCTTGCTTGAATAAAATCTACCTCCTTGGCAGCCTCATTAGCTAGATCACATGACTTCAAGATGCCTAGTCTTGGCATCACCATGAGGGAGGTTGAAGATCTTGCAGCTATTGACCAAAGAGATCAGATTATGATAGATGAAGTTAATTTTGAAATACCTCAAGAGGTCTTAAGTGATGAAGATAAGTAAGTCCTTGTGTTGAATCTCTTTTCTTGGTTGATGATGAAGAATGTTTTCTTTATGTTGAAGAACCTATCTTGAGAGAGGTAAATGAAGAGGAACATGCTCAATTCATGGCTGATAAAGAAGACCTCATAAGAAAATATGAGGAGGATGTCACCATAGGGACTACCCTTGGTGAACAAAAAGATAAATCACAAGTTTTTGCCTCCATATTTGAAAAGGAATGTGCTATCAAGGAGGGAGAAAACTTTCAATCCATCCCTAAAGAAGTGGAAACCTTGAGAGAGTTTCATGAGATCAAGTTAGAGGAATTAGCACTTGAATATGATCTAGCCAAAGATGAAGAAAAGGTGATTTAATGTGTGGAGACTTCAGATTGGTTTGATGAGGAAGGTTGTCTTCCCTTTTCCAAAGAGGAAGAAATGATCATCGACAATTTCATCATTTTGCAAGACACCATGGATGAACATGGAAAAGTTCTCAATCATTCTTTAGATGACTTGTTTAAAGTCATTGGGTAAGGTTATACTCCTCTTAAAGGAGGCTATGAGCTGGTCAAAGATGGAGAAGGTAGCATTGATATGCAAGTAATTATGAAAAGGAAAAGCAATCTTTCAAATATATCCTTTCAATAAGAATATGCATTTGATGATGACATGTTTGAAGTCATCAAGATTGGATATTATCTTGTCAATAATTTGGGATAAACATATCAGCTCTTGAAGGAAGGAACAAACTCCTACTGGACTCAATCTTATAATTAGCAAGGAATCAATCCTCTTAGAGACATGCCTATTAAGGAGATACAAGTTGACTATGAAATGAAGAGTGGGAAGAAACATGAAGTGTGTGAACATGTTTGAGAGGAGTATATATACATTGGAGACTTCATTAAGGATGATATACTTGATATCAAATAAATTGAAGTACCAAGGAAGAGGTCTGATCCACAAAGTATTCAATCTAAGGAGAAGCATGCTTGGCACTATGTTTCATCTCACCATGAGGATGATTAAAGAAGTTTTCCTTTTAATCTAGGAAAGGAGGTATGTTTAGTTTATAGTTGTGAATAATAGGTTGTTTCCTAATTCCCCTAAGTTCTTAGATCACATTTGTGTGTGTGTGTGTGTGTGTGTGTGTGTGTGTGTGTGTGTGTGTGTGTGTGTGTCTTATTATTTGTTTGCTTTGGTGTGTGTCCTTTGCTTTGTGTGGTAGAGGTAATATTAATGTGTATTCAATGGTCAAAGTATCTTGTTTGTCTCAGTCCTTAGATGAATCTTAAGCCCAATGGAATAATAAGGCTAGTGATCTAGTTAGTATAGCAGGGATACTACCCCTATGAGTCACCAAATTATTGACCAAATTTGACGTTTAGTCAAATTGGGGCACCTATAGGTATAAATAGGGTATAATTTATCTTAATTTTGTGTATTAAATTTTATTTTATTCCATTTAATTCTATATTAGCTTTGGTCTTAGTTATATTAGCCTTTTTATCAATTTGAGTCATTAAATGTGTTTTTAAAGGTCATAAATGCAAATGGCACATTTCCCAAGGTGTATAAATGTAATTTTATCCTTAATATAATCTAATAATTTAGTTAATATGTCATGTATGTTATTTACATTGGAATGTTGTAGGTTCCCTAATTGAAATTACAAAAAAAGGCTAAAAAAGAGGAAAAATGGCACTTGTACAACACATAGGGAAGTGTGCCAAATATGGAAGATAATGGGGGTATCATAATATTTATAAAAATAATATCCATGATTTTTTTGATCTATAAGTATCATTTTAAATCTAGAACCGTTTTGCTCTAGTTTTGCTCTTATAGAGACACAAAAGTGACACTTAGGTTTTTACTTGGTACGAACAACTCAGGTAGTTTCAGGAAAAATTATTTTGGTAGATGATACCACACTAGGAGACCATAATTTTCATATATTTATTTTGAATATTTGTCATTTTTTATTTATGAACCATTTCTAACAAGTTGGTTGTGTAGTTTTACTAGTTGTTTAGTGCACCTTATAGGTTTTGCTCTATTTTTTCCAAATTCATATGAACCAATTGGTGATTTTAGATCAAAAGATTTTTTTTTTTCATTATCATATTGTCTCCATTATTTTTTTCATGATTCATGATGTTTGAATGAATAATCTAACTCACTTTGTAAGAAGGTATCATCATGTGTAGTTTCAGCTGACATACTTCTTATTTGCTGAGTGTGTTATCCTTTAAGGATCTCAAACAAATTGTAAATGGTGTTACAAAATTTCATGGTTCATGTGACCACCTCATTCCATGTTTTTTTTTCATCATGTCACCTCTTGGGTTGTTTCTAACCTTGTTTTCCTCTATTACTAGCTCTTTACCCAACTTCACTTCCAATCACCTATATAAGATTATTCAACTTGTCCATTGAGTTGTAATCAGTGTATTCTAATTGAACAAACCATAAGGAGTTATATAAGGTTCATCTAGATTATTTTAAAAGGTGCAATTGTAGTCGCAAGCTCATACAGCATGCTTCCTTAGTCATGAGATGCCCCTGTCTATTGTATTCAATGTATATGCAAGTGTTATTCATGTTGAAAAAGGTGTATTGATGATATTTTCAAGGTTTCCAACCATATAGGCCATATTTTTAAGGTTTTAAATTCTTTTTGAGTTGTTTTTAATCCATTTTTCACCATGTTTTGTCGTATCTCATACCCTCACTATCTATACACAACCAAAACATACACCTACATCCATTGCTAATGTCATCCTTACAAGTGAAAAGCTTGACATGTACTCTAACATCTTAGAGATAGATAAAGGTTTTTTATGGATATTAATTGGAGCATATAAGACTCATATGCATGATATAAGGTGGAAAGTCACTTACAAAATAATGATTGTGGTACTCAGGGATTTGGTCTCTAAAGTTGCAAAATAGTGATCAAGGAGGTTTTTGTGACTAATATATGACAAAGGTATAAGGAATTTTAAAACATATAAGTGGTTGGTTCTTGTATACACATTACAATACAAAACCCTTGCCAAGTTTAAATGGTGGATGATAGAGGGAAGGTGGTTTTCAAAAGGCCTAAAGTTTCTCACAGAACCACTGAATTTAGGAATAGATATCTGCAGGCCTAAAATCAAAAGTGACCTTATGCTCTCAAATGAAAGTTTGAGGTGATACCAACTTTGATATTTGTTTAAATGATTCAAGGAAAACTCATAATCTAAAAGGATATTAAAATTAATAGATGAAGTTTTATCTAGCTTTCATGGATACTCCTAGCCCATACACTATATATATGCTGACTTATAGGTAGGGTTTAGAGGAGGAACATCTCAGTATAGGGGGATGACCTTTGGTTTTAAGGTTCAAATATTTATTAAGGTTTTAAAGAAGAGTTTTTGTTCAATAACATGGTGTGTGAATTTAAAATTGATTTAATGAACCTTTCATGACAACCAAGATCCAAAGAGAAAAGACACCTACAACATTTTATCAATCCCAACACAATTGATTGTGTTGATAAAGATAAGAAGGATAGGTTTCTTGAAATGGATTTTTTATAAAATAAATAATTTATAATTGACCTTAAGGCTTCATATAGGGTATTTATTCATTAGGACCAAATTCCAACTAACCACATAAGCACCTACAGGAGTGAAAGAATAGGGGTCTCAATCTAGGTACAATATGATACTCATTTTGGACTAGAAGGTGCATATAAGGCTAAAAAAGGAGTTTGGGTGATATGTTAGGACAATTCATGACTATATTAATGAGTATCATGATGACCTACATAATTTTTCAACAATGTAAATCAAGAACACTCATACTTAATAGGACTCTTCAATGAAACTTACAACTAGGTCAAGAATGGATATAGGCAGTGAGCTAAAAGGTGAAGTATGAGGGATTTTAAGGAATATACATAACCCTAAGTGGCTAAAACAAGAAAAAAATGGCTATAATAATACCTAATAATTTATAAACACTACCTATATATATATATATATATATCCCTTTATCTAAAAATTGGCACTTATAACCAACTTTAAGGGATTGAGTCAAATAGTGAGGGGCAAAGAGCAAGAAGTCATTTTCTTGAGGATGATTTCCATGAATATGGTTATAAATGGATATAAAAAACATGAAATGATCCTATATAACTATATTATGGTTTATTGACACTATTTATAAGCCTCAAATAAGCATAAACACATATAGGGGCCTTTCCAAACGAAACACAGTTAATCATACCAAAACTCAGTTTTGATAATTCAAAGATGAGAAGGATATGTAGAATATTTCATGTGGTAAAATGACTTGAGATACACTCATCATGGGTATGAAATAACCTTAATTCTCTTATAAACTCAAAATAGATAGAGAGAAGGCTCCTAATCATGCACACTCAGTCCACATGGTTGAATGGGCACATAATTTGTCTTCTAGAAGTGTGCCTTGAGAATTGAGGAGATTTGGGGGTCTAAACATGGAATAAAGGGTAAAAATTTTATATATATAATACTTACCACTTAAATGAGCTTATCAAATATCCATTTATTCTATACAAATAGGATAAGTGCCCTTTATTTTGTCTCAGACAGAGGGCACTTCCCTTTGTGTATAAATAGGTACACTTGAGGAAAGGGGGTGACAGGCTGAGCTTGATTTTGTTTTGACCTTTCAAGGTTGTGTGGAGAGTTTTAATACACCTAAGGTATCATTATATACAAAATAATGGGGTTTTAAACTGAGTATAATAGTCCAAACCATTGAATGTTGCAGTCAAGAATATGTCTTGAAGAGGCCTAAAGCCTAATGAGAGGTCAGTTTCCATTTTAGCATGAGATATACATTATATCTCATTAGATAATGTTTTTAGGATTAAATTTGGTGTGTATAATCTAATATAATGTAGGGAGGCCCTCAATAAATTCATTTTAAGCATAAAGTTGCAAACAAGCCTATTGAGCAACATTAGGCCTAATGCATAACTCCAGGGTTTTCTACACTTTTCATGATAATTGAGCATTATATCCTATGGAAACATATATATTGGCTGTATAAATATGTTTTAAGATAATAAATGTAGAGGAAACTATCAAGGAAGGTCATTTTGACCTAAGTTTGTAGTTAAGCATGTTAGGCATGACTAAACCTAGTATCCAAAAAGGAGTCAATCATACTTCCAAGATGAGATATAATATATAAGCTCTTAAAAAATGTTTATGGGATGAATAATGAGGTTTAAAATCTTTTATAGTGTAGAGGAAACTTTGGAGGAGACATTTTGGGCTCAAGAGCAACTCAGACTTGTAGGGAATAAGAAAACAAGCACAATAGGTCAAGTTATGATGCCCACATCATTCATGAAACTTTGCATGGAGACCATAGAAGTTAGGGGAAGATATTAGGGTTATTTAAAAATTAATTTTGTAATTTTTTAGTAGGTTAGATGTTATAATTTTATGAACCAACCTTAAGAGTGAAAACAAGCCTAAAACCCTACTAAACCCTCAGCCAGGACCAGTTTGTGAAAATGGAGTTGGTTAGGAGATAAAATGGAATATTTTTCTCATGAAACCTATTTTATTTTGTAGATGAATCACCCAATATCCTTCCCATTCCATCTAGTTGTATGAACTTGTATGGATGGGGGTAGAAATAGTCTTCTCCTCACTATTTTATGTGTTTTTTAGGTTGTAGGAAGTTTCAAGAGATGAAAATCACATGGATGGAAATATTGAGACTTAAAATAACTAACCATGTAGGTTTCATGCCTTGAAAATGTTCCTAAGTTCTTCAAATAGGTGTTTTAACTTAGTTAGTCAAATCTAGCATATTGCACAAGCTAGAGAGAAGTGTGAAAACTTCAAGTGGATGAAATATTAAGTTTCCTATAATGTTTTCAAGGCCATGTAGGGTCTTGAAACTTGTTACTACCTCCCTCCCATGTATTTTAATGATAAATTGAATCCAAATTGGAAGCCAAGTGTGCAAGGTGCATGGAAGGGTAGTTTTTAAGATTCTAGATGATGATGGCTCCTTTTTAGTTGATTCCATAAGACCAAGGATGTAACCAATGAATTTATAGGCATGTATGATGCCCCTATCTTTCATTATAATCATTATAACTAGTCTTCATTAGTTATGATATTTCCAAACAAAGGCAATGTTTTTGTGCAAAATGAGGAATTTCTTGCCACTTTTTCTTCAAGTTTGTGACTTAGATTGACACTTTTTACTCCCATCCTTGCATGGTTTGACTCATATCCTCTTCTCATGAATATATACCTAATTTTATCAGCTTGAAAAGGTTTTTGTGACCCTTTTAACTCTCTCTCTCTCTCTCTCTCTCTCTCTCTCTCTCTCTCTCTCTCTCTCTGAATTTATAAGAGTTAGCCATTTTGGCCATTGTATTCTATGATCCCTAAGTATGGATAATTCCTACTCATTTATATACCTTTGATCAATAAAATGAATAAGGGATACCTCTTCCATTATTTTACTTATTGGTTTTTACTTGAATTTTGGTTTTTCTTAGTGAAGACTATGGATTCCTTAGCAAGTTGTTATGTTCTTTCACCTATTTGTTGCCTCTTCTTGTAGGGAATGTAAAGTGCTATAGGAGATGTCCATGTTTAAGTGAATTTTTTATTTCATTGATGCCATTAAAGGCCTATTGTCTAGGCGTCCTAGCATAATACATTCTTCCATAACTTCATAATGTAATATTGATGCAAGAAGACTTGGATTATAAATGTGTATATTTTTGTTAGTTTCTTAGTCTCAAGTGTAGAATGTAATTGGTTGGAAGTCATCAAATTGATTTGGTGTATCACCTCCTGAGCTTAGATTTTATATTATTTATCTCTCTCCCTTTTCACCCCCAAAGTTATTTATAGGTTCCATTCTAAGTAGTACATCAAGGGAGATAGCCCTATCTAAAGACTCACCTCATTCTTTAGGCTATCCACAAGCCTAGAGGTGATTCCATTATGCCACTTAGATGAGGAGACATTTTCATCTCCTCAAAGGGTGAAAATATAAGTGACAATAGTATCCATATAAGGCCATAAAGGGAGACATTTTAGAATAACTATGAATACAAGTATTATACCACCATTCAATAAGTGGAAACCAATGAACCCATTTATCCTATTATCAGAAACAAAATAATGGAGATATCCTTATAAAAATTTATTGACTACCTCAGCTTGCTGATCTAATTTAGAATGATAGGATGATATATGATCCAACTTTGTGGTCAAACATGCACATAATTTAGTCCAAAAATTATTAGTGAAAATGGGATATCTATCATTGACAATGATCTTAGGAGTACCAAGAAGTTTTTGAACTATATTGAGAAAAGTAAAAGCTAATGTACTATAAAGAAATGTCTATGATAAAGAGAAAAAATGGGTATACTTACTAAGATGATCCACAATAACCATGATAATATTTTGACCATCAGATCTCAATAGCCCTGTAGTGAAATCCATAGGTACCTCTTCTACTTGTTGGCTAGGAATGGATAAAGGCTATAAAAGACCTAGGATTTTGATGGGTTCACATTTATTTTATTAATAGATCATATATTCAACCACATATTTCTGGACATCCCCCTTGACCCCTTCCCAAAAAAATCCTACTTGATTCCTTGATAGGTTTTAAAAAATCCTAAATGACCGTGAAGTGGAGTTGCATGAAGTTCCTAAAGGATTTTTTGTTTGAGAAGATAATTATTACATAGGTATAATCTATCTTTATACCATAATGCATTACCCTTCCATGTGAATTTTTCAAATCCACCCAAACTTTGTTCAATATTTAAAATCAAATATTGTGTAGCACTATCATTTTTCCATTTTGATCTTACTTTATCTTATCAATCTACCTTCCAAATGGTCATGGCACATAGTAATGCCTCAACTAATTCATCCCCCTAGATAGTGCATCTACCACCACATTTTACTTGCCTTTCCTATAGACTATTTCAAAATCATAGCCTAACATCTTAGTTACCCATTTATATTGCTATTTTGATGATAAATATTGTTCTCAAAAATATTTGAGACTATTATGATTAGTCTTTACCTGAAAGTGACAACCCATCAAATAAGGTCTCCATTGTTTAACTGCATACAAAATGGCCATCATTTCCTTTTCATAGATGGGCTTGATATGATTTTTACCTTTCAGTTGATGACTTTTAAATGTAATTGCTTTGCCTTCTTGTATGAGCACAACACCCATACCATATCTATATGCATCACATTTAACCACAAAAGTCTTAGAAAAATCAAAGTGGCCAACACTAGAGTGGTGCACATAGCCAGTTTTAATTGTTCAAATGCCTTGGTAACTATATAAGTCTACTAGAAGGAGTCTTTCTTCAACAAATATGTGAGTGGGAATGCAATGCTACCATAATTTTTGACAAACCTACGATAGTAACCATTTATCCCCATAAATCCCCTTAGTTGATTAAGTGTCTTAGGAACCAACCAGTCCACCATTTCTTGGATTTTTTATGGATCCGCTTTCACTCCTTCATGAAAAACAATATGACCCAAATACTCAACCTCACAAGCTCAAAAATTACATTTATAAGGTTTATCATATAATTGATGTTGTTCTAGAATTGAGAGTACCTATTTCACATGTTGTAAATGGTATTCCCAATTTTTATTATAAATGAGGATATCATCAAAAAACACCAGAACAAATTTCCTCAAAAATGGCTTAAAAACAATATTCATCAAACTCTGAAAGGTGAATGGTGCATTTGTTAGACCAAAAGGCATAATCATAAACTCATAATGGCCCTAATGAGTTCTTAAAGTTGTTTTATGTATGTCTTCATCATGGATCCAGATTTGATGATACCTAGAACACAAATCTAACTTGGTAAAATAAAGAGCACCATATAATTCATCTAGCAAATCATTAATGATAGGGATACAAAACTTATCCTTGATAGTGTACTTGTTGAACTATCTATAGTTAAGACACATCCTCTAAGTGTCATATTTATTTCTTACCATGACAATTGGCAAAGAATATTTGATTTGGTTGTGGCAAATGATTCTTGCATCCAACTTCTCCTATACCATCTTTTCAATTTCACTTTTATAGGCCTAGGGATACTTGTATGGCCTAATATTAGGTGGTGTAATACCAATAATAAGTTTGATGGTATGATCAAGCATGAAATTGGGTGGAAGTATTTTTGGAATGTCACCAAAAATAATAGAATGGGTGTCAATCACTTGTTATAGATCAAGGGGTGTAGATGGATGATTTGGTTGGACATCAATGGAGAATAAGCGAGCTATAAATTCATCAGCACCCTTTCAAATTATCCTGGTAATTTTATGGGAGATAAAAAGATGTGGATATTTATCCCTAAATCCCCTTATCTCAAATGTCCTTTCCTTAGAATGAAAATGCATGAATAATTCCTAGAAATTCATCTCAATAATACCCAAAGTGGTGAGCCACTATACTCCCAGAATAATATCAGCTCTACCCATGGGAATAATATGTTGAATAGTTATCAATGATGTCATGGTGATGTCATGTAGGTATCTAATGAGTGTATGAAGTGAATTAATAGTCTAAGTGATAATGATAAAATGTGCAATGTGCTTTCCCTAGTATTCTTAAAGGAGGCTTGGTTGATATTTAGTTTTGGCATGACTAGAGATGCTCAGGGATGAATATGGAGTATTAAGAATGTGAAATGGGTCCTATAATAGGTTTTTTATGATTTGATTTATTATTTTCATGATTATATTTAATATGTTTTATCATTATTTTCATTTAGACCTTTTGGGTCCTATGGTATAAAATTTGAGTAGGCAGTTTGTTGATGTCATGATTTTCACATGTGGATGAGTTAGGGGGAGTTGGTCACATGGTTGTGATAAAATTATGCCTAGTTTATATGAACTAAATTTTATGTCATGTAATGAATCACAACATAATATATTCAAGTTCAAATTTGGGTTCCTAGGTAGTTTGATAGTGTTTTCCCATACTTAGCCAAATTTGTATGTGATAAAAAAGAGCCGAGTAAGTAGTTTGGTGATGGAATATCTTACACATGTGGATGTTTCAAGAGACATTAATCATATGGGATTTTTCAATTTAGTGCCTAGTTAATATATGATAATTTTTAAGTCATGTAATGAAGCGTGTCAAAATATATGCATGTGCAAAGTTGGCCTTCTAGATAGTTCTTGACATAGTTGGCTATGTGGCAAAAGAAATCTGAGTGAGCATATTAATGGAGTTAAATATTAAATGTGCAAAGGATTCAGGAGTATTTTGAAACATGGTTGGATTTTTATATATGAGGAGATTATATGGATATGGTCCAATAAAATTTATTAAGGTCCAAATTTGGCCTTCCAGGCAAATAACAATGGTCCCCATACTTAGTCTATTTTACGCTATCTTATATACCAAGAACCAATAAATATCTAATGGATTATAGGAATTCATATAGATAAATATCTATGGTGAATATTGAGTTGGATGAGACAAAGTATTGATTGGTTAATTAATTTAAATATCGAGCTCCTTACAAAAGGATTGACAGAGCGTTTTCATTCTAAGTTATCTGAAAGAAGCGAGATGAAGACAAGTGTTAGAAGTTTAATGACAATAAGAGATAAAGATCAAGCTTATTCCAAGGATCAATGGTGAGTGGATGTTCATACTAATTAAGATCAATTATGTGTATTAAATTTAAGAGGTCAAAGTGACAGTTGTCTAACATTGTTAAAGCAAGGACAATCTTGAAGAGATCGATGGAGTGTGTGTGATCAAGATTACAAGATTGCATGAGGTGAGGCAAAGTGTTTGAAGTTTAACATTTGGGTAGTGGTGATCTATGAGTTAAAGTTTGAACAAGATCAATGGTGCATATTTTATCTAATAAGTGAGTACACAAGATGATAGCATGGTGACCAAAGTTTAATTGTGACCATTTGAATTTAACAAAGGAATGACCAATGTATGGTTTTTGGGCCATATCTTTCGATCTATGAAAAAACTACTCATGGTGTAAAAAGGTAATTTGTAGAGGACTCCAAGGTACATCTATAAATATAAATTTGAAGGCATGATAGTGTACAAAAAAAGTTATGAAGGTTCAAAGTTGGCTATGTTTTCATGTTTGTTTTGTAAGTGATCCGAGAAGGATAATTAAGCATGTGTTGATGTTATTTTGTTGTTTCATGATGAATTAGATATTGAAGAGTGTTATAAACTCCATGAGTATAATTTATATGGATTTTTGAGGTGTGATCAATTTATCTGAGTATGAACAATGCTTAATAAGTTGACTATGTGTTCGTTCATGGTGTCCTTATGAACAAGGATAATGTTTGAATTGATTAAGCTTGCACAAAAGAGTGCAGAGATGAATGTGATCATTTAAGGATGACAAAGGGGTCATTTGGATTATACCTATGCATTTAGAAGTGGTCCTATGTTCTTGTTTTTTCTTGATGATGTACTAAATGGGTGAATAGGTCTTCATACGACCTATAAAAGCTACAAGAGCCTAATTGAAAGGTGTAGTTGCTTAAGGGTGACCCATGAGTGATATGGATGACCTATGTGGATGGTATTGAGATATGTCTTGATGACATACATTCATTAAGGGTTAATGCATGCCTTATGTCCAGCCAAGATGTTGATAATTCTTGAGGGATCTATAAATAGTGAAACCAAATGACATGGTTTCTAGACTTGTGTGTAGAATTTGCATTTGAGAGCATATAATTATGAAGTGAAGGAAAGGTTGGGTACCCAGTGGATGATTTTAAGGTTAGATCAGGTTGATGATGGTGTGTATGACCTATAGGTCATATTTTTGATGTCATAACAATGCTTTTATTGGTTTTAATATTGAGTGTGAGCAAAGATAAAGAGTGATAATTAGAGGTCCATCATCAAGTGTTGCAAACATTAGTTCAAAGTTTGATGTGTTTATAGGTGTTATTTTGATAGCTCAAAATCTAAGGGGTTGTAGCTGTAGACACCTAAATTTGGCCACCAATGGATTCATATCTGACTTTAGACCAATTCTTACCAATCATTGAATATCTAGCCCAAGAATTTCTATTAATCTCAAATTTGGCTTAATAAATCAATTAAATAAGGCAAATACACAAATTGAATTAATCAAAATCAAACAAATGACCAAATGCCTAAATATAATTAATTAACTTGCATAACCTAATCAAAATCAATTAGCAAATTAAATGAATTTCAAATCCTAATTGAGTTCACCCATGAGATAATAAATCAATTACTAAAAAGAAAATTCAAGAGCATCTTACCTTTGCGAGTTTTCACCTTTGGAAAATATCTAAAAGAGTATCCTAGGAATATTCCAAACTCAACCAAAGTTAATAAACTCAACCATGGTCAAATTTAATCCATTCCAAGGGATTTGAAATCCTATAAAAGCAAGCCTAGAGATATTTATTTTAGGATCTCAATTAAAGTAGAGTTATAATTCAAGAATAGATTCATGAAGCAAAAATCCTAGTGTTATAATGTTGAAATTGAGCCAAGCCATCAATCAAGCCAAGCATTCAATAATGGTGCATAAAGGAGATGATGTTAGCCCTATGTCATTGATGAAGACTTATTATGCATAATCTAAGCAAGCCAAATGAATGAATCATTTAGAGATCTCAAGGAAGGTAAATATTTTTGTTCTTTGCATTTTAGTTGGGTTTTCAATTGTTATTTGTTCATTAAGCTCTCCCTAAGATCTAGGCCTAGAGATGTTATGCTAGTGTGTTTATTTCATTTTGATCTAATTTTGAGATTAACACAATACTAATCATCTTCTCTTGAGTAAAATTCCTAGATCATAAATAGCACGTCTGGTGGGACTATCTTCATGAGAGCGCAACCCACAAACTTTTTTGTATTTCATAGTTTTAATTATTTTTTTTGTTGTTTTTGATTTGAGTAAAAATGGCCAATAAAGAATCCATAACTTTTTATTTACTAAACATTTATGTCTAATTTTTTTTATTATTATATATAAATATTTCATTAATATTCTCTAAACATTTAATAAAAAAATTATTTATATTTTATAAGTTGTAGTTATTTTAGTGACTGTCACTTTCTATTTTTTTAAATTTCTAGTAAAAATAGTTAGTACAGAGATCATAATTTTTTTTATTCAATTTTTTGACCTAAAATTTTTAAGAGAGGTGATTATTACACCTATAAACAACCTCCAAAACTTTTATGACAAATAGATGTATATTTTAAAAGTTATGGCTAAATTACTGACTGTATATTTTTATGATTTTTGTGTTCAATTTTCTTATTTTTTTTACCTTCTAACTTGTTTGCATGTTTCATAAGTTTATTTTATTTACTCTAAGTGTTTTTTGAATTTTTTTTTAATATTTTTGATAACATTTGTCTAACCTAACATTTTAAATTTTTTGGGGTTTGGCCTTCAGGTTGATAGATTTAACCCTTCAAAGTTGCTTATCTCATTTGATAAATAAGATTCAAGGCTAAACAAAGTTTTGACTATTTATTTGCAGGACTTATTTGGAGAAAACCATTTCAATATAAATCAGTCTTTTCAAACTTCATTTGGATGTCTAAAACAAACTATAAATCCTTCATTTTAGTGTTTAAATAAATTTTTAGAGTGATTTATTGGTCAAGTTTTGTGATTATGATTTCAAAGTTACAAATTAAGACCAAGAGGTCAAAAGAACACCACCTAATATTTATTTTGGTGCTTAAAAATGAACTCATCTTTCTAAGTTTTTGCATTTAATAATTGTTTAAATTAGTTTTTGTTTGGAAAAGGAAAAGGATGTTGCATGTATGCTCTTCCATTTGTCCCCTTTAGGGAACCCTTGGAATCAAAAGCACTTTCCTTGTTTGCAAATTGCCTAGTCCAGGGTATAGAAATAAATTCGTTTATAACACTCCCCAAAAAATATTTTAAATCACTCCCCAAAAACTCAAAATAGTATTGAGTGACCTTGACACAACTCTAAATTCTTTCTATTTTATGTTTTCTTTCATTTTCATTGCATCTTGGCTTGCGAGGGGGATGTCATTGTTAAGCACGAGATATACTAAGAGGGGAGGTGAATCAGTATATCATAAATCATATAAACTTTCACTTAATAAAATTCCACTTAACTATATATTCAAGATATGAAATTAATTGAAATGATAAACACCACACATGATAGAGAGAGATACCAAATTTAACATGGAAACCCAATGAAAGAAAAACCATAGAGACCAATCTTAAGTATATGAATGATCACCAACTCAAACTACAATATTCATAAGCACCATATTTTAGGAGCACCAACCCCTTTTCTAAGCACCAACACAACAACTATTCATGAGCACCAACCCATAGGAGCACCAACCCCTTTGTTGAGTACCAACACAATAACTATTCGTGAGCACCAACCCCTTTTGTGTATACCACACAACTAACTCTCAATGTTGCTTTCTCAACTAATGATAGTACATTACAATATCTCTTTCTTATCTCTCCTTTTCTCTTCTAAGCTAGATATAATAATTAAAAATCATACTCTATCTTCCATATTTCAAATGGCTTCTCAAGCCTTTATTTATAGCTTTCCAAATGACCTTTGGCCTTCACCCTTTATGACCCTTCAATCCTCATGGAAAATGGTGCCAAACTTGCGTGTCCCTTTGTATCCTTGCATTTGAAAAGTCATGGTGACCTTTCATAAGCAAAAGCATCCTTTTCTCTTTTGTCTTTATCTTGGTGACTTTTCATATTCCTCAAAGTGTCCCTTCATGAGAAATTATGCCTTTCCTCTTTTGTCTTCACTTGGTGACTCTTGGAATTCCTCAAGATGACTATTCATGGAAAAATGTGTCCCATTATTCTTTTGTCTTTATGCCATGACTCTTTGACTTCTCCATGGGCCCTTATTTTGACATTATGCAACCAAAAATATATTTATTAATATTAAATAAATATTAACACACATTAGCCAAGATATGAATATTAAAAACACCATTAAATGCAATGGGTCCTTTATCACAAATAATGCTAGACCTTTGACATCAATGACAATATTTCAAATAATCTCCCCCTTTGTCATTGACGGCAACCTCAAACTGAAACTGCCACATCCTAAAACCTATAGATACTATCATCTATAAAAAACATATAGTAACTCCTCCTAATTGTAGCAACTTGTACCTATTCCTTGTACCTATTTTTGTACATGTACCTATACCTATGATTCTCCCCCTTTGACATCAATGGCAAAGGGCCTACCTGGAGCTAAAACTTAGCTCCCCCTCAACTGATGTTGAACCTACATGATAGGGAGTAAAATGAATTACTTCCAACTTCTCTCGTAGATACTCAAATGTGTCTTTTGGTAGTGCATTTGTGAAAATATCTGCAATTTGCTCTGTAGTACTGATATAATCCATATTAACTTGTTGATCTACAACCTACTCTCTCAATAAGTGATATCTATTGGGAATATTTTCTGTTCTTGAATGCATCACTGGATTCTTCAAAATATTTATAGAACTTATGTTATCACAAAAAATAAAATTAGGTCATTATACTTTAGCTTGATATCTTCCAAAGTTTGCTTCATCCAAAGCACTTGAGTACAACATAATACTACTACAATATATTATGCTTCAGCTATAGAAAGTGATACTGAATTCTACTTCTTGCTTAGCCATGATACTAAGCTATCATCAAGGAAGAAAGCTCCTCCACTTGTACTCTTTATGTCATCCAAGCACCCTGCTTAATCAGAATCTGTATAAGCAACCAAAGTGAAATATCTACTTATGGGATACCATAATCGATAATCCAATGTCCCCTTGATACATCTAAATATTATTTTCACCAACTGAACAAGATGACTAATATCTTATAACCATACCTACTACATGCATGATGTTTGTCCTTGATGCTGTCAAATATAAAAGACTACCAATCATAGATCTATACAAAGATTGATCTGTAACATGTGAATATTTATCCTTGCTCACCTTATTTCTTATACACACTGGTGTGCCAACTAGTGCACAATCTTCAAAACCAAATTTATTCAATATTTCCTTGGCATATTTACTTTTAGATATGAAAATTCCTTTATCTAATTGAAATATTTGCAATCCTAAGAAAAATGACAATTCTCCAAGTATAGACATCTCAAATTCTTTTTGAATTCTATCAGAAAATTATATTGTCATCTTTTCAATATTTCCTCCAAAAATGATATCATCAACATATGCCACAACAATTAATTGATGCTCAGCTTCTATTTTGATGTAGAGATTACTATCAACAAATCCTCTCTTGAAACCTTGATCTTCCAGGTACTTATTAAGTCTTGCATACCAAGCTCTAGGAGCTTGTTTAAATCCATACAATGTTTTCCTCAATCTACATATATGATTACTAATATTTGAGAGAATAAATCCCTCATGCTGCTCAATGTAGACCTCTTCTTCAAGATTCCCATTTAGGAAGGCAGATTTGGCATCCATCTAAAACACTTTGAAAATTTTAAACACTGCATATGCAAGAAACATTATAATAGCCTCTAACCTTTCCACTAGTTCAAAAGTTTCTTTAAAATATATTACCTCAATATGATCATATCCTTTACATACTAATCTTGCTTTATTTCTAGTCACTTCTCCATTTTCATTCATCTTATTTTTATAAACCTATTTTATTCCTATCACATTGTGATATTTTGGTCTAGGCACTAATTCCCAAGTATCATTATTTTATATCTAATTTAATTATTCATCCATATCCTTAACCCAATTCTTATCATGTCTATCTTCTGAAAAAAATTTAGGCTAAATTTTGGATAACAAAGAGAAATTAACTTGCTCAGATTCACTTACCATCATTCTTCTAGTGCAAATTCCTTCATTTATGTCCCTAATGATGTCACTTTCATTATGATTTCTATAAACATATTTGGATGGAGTTTTGGTGCTCTTTTTATCCTTCTCCTCATCTTCATCTGATTATTCAAAACCTTCCTCCTCAATGATTTTAGGAATGTCTACTAGATCACTGATTCTTTGTGTTGCATCTTCTTCTATCGTGACACTTGCACTTTCAACAATTTTTTTGGTTATTTTTTTATAACATTTATAAGATTTAATTTTGTAGGAATAACCAAGAAATATATCTTCATTTGCTTTAGATTCAAACTTACCAAATTTTTCATCAGTTCTCTTTATGAAGCATCTGTTACCAAAAACTCTAAAAGAATCAACTATTGCTGGTTTGTTTGGCTTGTCACTATTGAATCTAAATAATTATATATTTTAAATATGCAATGATATAGAAACCACCTCTCTCCAATATCTATCTACTATCTTAGATTCATTTAGCATTGTCCTCATTATCTCCTAAACTGTTCTATTTTTCTGTTTAACTACTCCATTTTGCTATAGAGTTTTGGTTGCTAAATAATGTCTCTTTATTCCATGATCTTCACAAAACTCAATAAATTGATCTGACATGAATTCTCCTCCTTGATTTGATATTAGACACTTAATCTTCAAACTAGTTTCATTCTCAACTAATGCTTTGAAAGCTTTGAAATGTCTAAAAGCTTCTAATTTTTTCTTTAAAAACATTACCCAACTCATACATGAAAAATCATCAATAAGAAACATGAAATATTTCTCACATTGAGTAATTTGAGTCCTCATAAGTCCACATAAGTTAGTCTGAATAAACACTAGCATCTGAGTGGTTGAGTACTCTTTTGTTTTGAACCACCTTTTAGCCTGCTTCTCATGCTGACAAGGTTCACAAATTGTGTCAAATGGCTTTGTAATATTTGGAATATTTATGAATGCTTTAATTTTGTTGATGTTCACAAGATTGTCAAAATTTATGTGCCCCATTCTCATATGCCATATCCAACTTTCTTTAATCTGACTCAAACAACATCTTTGACCTTTGATGTCTAATAGCATATACAAGTTATTGCCTATTCTCTGAGCATCTGCAACCAATACATTTGAATCTTTTCTTCTAATCTCACAACCTTCTACATAAAATTTTAGTGTGTGCCCTTGACCACACATTTGACTTACACTCAAAATATCATGCTTAATACCTTCTACATATAAAATATTTTTAGTTTTAGTTCTACCATTATCCAAACTTAGTGTACTTTTTCTAGTAATTATGGTAGTAGTATTGTCTCCAAATTTCACTATGCCACCATTGATCTTCTTCAAGGTTATGATCTTTCTCTTGTCCCCTGTCATGTGCCTCTAACATCCACTATCAATGAACCATGGCTTTTCTTCATTTCTTGTATGCAAAGTTGTCTACACCAACATAAATTTTTTCAGTTGTTTTTTTTGCCAAGAACCTATCTGAACTTTCTTTTTAATGAATGGAGCCTTGAAACTTTGGTCCTTCTTGACTGAATTGAACAACTTATATTGTACCAAGATATGTGTCCAAATTTATTGCACTTGTAACATATTATGGCCTCTTCATGAAATCCTGATAGAGGAGAAAAAGAGTTGTGGCTTCTGCTTGATTCTGCATGACTTTCCTTCTCCTTATTTTTGAAATTATTACCTCTTTTTTTACATTCTAATTTCTTATGACCATATCCATTACAATAAAAATAGTAACCATAAAAATAGGACCTGTTTATGTATCTTAAACCTGATTGCCTTTTGTAGCTCTATTCCCTCCAGCCTTCTTTGTTTGAGATGTCCTCTGTATTATTAACTTCTTCCCTTTTTATTTCTTCTTTTGTAAGAGCTTCAACATAGATATTTCTTTTTTTCTTATCTATGAAAGTAGTGACCTCTTTGTCTTTTTCAAATCCAATACCTATCTTATCTGATATTGATCTTTGATTTTCTAATATCTTATTCAACATATTAGTGCTATTCTCAAATTTTGAATCATTGGCTACTCTATCATTGATTGCTTTATTTATTTTATCAAGATTTGATTTTAACGAAGCAATTTCAATAACATACCTTTCACATTACTTACTATTTTCAATTGTGTCATTAGATCTTCTTCATTCTTCTTGGCTTCTTCAAAGTGTGCTTGTAGATCTTCAATTATTTCCTTTGACTCCTTTTCATTTTTCTTGATCTGACGCTTCAATCTTTGATTCTTATTCTCAACAACTTATAACTCTTCTATGGCACAAATGAGTTATCCTTATAGATTCACTTTGGATTCATCCTATTCTTCTTCTTGATCATCTATACTTTTTCTTGTAGAGGCATCTTCATGTATGGCCATGAATAAAATCTTTTCTTATTTTGATTTCAAACTTGAATTTGTAATCTCTAGTTGATTCTTAAGACCCTGAATAAATATCTTATTTTCTTTTACTTTTATAGCCAACTTAGAATCCAAGATACACACCTATTGCTTAAGAGCCTCAACCATAGATTTCAACTCTTGATTCTCCTTCTTTAGCTGCTTGGCCATCTTGTGCTTTCCCAATATACCTTCAAGCTGTATTACTTTTTCAAAAGGAACCTGGTCTGATATCAATTGTTAAGCACAAGATATACTGAGAGGGGGGTGAATTAGTATATCATAAATCTTATAAACTTTCACTTAATCAAATTCCACTTAACCATACATTTAATATATGCAATAAAACTAAAATGATGAACAACACACAAGATAGAGAGATATACCAAATTTAACGTGGAAACCCAATGTGAGAAAAATGATGGAGAAAAATCTCAAGTATATGAATGAGCACCAATTCAAACTACAATATTCATAAGCACCAACTTGTAGGAGCACCAACCCCTTTGTTGAGCACTAACACACCAACTATTTGTGGGCACCAACCCACAGGAGCACCAACCCCTTTGCTAAGCACCAACATAACAACTATTCATGAGCACCAACCCACAAGAGCACAAACCCCTTTTGTGTATACCACACAACTATCTCTTAATGTTGCTTTCTCAATAAATGATAGTACATTACAATATCTCTTTCTTCTCTCTCCTTTGCTCTTCTAAGCTAGATATAACAATTAAAAACCATACTCTATCTTCCATATTTCAAATAGCTTCTCAAGCCTTTAGTTATAGCTTTCTAAATGACCTTTGGCCTTCACCCTTTGTGACCCTTCAATCTTCATGGAAAATGGTGCCAAACTTGCATGACCCTTCGTATATTTGCATTTGAAAAGTCATATGGTGACCCTTCATAAGAAAAAGCTTCCTTCCCTCTTTTATCTTTATCTTGGTGACTTTTCATATTCCTCAAAGTGTCCCTTCATGAGAAATTTCACCCATCCTCTTTTGGCTTCAATTGGTGACTCTTAGAATTCCTCAAAATGACTCTTCATGGGAAAATGCATCCCATTCTTCTTTTATCTTTACCCCGTGACTCTTTGACTTCTTCATGGGCCCTTCTTTTGAATTTATGCAACCAAAAATATATTCATTAATATTAAATAAATATTAACACACATTAGCCAAGATATGAATATTAAAAACACCATTAAATTTAATGGGGCCTTTATCACCAATAATGCTAGACCTTTGACATCAATGACAATATTTCCAATAGTCATTACCTCCCGCAAGTTTTATATGGAAGCTTTGAATTGGGGTTTCACCTTTCAACACTAACTTCATTTGGCTGTATATTAGAGTTTCACATAGGACGTATCTGCACATTGGACATCACACTACACTGATTAAGTGATGGATGTAGTGGTTGAAAAAAGAACAAGACCTTTTATCAAAAAGTCAAGTGCCATGGAAACCCAATCAAAGTGCATTTATTTTGCATCATTTGACGTAAAATTTATTATGTAATTGATCCATCTAGAATGTTTGTGAAACAATTAATTTATTCAACCCCATATTTCCATACCCTTGTTAATATTTAGAGGATTATACTTAGTGTATTTTGGTCATTTTTTCTTAGTTTGTTAGACTAAAACTTTTATTATTCAAACTATGTCATTTAGTGAGTCATAATTGGTGTGGTGATTTTAATGGAGTGTTGAGACCTGACTACAGATAATGTTGTTTGGGATATGAATCCATACCCTCCTTATGATAATTAGTACATGGAACACAGTCAAGAACTAACTTATGATCTAATTCAAGATTGAAATGATATGGTTTATCAAGAGGACTTAGATGCTTTGTCTTGTGTAAACAATCAATTTACATGACATCTTTTTATTATCCGATCATCAACTACCCATAACCTTCCTTTGGATTATACAAGCTATCAAGCTCTATAATATCCAAAGAATACCATTACCATTCATAGACTTCATGCTTTGGCTTGTGAAAGAAATCAAGTTCCACACCACCCTATCATTACCATTTCAGGACTTCATCTTTTGGATCATGTGAGCAATCATGCTCCACAACGCCCTACCATTATCCAACCATAGACCATTCCTCATCTAGTACCAATACCATCCAAACCTCAACCCATCTAATCATTTGAATACCAAGCTATGATCAAAATTAGTGTTTTCCAATTCATTGGAAACCAAGGCCAAGAGAACCAACCAATCCAAGATATTTTTGTTGAACCAACCATTTGTGACAAGTTAACCTATGGTGAATCTCCTTTCAATCCTATACTTATTGTCAAGGATTCTCACTCTGATGAGCCAGTATTTATTGAGTCACTTCTTAATGATTAACTACCTTTGGGTAAATCATTACCTTAACCATATGTTTATTCTCTAAGAACCTAGTATTAACAAGACAGTCTCTAGGGAGTTATATCTTGACTTATTTCCCATTATGGAGAAGTCTCACTTTGACAAACCAATCTTTATGGAGCCCATTATGCCATCACAGGTCATTACATGTCCAATACCAAACATTCAACAAGACATCATTGTAACAGAGTACCCATCAGATGAAGAATCAACATTAGAGTTTGGTTCTATTCTTAAACCAACATCAGATTTAGTATCAAAATTAGAATCAACATCAATCTCAACATTGGATTCAGAGTCCATTGAGTTAGAATCAGATTTGGAAGAAGAATATATTCATGGTTGTTACAATATTGGTTACACATGCCTCATAGATCAATTTGAATACATTTGTGATCTTTTTATGATTTTTGAGGATGATTACTTTATCATTGACACAAGTTCTCCTAGTATCTTATATGATGATTATGCAACCTCTTCTCATCCCATTACCATTCCACATATCATTACCACCAATCAACATAACCATATTATTGATATTCCATTTCTCACAAGTGTCGATTGGGACCAACAAAATCATATCTTATTGAACTACATCCATGGTGACATATTAGATGAAGAAAAGTAAGGGGGCCAAGACCACAATAATATAGCAGAAGAATACTCTCTTACTGAAACATTTTTGAAGGCACTAGGGGAAATCAAAGTCAGTACTTAACATCTTCTAGTGAAACCTTTTTGAAGGTTTTATGAGACAATTAAATTCAAAATTCCATGTTACTTAGTGAAACCTTCTCGAAGGAACTATGGGACAATCAAGATAAATTCATTGATAGAAACCTCTTCAAGGTGCCAATGGCTAAGAACAAAATTTATTTGCTGCTTAATGAAGACATTATCAAAGATCAAATCAAAATAGCTTCCACTCTATAGCCTAATCAGATGGTAGCTACTCTCAAACCTAAACAACATAAATAATTAGTGGTCTTATTGAGAGAATATTTAGAAGTATTCAACCCTACCACATCCAAAGTTATGTCAAATCTGAAATTTACAAAATTATGTGTGTCTAATAATCCTGATCTTCATTTATTTCCCATCCATTATACATTCCATTATCCTCCACCATTCCATTTCACAAACAAACCTATCAACCAACATTTATCCATATTTTCCATCCATGGTCATACTTTCCTTTGTAGAGGCTATGAAGATATCTTGTGTCAAAACTTGAAAGAATCGAAATCAATTACTAACAAAGATCATAACAACATTCTTAGCATATAAATCTACATCCAATTCTTGATAGGGCAGTTATTTAGATGAAGTGTGGCCTAGAAATTTACATGATTAACTATTCTAGTTATATCATTTGTTGATCAGGATGTGCATCTCCACTTTAATAGGAACAATAGAATCATTTATCATACATAGGCCAGATCTAAACATGTACCATATCATATCACATTATCAATTCATTTGTCATTGTCACATACACTAACCATTAACCTTATCACTTATGGAAAACCCTCTTACCATTTTATCCAATCTATCAAACCATCATGATATTAAACAATGCCATCCTACCAGACCATCCAACCATTCTATTATTACTTGACCAAACATGTTTTGAATCCTATCAACCTAGCCCACTTGACCTTGGTTCATCCACTGGTTTCACATTTTTAGCATATAGAATCAGACTAGTTTCAATATTTATTTAAAACATTATAGATAGATGTAGTATTTTGGAGTAGTATGCCAAAAGTATTAGTAGTTGCATACTTATTTATTTTTCTCTTTTTATCAATTTTGTTTATATGAGCCTGATTATATCACCTGCTAGGCTAAATCCATGCTCACTGGTATTGATACTAATTAAATCACCTTCTAGGGAAAATTGGTATCATTGATCTATCAGTTGTATCCTATTTATAACCACATATGGGAAAACTAGGGGAAACATTTATTTATTGTGCCTTAACATATCACCTAGCCATTCTTATGCCATCATACCCACTATGCCTATTTTTTTTGAATTGGCTGATACACTAGTCAAATTCCTCTATTGTGAGGTGAAATACTATGATCTAAAGCCATTTTGGAACTATGTGGGTCATTCACATTGTAATCAGTTCAGTCTCCCTTCAGCTATGCTCTTGTCATTTTTTGAGCAACTTCAATCACACTCTCACCATTTTGTGAGCTTCATTTCAAGTTATAATGATCTCACTATTTTGTGAGCTTGGACCATTTTAAGTGTCTTTTCATTCTCTATTGATTTGATATGCTTTGAAAATTTTGAAAACATTTTGAAATCATTTAGAAAAAATAAAAACATTGACCACTTCTTTGCCTTAAGGATTCTGGGAACCCTCAATAAGTCACAAACAAATCACTTGTTCCTTACTTTTGCCATCCTTTTTGGATTTTTTATCCTACATTATCACCATTTTGTGATTTAATCCCTATTCTTCTATCACATCCATCATGTCTTCTATCAATCATCACTCTCTTCCCATTTCCTGAGATAAATACATTTGGCCTAAAGTTTTATTGGATTGTTATATCCATGAAACTATGTAGGTAGCGTCCACTTACTGAGTGGATATAGAGACAACTCAACCACCCCCTTCTTTTTAATCTATTCCCCCATCTTGTTTACTTGTTCAGTTGTCACCTACTTTCTAGGGTAATGTTTGTCATGTTGTTTATACTAACATAGGGACTAACACTTGTTTGTCTTATTTGTTTGTTTATTTCAAAAAAAAATTATGTACTTTATATTTATTTGTTTGTTTATTTGTTGAATTTTATGTTTGTTTGCTTTCATCACTGTTGTTATGATTCAGTCTATGCATGCCCATTAGATGATTCCTTGCACATTATTCTTGAATCTATCCATATTCAAACGTCTACATTTTCATCATAGTTTTTATCATTGATGCAATTATTTTCCATTGAGTATCAGATATCGATAGTTGGTCCTTATGCATATTTTGGCCAAGTCCCCATGGTGTTCTATCATGAAGCCTACCATAAAATGCTACAATAAAAATCAGCTTTGAGAGGTCTACAACATCAATGCAATATGACTATCTCCTCGATACCGACATCAACAACTATCTTAGTCTAATACCGAATCATATCCCAAATAGATTAATTAAGTAACAAATGAATTTTAAACTTTATTAGTTTAGATGAGCATATCCCTGCTAAAAGGTTGCCTTAATTCATCTTTATCCTCTATATCAACTTATCAATCATCAACCATTAATCATGTTTTCATAATTGAGGTATACTACATCAACACTATACACTATCCCACATGCATTCTCAATGATTATATTTCCTCTTGGGGAAAATCATTATGTTATCACCAATTTTATTTCTTGTTTATCTATCATAATTGGGGTAGTTTCATCTTCTTATAGATTAAATCACCTATTGGGGCAAATCATTGTGTTATCATACCACGTTATCATAATCAAGGTACAATGCTTATAACCACCATTGGGTAAACCATTTTACACCATCCCATTTGTATTTATCATTGATTTTTCCCAAGTTTAGGTAAATCATTATATTATCACCCCAGCATCTTCATTTATTTAGTCCCCTCATTTTGCTTCTTTCTTTCAAGGGACTGTTTTTCGATCTACTTGCCAACCCCTCCCTTAAGGGGACAACTACAGTTTAATTATTACCATTGCAATCATAATCATAAAGAGCCATTTTATTATTTGAAAATATGTTACCATGCTTATAGCTTGTAACATCTTTCCAAATAGGAGAAAATTATAGACACCTAAATTTGGCCACCAATGGCTTCATATCCAATTTTAGACCAATTCTTGTCAATCATTGAATACCTAGCCCAATATTTTCTATTAGTCTTAAATTTGGATTTATAACCTTGCATTAAATCAATTTGGATTAATAAATCAGTTAAACAAGGCAAACACACAAATTGAATCAATCAAAATTAAATAAATGACCAAATACCCAAAAAGAATTAATTAACTTGCACACCCTAATCAGAATCAATTAACAAGTTAAATCAATTTAAAATCCTAATTGAGTTCACCCATGAGATAATAAATCAATTACTAAAAAGGAAATTCAAGAGCATCTTACCTTTATGAGTTGTCACCTTTGGAAAATATCTAAAAGAATATACTAGGAATATGCTAAACTCAACCAAAGTTAATAAACTCAACCATAGTCAAATTTAACCCATTCCATGGGATTTGAAAATCTATAAAAGCAAGCCTATAGATCTTCATTTTAGGATCTCAATTAAAGTAGAGATATAATACATTAATAGATTCATGAAGAAAAAAGCCTAGTGCTATAATGTTGAAATTGAGCCAAGCCATCAATCAAGCCAAGCATTTAATAATGGTGCATAGAGGAGATGATGTTAGCCATATGTCATTGATGAAGACTTATTATGCATAATTCAAGAAATCCAAATGAGTGAATCATTTATAGCTCATAAGAAAGGTAAATATTGTTGTTCTTTGCATTTTAGTTGGTTTTTCAATTGTTGTTTGTTCATTAAGCTCCCCCCAAGATCTAGGCCTAGAGATGTTATGCTAGTGTGTTTATTTCATTTTGAGACTAACACAATACTAACCATCATCTCTTGAGTCAAATTCATAGATCACAATAGCCTCTTTTCAAGGTGAAACTTGCTAAAGGTCTAATAATTATGGTAACTCAGCTAGGTAGGTATTGTAGCAACTTGTGGGATTGTAGTCTCACTAAATAAGAAATGGTAGTTCCTTGATCAGTTTTAGTTTGTCTAAATTGGTTCTTTTTATTATAGGATAGTATTCTAATTGAAAATTCTAGTGTGTTTTCTCCCCTAAGATATTTTTGCACATATATCATGTGTTACGTGCTTGATCTTGCATTATTTCTCTTGTTCATTGATATGAATGATGTTTATTCTTCATGAATGCTTATGGTAATTGCTTAAGATATTTAAAGGATTGAAATTGAATTTGGATTATCTAGGCTCACTGATTCACCCCCTCCCCCCTCTTAATGATTGTACATCTAACAATTGGTATCAAAATAGGTTCTTTGGTAAAGGCTTAACAATTTGAAGGTGATCTAAGTTACAATATGGGTAGTCATCAAGGAGGTTTACCTACTAAGAAAGCACTGATGTTCAATGGATCCAATTATGATATTTTGAGTGCAAGGATGAGGACATACATTATGTCCCTAGGGTTTGATGTATAGAAATATGTTGTGGATGGTTATGTTATTCCTACTACTCCATATAGTACTACAAATAAGAAGCTATTTGAGAAAAATTCTAAGGCATTGAATGCCATCACTTATGGTTTTACAGAGACTAAGTTCACCAAGGTAATCTATTGTAAATTTTCTAAAGATATATGGGATAAAATGCAAATCATTTATAAAGGAGATTCTAAATTCAAACTTGATAAATTATAGACTCGTAGAAGGCAATTTGAAAGTCTCAAGATGAAGGAAGAAGATATGTGGAATCCTTTTTACAAAGATTTGATGAGATTATGAACATCAAAAGAGGTCTTGGAGAGAACCTTGAAGAGGCTATTATAGTTCAAAAGGTATTAAGGTCCATCTCTCTCAATTTTGATCCTAAAGTATCTATTTTATAATAAATTCATGATCTTACTCAGTTGAAGTTGGATGAATTTGTTAAGTACAAAATATACTGAGAGGGGGGTGAATCAGTATATTATATATCTTTTATTTAATCTAATTTATTTTTTTAACCACTCAATCATACATTAAAGATATGTAATAAAACTAAAATAATAATTTGCACCATACGAGAGAGAGAGAGAGAGTAGATTTTTACATGGAAACCCAAAGTGGGAAAAACCATGGAGAATAATCTCAAATATATGAATGAGCACCAACTCAAACTACAAAGTTCATAGGCACCAACTTGTAGGAGTACCAACTCCTTTGCTGAGCACCAACACAACAACTATTTGTGAGAACCAACCCACAGGAGCACCAAGCCCTCTTGTGTATAAAATACAACTATCTTTCAATGTTGCTTATTAAAAAAATGATAGAACTCTACAATATCTCATGTTTTTCTCTCTTTGAAAACAAATATAAACCATGCTCTCTCTTGCATATTAAAAATGGCTTCTCAAGCCTTTATTTATATCTTTCCAAATGATCTTTGGCCTTCACCCTTTGTGACCTTTCAATGCTCATGGAAAACGCTGCCAAACTTGCATGACCCTTTGTATCCTTGCATTTGAAAAGTCATATGGTGACCCTTCATAAGAAAAAGCATCCTTTCCTCTTTTGTCTTTATCTTTGTGAGTTTTCATTTTTCTCAAAGTGTCCATGGAAAAATGTGCCATACCTCTTTTGTCTTCACATGGTGACTCTTGGAATTCCTTAAGGTGACTCTTGATGAGAAAATGCATCCCATTCTTCTTTCATCTTTTACCTCATGATTTTTTGACTTTTCCATGGGCCCTCTTTTGACTTATATACAACCAAAAATATATTCATTAATATTAAATAAATATTAACACACATTAGCAAAGATATGAATATTAAAAACACCATTAAATGTAATGGGACCTTTATGACCAATAATGTTGGACCTTTGACATCAATGACAATATTTACAACAATCACCCCCTTTGTCATTGATGGCAACCTCAAAATGAAACTACCACATCTTGAAACTTACACACACTACCATCTAAAAAGCATACAGTAACTCCCCCTTACTGTAGCAACATGTATCTATTCCCTATACCTATTTCTAAACCAATACCTAAACCTATTATTCTCCCCCTTTGACATCAATGGAAATGGGCCTACCTAGAGCTAACACTTAGCTCCCCCTTAACTGATGTTGAATCTCAATGGTAGGCAGTAAAGAAATTACTCCTAACTTCTCTCATAGATACTCAAATGTGTCTTTTGGTAGTGCCTTTGTGAAAATATCTACAATTTGCTCTGTAATTTTGATATATTCCATCTTAACCTATTGATCTGCAACCTTCTCTCTCAAGAAGTGATATCTAATGGGAATATGTTTTGTTCTTGAATGCATCATTGGATTCTTTGAAATATTTATAGCACTTGCATTATCACAAAAAATAGAAATAGGTTCATTATACTTTACCTTGATATCTTGCAAAGTCTGCTTCATCTAAAGCACTTGAGTACAACACAATACTACTGAAATATATTTTGCTTCAGCTGTAGAATTTTTCTTCTTTCTTAGCCATGATACTAAGCTATCACCAAGGAAGAAATATCCTCCACTTATACTCTTTTTATCATCCAAGTGCCCTACCCAATCTAAATTTGTATAAGCAACCAAAGTGAAATCTCTACTTGTAGGATACCATAATCTATAATCCAATGTCCCCTTGATATATTTGAATATTCTCTTCACCAACTAAACATGACTACCTTTTGGAGTTGACTAATATCTTGTAACCATACCTATTTCATGCATGATGTCTAGCCTTGATGCTGTCAAATATAAAATACTACCAATCATAGATCTATACAAAGATTGATCTGTAATAGGTGAATCTTCATCCTTGCTCACCTTATTTCTTGTACACATTGGTGTGCCAACTAGTGCACAATCCTCAAAACAAAATTTATTCAACTTTTCCTTGGAATATTTACTTTCAAATATGAAAATTTCTTTATTTAACTAAAATATTTGCAATCCTAAGAAAAATGACAATTCTCCAAGTATAGACATCTCACATTCTTTTTGCATTCTATCAAAAAAAAATTTTGTCATATTTTCAATATTTCCTCCAAAAATGATATCATCAACATATACCACAATAATCAATTGATTCTCACCTTCTATTTTGATGTAGAGATTACTATTTGCAAATTCTCTCTTGAAACCTTGATCTTACAGGTACTTATCAAGTCTTTCATACCAAGCTCTGGGAGCTTGTTTAAATGCATACAATGCTTTCTTCAATCTGCATACATGGTTACTAATATTTGAGAGAATAAATCCCTCAAGCTACTCAATGTAGACCTCTTCTTCAAAATTTATATTCAGGAAGGTAGATTTGACATCTATCTGAAACACTTTGAAAATGTTAAATACTATATATGCAAGAAACATTCTAATAGACTCTAACCTTACCACTGGTGCAAAAGTTTCTTCAAAATCTATTTCCTCAATCTGAGCATATCCTTTACATACTAATCTTGGTTTATTTCTAGTCACTTCTCTATTTTAATTCAACTTATTTTTATAAACCTATTTTGTTCCTATCACATTGTGATATTTTGGTCTAGGCACTAATTCCCAAGTATCATTATTTTATATTTTATTTAATTCTTCATCCTCAGCCTTAACCCAATGATTATCATGTCTAGCTTCTGAAAAATTTCTAGGCTGAATTTTGGATAACAAAGAGAAATTAACTTGCTTAGATTCACTTACCATCATTCTTCTAGTGAGAATTCCTTTATTTATGTCCTTGATGATGTCACTTTCATTATGATTTATTTGAACATATTTGGATAGATTTTTGGTGCCCTTTTTCTCCTCCTCATCTTCATCTGATTCTTCAAAACCTTCCTCTTCAATGATTTCAAGAATCTCTACTGGATCACTGATTCTTTGTGTTCCATCTTCTTCTATCCTGACACTTGCACTTTCAACAATTTTTTTTGTTATTTTTTTATAACATTTATAATCTTTAATTTTTCAAGAGTAACAAAGAAATATACCTTCATCTACTCTAGATTCAAACTTACCACATTTTTGATCCATTCTCTTTATGAAGCATCTACTATTGAAAACTCTAAAATAATCAATTATTGTTGGTTTATCTTTGCATAGCTCATAAGGAGTCTTGTCACTATTGAATCTCAATAATGCTCTATTCTAAATATGCACTATTGTAGAAACTACCTCTCTCCAATATTTATATGCTATCTTGGATTCATTTATCCTCACCATCTCCCAAACTATTTTATTTTTTGTTTAACTACTCCATTTTACTATGGAGTTTTGGTTGCTGAATAATGTCTCTTTATTCCATGATCTTCACAAAACTCAAAAATTTGATCTAACATGAATTCTTCTCCTCAATATAATCTTAGACACTTAATATTCAAACTATTTTCATTCTCAACTAATGCTTTGAATGCTTTGAAATGTGTAAAAGCCTCCGATTTTTTCTTTTAAAACATTACCCAAGTCATACATGAAAAATCATCAATAAGCAACATGAAATATTTCTCACCTTGAGTACTTTGAGTTCTCATAGGTCCACATAGGTCAGTGTGAACAAGCTTTAGCATCTAAGTGGTTGAGTACTCTTTTTTTTTAACCATCTTCTATCCTGCTTCCCATGCTGACAAGGTTCACAAAGCATGTCAGATGGCTTTATAATATTTAGAAGATTTCTGACTACTTGTTTTTTGATGATGTTGACAAGATTGTTAATATTTATGTGACCCATTCTCCTGTGCCATAGCCAAATTTCTTCAATCTAACTCAAACAACATCTTTGACCTTTGATTTTTGATAGCATATACAAGTTATTTCCTATTCTTTGAGCATTTACAACCAATACATCTAAATATTTTATTCTAATTTCACAACCTTCTACATAAAAATTTAGTGTGTTCCCTTGATTACACATTTTACTTACACTAAAAATATTATGCTTAAGACCTTCTAAATATAAAACAATTTTAGTTTTTGTTCTACCATTATCCAAACTTAGTGTACCTTTTCCAACAATTCTAGCAGTAATATTGTCTCCAAATTTCACTGTGCCATCATTGATCTTCTTCAAGGTTATAAACTTGCTCTTGTGTCCTATCATGTGCCTCAAACATCCACTATCAATGAACCATGTATTTTCTTCATTTCTTTCATGTAAAGTTGTTTTCACCAACATAGATTTTTTAGGTTGTTTCTTTTGCCAAGAACCTATTTGAACTTTCTTCTTAATGAATGGAGCCTTCAAACTTTGGTCCTTCTTGACTAACTTGAACACACTTCTATATTACCAAGCTGTGTCCAAAGTTGTTGCACTTATAACATATTATGGCCTCTTCATGAAAGCCTGTTAGAGGAGCAAAAGAGTTATGGCTTTTGCTTGATTCTACATGACTTTCCTTCTCCTTATTTCTGAAACTGTTAGCCTTTTTTTGACATTCTAATTTCTTATGACCATATCAATTACAATAAAAATAGTAACCATAAAAATAGGACCTATTTGTGTATCTTTGACTTGATTGCCTTTTGTAGCTTTGTTATCTCTAGCCTTCTTTATTTGAATGTCGTCTATATTATTAATATATTCCCTTTTTATTTCTTCTTTTATAAGAGCTTTAGCATAGCTCTTTCCTTTTTCCTTGTATATGAAAGTAGTGACCTCCTATTTCTCCTTTTCAAATCCAATACCTATATTATCTAACATTGATTTTTGATTTTCTAATATCTTATTCAACATATTAGTGCTATTCTAAAATTTTGAATTATTGATTGCTCTATCATTGATTGCTTTATTTGTTTTATCAAGATCTACTTTTAAAGAAGCAATTTCAATAGCATACCTTTCACATTATTTACTTACTATTTTCAACTGTGCCATTATATCTTCTTCATTCTTCTTGGCTTCTTCGAAGTGTGCTTGTAGATCTTCAATTATTTCTTTTGACTCCTTTTCATTTTTCTTGATCTAGAGCTTTAATCTTTGATTCTTCTTTCAAGAGAATTTAACTTTTCTAAGGCAAAAATGAGTTATCCTTCTAGATTCACTTTAGCTTCATCCTATTCTTCTTCTTTATCATCTATAATTTTGCTTGCAAAGGCATCTTCATGTTTGGCCATGAATAGAATCTTTTCTTCTTCTAAGTCACTGACTCCACTATCTTTGGTTGAGCTAGGATCTTTAGAATAAAATCTCTTCTTCTCGAATCCCTTCTTGAATTTTCCTTTGAAATTATTCTTTTATGTATAATTTAAAAGACAATTTTTCTTGATATTTACCTGTGCCCTTTTTTGGCTTGCAAATGAATAGAGATCCATTGTCATCTTCATCATCTCTAGAATTATCACTTGATTCTTGAATTTTATCCTTCTCTTTCTTTTATGTCTTGAAAGATGTTTTTCTCTTTGAAGGTTTATCTTGTTTAGTCCACATCTCATATGCCATAAGAATACCATGAAGCTCATCCATCTTTAGCTTGGCTAAATTCTTCATCTCTTTAATTGTTGAAACTTTTGCATCATATCTCAATGGTAGAGATCTCAAAACCTTTTGAACCACATTCAAATCTTCTAAATTTTATCCAAGACCTTGAATCTGATTAACTATTTGATCAACCCACAAGAGATAACTTACTATATTTTCTTCTTCTTCCATCTTCAAACTCTCAAACTATCTACTAAAAGTCTGAATCTTAGCTTGCCAAACCTTTCCATCACATTTGTAAATATTCTCAAGTTTTACCCAAGTTTCATGAGCAAACTTACATTGCATAACTTTAACAAATTCTAATTCACATAAACCACATAAAATAGTATTTAGAACTTTAGCATTATTTTCACTTGCCTTCTTTTCTACTGGAGTAGTTACAAGTGTTTGTGGCTCTTCATATTCCTCCACCACTGCTTGTGATATGTCAAATCCAAGGGCCATCAAATAAGTCTTCATCCTTATGCTCCAAAAAACATAATTCATTCCATAAACAAAAGTGCCTTATTTTTATAAAATCCTTCATGTGATCCAACCATCATGCTTTCTTGATCTTCCTTCAAGCTGTAAAACTTTTTCAAAAGAGACCTACTCTAATACCAATTGTTAAGCATGAAATATATTGAGAGGGGGGGGTGAATCAGTATATTATATAATTTTTATTTATTCTAATTTCTTTTCTTTAACCACTCAATCATATAATCAACATATGCAATAAAACTAAAATAATAATTTGCACCGCACGAGAGAGAGAGAGAGAGAGAGAGAGAGAGAGAGAGAGAGAGAGAGAGAGAGAGAGAGAGAGAGAGAGAGAGAGAGAGAGAGAGAGAGAGAGAGAGAGAGAGAGAGAGAGAGAGAGAGAGAGAATTTTTACGTGGAAACCCAAAGTAGGAAAAACCATGGAGAACAATCTCAAGTATATAAATGAGCATCAACTCAAAATACAAAGTTTTCAAGCACCATCTTGAAGTAGCACCAACCCCTTTGTTGAGTACCAACACAAAAACTATTTGTGAGCACCAACCCCTCTTGTGTATAAAACACAACTATCTCTCAATGTTTCTTACTCAACAAATGATAGAACTCTACAATATCTCTTACTTTTCTCTCTCTAAAAAAAATACAAACCATGCACTCTCTTACATATTACAAATGGTTTCTCAAGCCTTTATTTATAGCTTTCCAAATGATCTTTGGACTTCACCCTTTGTGACCCTTCAATCCTCATGGAAAATGGAACCAAACTTGCATGACCCTTCATATCCTTGCATCTTTAAAAGTCATATGGTGACCCTTCATAATCAAAAGCATCATTTACTCTTTTGTATTTATCTTGGTGACTTTTTGTATTCCTCAAAGTGTCCCTTCATGGAAAAATGCATTGTACCTCTTTTGTCTTCACATGGTGACTCTTGGAATTCCTCAAGGTGACTCTTCATGAGAAAATGCATCCCATTCCTCTTTCATCTTTTACCCAATGGCTCTTTGACTTCTCCATGTGCCCTCTTTTGACTTATATGAAACCAAAAATATATTCATTAATATTAAATAAACATTAACACACATTATCCTAGATATGAATATTAAAAACACCATTAAATTCAATGGAGCCTTTATCACCAATAATGCTAGACCTTTGACATCAATGACAATATTTCCAATAGAATTACACGGCATCCTTACTACCTATGAGATGAGGAAGAATTATGATATACCACCAAAGAAGGAAGTAACATTCAAGATAGAGATGAATCTTAAGAAGAAGTTCTAGGGTAAGAAACCCAAGGAGCATGATATTTTTGATATTGATGAGGATAAATGATTGCTTTGTCTACAAAGAAATTAAAAATAGCTTCAGGAAAGTATAAGGGTAAACTAACCTTCAAATGCTTCAATTGTGGAGAGATAGGACATTTTTATAGAAAGTTATCTCATAATCATGATGATGAAGAACATGATGAATATCAAGATGAAGACAAGAAGACATATAAGTCTGATAAGAGAAAGAGAGGTTTCAAAAATTATGACAACAAGAAGTTCTACAAGAACAAAAAGAGTCTTTACACCAATAAAGATTACATTTCATCAAATGAGAGTGAAGATAGTGACTCAGAGTGTGATCATGAAGATGATGGTCCTATTAATTATGAATTCCTCTTCATGGCTGAGGAAGGAAGTTACTCACATCAAAAGGAGTCTACTTGGAGTGATACAAATGATGATGAATATGAGGTGGAGTATAAAATTATATTAACATATACTCTTGAAGAACTAAATATTGAAAAGAACATTAACAAGAAGATGAATTCTCAACATTAAGACTAGGAGGAGAAATTTAGTGTGTATGAAGAATGAATGAATGAATACACAAAGAAACATGAAGATATTGTCAAACATCTTTGTTGTCAATTGGAAATTCTATTTACAAGTCTAAAATCAAATGAAGATGAATGTTAAAGGTATGTAATTGAAAATGAGTCATCGAAATCTGAGTTAGAGAAGACATCTAGTAAGGTGAAGTCATTTGTGAGATTTGAAAAGAGCTCAAGTGATCTAGATAATTTTTTGAATGATCAAAAGCATGCAAGTGATAAAACTGGTCTTGGATACAAAGAACTAGAGAATGTAACTCATGACAAGATGAAGACTAATGTGAATAAAAACAATCATACATTGAAGATAAATCATCAAACAAGGAATGAATGTATTGGAAAAATGAAGACAAATCATATTAGATAGCCAAATGCCATGAGGTATGCAAGTTTTAATGGTTACTATTATACCTATAATCAAATTGGGCATAGAGCTAGAGAATAAAAGAGACGTGTTATAAATGAGTTTACATAGAGCTATAATGGGAGTCATTAGTCAAAAGGTGTGAACAAAGTTAATTGTTTCAACTATATTGATGTGAGATACTTTGCAAACCATTGTCCACATAAGATTAGATAAGGTGAGTCCTCTCCAAAAAGAGGAGGTTGTTTCACTTGTCATAACATAGGATGCATTAAAATTTTATATCCAAACAAGGTAAGACAAACTTTGTTTCCATCAAGGAGTATTGTTTACTATAATTGTGAGAAGATGGGCCACATTGCTAGGTTCTAAAATCAAAGGTCATCAAGTCAAAATGAGTTTAATCAAGCTCATAGAGTGCAAGGAAGAAGACAAGTTAACTCATGGAAACCAAAGGTGGTAATTGTGAGTCATGATGAGTCTATAGGTCTAAGTAATTATTTGCTATGGTGGAGAATGTTACAGAAAGTGAAGAGTGCCAAGGGCTCTCTTGTTTGCTCATGTTTTGAATGAAGAGACCAAGTTCAAGAAGAGACCAAGGTACTAGTTGAGGCTAATTCTAAGATGTGTATGGATCCAAATGAATATCTTAACATTTCTAAGCATGTATCATATAAGTAACATCAATTATCAAGTCCTAGTGATGATGTTCCTAACTATAAGGTGGATTCTTTAGATGAAAAGATATGTCATTAATCTATGTTGTCTCCATGTATTATCAATCCAATCTTAGAAAAAGAGAGTGATTTAGAAAAGGAACCAATTGTAATAATTCAGATTGAGAAGAAGAAGAATAAAAGAAAGATGTATTATATCTATAAGAGGATTATAGTGGTTATTGAGGATATGTGGGCCACTCCTAGATTCAAATTATTCTAGAGCATTGTGGTGTAAAGTTTGTTTATCTATGATTATTAAGAGACTCCTTTTAGTGGAGAATCAAGTGTTGTTCTGGTGTTCTTTAAATTCTCCTAGAAGACTAGAGATGAGTGTTCTCAATTGGATCAAGTATGTCCAGGTGGAAGATATGTTGTGGTGATGTTAGAATGATGTCATGATGTTCATAGTTGTATATGGTCAATCTGTAGAGTCAGATTGAAGGTTTCCAGGTGGCAAAAGAGGATTTGTGATTTATCAAGTTGATATTTTTGCATATAAAGGTCTATTGACCTTATTTTAGCATTTTTTAGGTGGTTTTGTGGTCTAAAGGTTTGTTAAAGTCAAATTGAAGATTTTTTAGTGCTCTTAATTTTCATAGTTTTAGATTAAGGGAAAGAAGACCTAAAAATGGGTTATAATAAGTCAATATTCCCAAAGGTATGAAGGCTCAAATTTTGGTCTAGAAGTGTGTGATAGTTGACTTCAAGTGTGCAATAATTTTTAGAGCTAGACATTATCCAGAAGGAGGTTGAATGGGCCAAATGGGTTGTCAAATAAAGATTCACATAGATCTAAAGCAAGTATGTTATAAATGTTGAGATATTTATTAAAATTAGTGTGATTAAATTGGCATATGAGAGTGCTCTAGATATGAGGTTTTAAGTCTTGAATATGTGTCTACTAAAAATTATGGGATCTGTAAGTTTTAGGTAGGGCTACGAGGAGACTAGATATGCCTAGTAAGAGGAAGAGTGATTTTTTATTAGTTTCTCCAAAAGAGAAAGACATGATTATTTCAAGGTGAGTTCTCAAGTTAGTTCAGTGAATTTTTCCTATTTTGTGAGTGGCATGATGTTCTGTTGATGATCCTTGAGGTGTCTTAATAGAGAAGGCTAGTAAATCTGTATGGTGGTTCTTTATGATGTGTGAAGATATGAAGATGATCAAGTGATGAAATTACTCAAACATTTTATGGGGGAGTCCCTCTAAATTTTTTATTGTTGAGTTATATTATATGTCAATGTTTTGTGTGTCATGTCTTCATTAGTTGTAGTTCTTGGTTAAAGAAGAGTGTTGGCTTGTGGTAAGAGGATGTTGTCAAGGCAAGAAGAGGTAGGCTCAAGGTAAAGGGAGTTTTAAATATATTTATAAGATGGTATTCTCTTTTTATAGTATTTTTAGGTCCTTAGGATCAACTGGTACCCACTTTGCCATCATGTCAAAGGGGGAGAAAGTTCTTATTGTGAGAGTGATTTAAAGAAAGAGAAAGAAGGTGAGTTGTATGATGGGTGTTGACATAAATAACAAAGGGGAAGATTTTTGGATAATTATAAATGATATCATGGTGATGTCCTAGAGGTGTCCTAGTGAGTGGATGAGGTGCCTTAATAGTCTAAGTGACAATGATAAAGTGTGCAATTTGCTTGTCCTAGTATGCTTGAAGGAGGATTGGTGGATCTCTAATTTTAACATGACTAGAGATGTTTATGGATGAGTATGGAGTATTGATCATTTGCATGGGGTCCTATAAGAGGTTTTATATGATTTGAGTTCTTGTGTGTATTTAATCTGGTTGATCATTATTTTCATCTAAATATTTTGGGTCTAGTGGTAGAAATTTGAGTAGGTAGTTTGTTGACATCACCATTGCCACATGTGTATGAGTTAGGGGGAGTTGGTCATATGATTGTGATAATATTTATTTCTAGTTTATCTACACTAAATTTGAGGTCATTAAATGAATCACAACACAATATATGCAAGTGCAAAGTTGGGTTCCCAGGTAGTTTGACAGTGTTTTCCTATACTTAACACATTTGTATGTGACAAGAAAGAGCCAAGTAATCAGTTTGGTGATGACATATCTCACAAATGTGAATTTTTAAATATAATTTGATCATATGGGGTTGTTTAGTTTTATTCCTAGTTTCTATTCACTAAGTTTCAAGTCATTTTATGAATCACATCATAAGATATGCATGTACAAAGTTGTCCTTCCAGACAATTCTTGACATAATTAGCTCTATGGCAAAAGAAATCTGAGTGAGTAGATTAATGGAGTTAAATTTTAAATGTGATAAATATTATTCTATGAACTTAACCTTTGTTTTGTCTTGGGATATGTCCAGATTACTTATGTCTTACATATCTCTTTTATATTCTTGTTACATTTCTCTATGTTCTTAGTTAGGTCAGCCTATGGAATAGCAATCATCATGTTAAGTATTATACTCTTAGTGAATTATTGTGGAGGATTACACCTCAAATTAGATTTTCTATATTATCTAGTATTATACTCTATTATCAATTAGTGTTGTGTGATCTCTCATATTTACTTATTATATGCAATATAAAATCATTCTGTGTGAACATCTAAGTAATTTCATTATAGATTCAGGAGAAGTTTAACACATCTATTGATTATACTATGTGAGGAGATAATATATTCCAAATTTAAGACCATTCATCTAATCACATAAAATTTTAATAAGGTCTAAATTTGGCCTTCCATGTAGATAGCAATGGTCCCCATACTTAGTCTATTTTGCACTATGTTAAAGATCAAGACTAAATGGATATCCAACAACTTATGAGCATTCATACAGATCAATATATATGGTGATTTTTGAGTCTAATGAGACAAATTATTTATTTTTTAACTAATTTAAATATCTATCTCCTTACAAAAGGATTGATGGAGAGTGTTCATTCCAAGTTGTCTAAAAGCAGTGAGATGAGGATAAGTGTTCGAAGTTCAACAATAAGCAAAGATAAAGATAAAGATTCTTCCATAATTAAATATTGAGTGGGTGTTTTTAATAATAAAGATAAATAGTGAATATTAAATTCAAGAGGTCAAAGTAATATTTGTCTAGCATTGTTAAATCAAGGACAATATCAAAGAGATTGATAGAGCATGTGTGATCAAGATTACACGAGATGAGGACAAGTATTTTAAGTTTAATACTTGGGTAGTGGAACTCTATGAGTTAAGGTTAAAAAATATAAATGGTATTTATTTTATATAATTATCAAGGACATGAGATGATATCATGGTGACTAAATTTTAACTGTGACTATTTGAATTCAAATATTTAAATATAACAAAAGACAGACTAGTGTCTAGTTTTTGGGCCATATCTTTCGATCTATGTAGAATTTGCTCATGGTTTAAAAAGATAATTTTTATAGGACTTAAATAAAAATTTGGAAATATAAATTTTAAGGTCTGAAAATGTGAACAGTCAAAGTTATAAATGTTCAAAGTTGACTATGTTTTCATGTTTGTTTTGAAAGTGACTCGAGAAGGATAATTGAGCTTGGTTGATGTTATTTTGATGTTTCATGATGAATTAGCTATTGGAGAGTGTTGTATATTACATGAGGATAATATTTATATATTTTAGAGGTGTGATCAATATATATTGAGTATGAATAATGCTTAATAAGTTGATTGTGTGTTCGTTCATGGTGTCCTTATGAACAAGGCTAATGTTTGAGTTGATTGAGCTTGCATAGAAGAGTGCAAAGATGATTGTGATAATTTGAGGATGACAAATGTGTCATGTGGAGTGGATATATTTATTTTTAATTGGTCCTATTCTCTTTTTTTTCTTGATGATGTACTAAATGGGTGCATAGGTCTCCATGAGACCTATAAGAGCTACAAGGGCCTAATTGAAAGGTGTAGCTTCTTAAGGGTGACCCATGAGTGCTATGGATGACATATGTGGATGGTATTAAACTATCTATTAATGAGATAGATGCATTAAGGGTTAATGGATACCTAATTTTTGATCGAGATGTTGACAATTCTTTAGGGATCTATAAATAGTGAAACCAAATGAGATGGTTTCTAGACTAGTGTGAGATTTGTGTACAGAATTTGCATTTGAGATCATAGTGTTATGAAATGAAGGAAAGGGTGGGTACCTAGTCAATGAGTTGAAGGGAAGAGTAGGTTTATGATGGTGTTTATGACCTATATGTCATATTTTTGATGTCATAATAGTGCTCTTGTAGGTTTGAAGATTGAGTGTGACTGAAGGTGAAGAGTGATAATCAGAGGTCCATCGTTAGGTGTTGAGGACATTAGTTCAAAGGTGGATTTATTCATAGGTGTTTTTGTGGAAGATCAACATGTAGGGAAAGAAATCCTCCTTTCAAGTTGGATCTTGATAAATATCTAGTTATTATGGTAGCTTATCTAGATAGGTGTTGTAGTGCCTCATGGGATTTTAGTCTCACTAAATAAGGGAGGGTAGTTCCTTAATCAGTTAAAGATGGTGTAGATTATTTCTTATTATTTTAGGACAATATTCCAATTATAGGTTCTATTGGGTTGTCTCCCCCAAGAGGGTTTCCCATATATGTCATGTCTTATGTGTTTGATCTTGTATTGTCTCTCTTATTCATTGTTATGAATGATGTTTATGTTTCATGAATTCTTGTGGTAATTGCTTAAGAGTTTAAAAGGATTTAAGTTGAATTTTTATTATCTAGGATCACTAATTCACCCCCCTCTCAATGATTTTACCTATAACATAGAAAGCATATGATATTCTAATAGGTATTCTCCCATAACTAGGTTAATACTATGGAATTTTACTAAACAACTGACCTTACCACATCTATAATCATGATCTAAAATTCTATATAAATATAAATTAAATAGTTTAAACAAGAAACCAACTTACTATTGATGAATTTGTGTGTGCTCCTAAAATCAATCAATACAGTGACCTTCTATTTCTTAAGAGAACCCACCACCTTAAGAGTTTGGGGAGTATTAATACTTGAAAGGGCATGATAGGAAATAGTAGGTTGAGAGTCTTTAGATTCCTCTTCAGTTCCTTCTACATCCTCACCAATTGCCTCCTTATCATCTTCATCCTCATTGGCACCTTTAATGTAAAACATCTTCTTTTCAGCACAATGATGTCATTTACTCCATTTTATTTTGTAACCTTAACACAATCCTTTGGATTACTTCTCAATTTGTTGAGGTGTCAATCTAGTTAGTTGAGGAAATGATAGTGCTAGAAAGGTGTGATCGTGATCAATAGTGAAAGTTTTCTATTTGACCATATCTTTTTATTTTTCCATGTGTACCCTTGGGATAGCTTCTGATATAGATGATGGATTAAACATCCAAACCTCCAATTCGATGTTATATTTGAGTCCATCTAAAAAAATATCAATCAAATTTTGCTTAGTGATGTCTTACACCTGTAAGGATAGATTCTAAAATTGATTAATATAATCCTTCATAGTTCTTGTTTGACATAGTTTAGATAAATACCTGAAGTAGTTCTCAAATATATTATTTTGATAATAATCCAAAAACTCATCAATGAAAACATACCATATAATAGGGGAACCATTCTTTTTATTTTGAGCACACAACTAGTGATACCAAATAAACTGATCATGTTCCAGATATAGAGATGCCACTATCACCTTTTGAGAACTAGGAGTTTGATGCAGATCAAATAAATTATCAATTTTGGTAATCTAAGTGAGAAGATCATTACCATCAAACTTATGCATGTCCACTTTTGGAAACATCAATTTCACACCAAGATTAGAGCTATTAGTGTTGAGAGGAGGAGGACCCAAATGATGAAATGGCTTCCAATTGTGTAGTGAACTAATGTAATTGAGTGTGCACCTAATTAATCTCTCTATGCATCCTTAAAACATCAATTTGAACTGTAATAAATTCATCTTGTCATACCAATCCCTTTATGTCAGTCTAAATTTGAGAAAAAAATGGATCTGAAGTTGCATATTTTATATCATCCTTAGAAGGAGTCTTAGGAGTTTCTTGTCCCCTCTTTTTTGTCAAGTAATAGGACCCACCATGTACAAACCCTAAGAGGGTTTTTTCCCCCAAAAATGTGTACCACAAGATGGTACCATTGAGATTGCCTCAAAAAGATGAATCTAATGACTACTTTTGTGCACTTGGGTTAAGACATTTGTTACAAAAAAAGTGTATCGACATAATATACTATTATGATCATCTCATTGAGATGAATCCAACAACTATAAATGTGCAAAGGGAAATTTTTTTCCCTCTTTTTATTTTAATTTTTATTTTAAAAAAATTATTTCAAATAATACCATGCTAACATAAAAATTAATTCTTCCTAGATTTCAAGTTATGTTTTTTCACTCCCTCCACTCAAAAGAGTCACACCCCACCAGATCTAAAAAAAAAACACCACAAGAAACTTACTAAAATCTAAGATCTAATACTACTTATAAGGAAATTTCTTAGATGTTCACACAAAATTATTATATATCACACAAAATAGACAAAGATAATAGATTACAAGGTAATAATTGATATCAAAGCAAAATATTGGATAATATAATAGATCCACTTCAAGGGGACAACCTCCACAATAATGCAATAAGATCAGAATACTTAATATTATGATCAAAGACTAACCACTACCTTCTATACATAATATACTTATCCATGGTTATTCCATAGCCTGAGGTAACTAAGAACATAGATAAAATTAAAAGTAATATAAAAGAGGTATGTAAGACACAAGTCAGCCACACATATCCCTAGACACACCAAAGGTTAAGGGCATAGCATCAAGCATCCATTTACAAAGAGGCACCAACCCCCTAGATGACTCAACACAAACTCAAACACCTAATTTCTTTGATCACATTCATAACACATTTTTTCTCAACCATCTAATGATGAACACCTCTTTAAATCTTCACACTCTTATCCCTCTCAAATTGCCTTCTAGGCATCGTCTCTCAATTAAGTCTCTTCAAGGATGATTAGATCATATGAAATTGGCATTCATATGTAGACACACTTTCAAATATTCATTATAGATCCTATATACTCCTATGATAGTCTACAATACCTCATTATACTTAACAATATGCTATATCATTCACATACTCTCATACACTTACTAATAGGCCTAAAACTTCCTTGTATATATACCATTCCTTATTTATATACATCTTGGTCAGCTAATCACCATTAAAATATTAATTAATCCATATAATAAGTATTATTACATATCATAAACATGAATAAAATTATTTTTTAGTCCATTTAGGTCTAACATAACTCTATTATACCTCATTTCACCTTTAGGTCTCATTGAGACCTAATCCCATTAGTTCTATTTAGGACACATTACACTTTGCCTTCCTTGGAAAATCTTTAAACTCCACAAATGTTAGTAAAATATCATATAACCATAAAACATATCTATAATACTCTCATCTAATCTCCATAACACTTTTTAGATCCAACTATTACTTGAAGCACACAATTTGTACTCGTTCACAATTATGCCTTCTCATACATAGAAAGTCTATCTTGAACTACTGAAGATTAAACAAAAATTAGATTTGAAAAAATGGAATTAAATAACATGAACATAAACTCAATGAACTTAAAAACATCACCATGTTATTTATACTTCTCAACTCAGGGCAAAAGGAATCAAACATTTCTCTACAAATAGTCCACTCAGAACTGTTGGAACACTCTAAAACCCAATCATGAACAAATTGATATTCAACACCTAAAAGAAAACTTATCATGACCACTTATACTTTAATAATATCATTTTAAATCTATATACCAATCTAAAATAAAAAAATCAAAAGGTCTAATGTCAAATATTGGTCTTGCAAACCATTCTTTTGACCTCATTACACAGTCAAACTAGAACTAGACAAGCCATTTTGGCTTCAAAATTTCAACCTCTTATAATGAATTAAAATATTTAAAAAATCATGATAAATAATTTAAATTCACAATAAAAAACCCATATGCATTAGATATATCAACTCAGGGCATAGAGCTTCAAACTCATCACTACAACTTGCTTACCCAGAACTGTCAGTTTACCTTAAAGCATAGTCATGGTGACAATGAATTTAAACACCTATATAGACATATTAAATTAATTATGATGTATTCATATGAATATATGATATAATTATACCATTATTAGATATAAATATAATATTTTCAAATTGAAATATTAGTCTTGCAAACTAATCTCATAACCTTATATCTCATTGTCTCATCTGAACCAAACAGGTCAACTTGTGAGCAACTTTTTCACTATAACCACTAACCTAAAAAACTTATAAAAAACATTATCATGTATTAAGATTCATAAAAAAAATCTCCATGTACTTATTTTCATCACTATTTCATGACAATACATTCCTAATCATCTTCTCACTACTACCTGGGTTTCTTAATGTTTCCACCGGTAGGCCTATTAGTGACTGGCTAACTTGGATGACTAGTTTAACATGTTTGAGTGATATATTATATAAAAAAACCTTTATTTAAATGAAAAATTAGTCTCAATATTCAACTTCCATTGATTTACATACTTTGACTAGGTTAACTCTGACTACTATAAGAAATCTTTAAGAAATTAACACTTTCTTGTAAGGTCTACTCAAACACTTGACAACTCAATTACACATAGAAGTGTTTGGGAGATTTTAATATAACCTAAAATATGTTTTTTAGTAATTTTATACCATTATAGTCTATTTTTAATAATATATTTCACATTGGATCCTTGTTGGGGTTGTAGAGAGGTTTACCACAGTTTTTGGTGCTAACGATTGTTCATAAAGGATTGTCCCTTAAATAAAAAACCAATGCATTCAGATATTATCTATAAACCTCCCCCATATCTCCTTAATATCTAAATTTCACATGTAGAGGTTATATGTGCCAATGAACACTTGAAATTCCTTCTCATGTTTGCATACCTTCAATTTGTATATTCTAGAGACCTCAAAACCATTTTTTATGCCTTATCTTATAAACCATGACCTAAAATTTTGTGAATATTCTTGAAACAACATATCATACCTCTATCAATGATCACATATGAAAAATTGTCTTTAAATCTGATCTCGACCCCTCATTAGGCTAGGCAAGGTCGAGAAATAGTCTTGTTATAGACTTGATCTATAGATGTTTGTTTTCACTCATCTCACCAAGCCATCATACTCATACCTTATCATAGGGTATCTTCATTATATAGCTAGTGCCCTGACTATGATTATTAAGTATTTGAAACATGACAAATAATCATAAAACACTTCTAAAAGTATATAAACTTTACTTATATGATAATACAATGCTAAACAATCTCTCACAAGCTCTTTTCTTACTTCACTAAAATTTATTATGCACACCTTCTCATAGGGTATATACTAGGCTTCTCAATACACCTTGTAATAAATAACTAGTACTCAAACATGCTTACCTCAATGCTATCAAATAAGAACACTCATTAGACAACACTCTCACACCACTAAAACAATCTTTGACATCAACCAATAGAAGAATCATTAGGTTTCCTTCTAATTCTCTCTCAACAGAAGAGACATTTAGGTTGCCTTCAAATTCTCTATTATCACTTGGCTTCCTTATCACACCAATCACACAAGATCATACCTCAAATACCACTCACCATGAATCTTCACCAAATACACCTTGACATTAATGACAACACTTCTCAACATATCAAACCCTTCATTAGTGAGGGCTCTTTTGACTTGGACATCACCAATTCATATATTAATAAATTATAGATGATAATTTTCATGAAAATGAATTTCTCTTGGATTGGAAACTTAAGATAGAAATATTGATCCATTATTTTATATACTTAGATAGATAATGATTCAGAATGTTACATTATTCTTTCCTTAGAATTAAAAAAGGTATTCTCTTTCCCATAACACATGGTTGAAGAATGTTAATCTCAAAAATATTTTGCATTAAATTATCTCAATGTTTAGGAGAAGTTCACATAATTTTAACAAAGGGAATCCAACTCTAGGGAGCTTAGAAATCTATTATATGGGATCTTATTCCTCAAAACTGGACTATATAGTCTATAACTAAGGAGTAGAGGATTGGGTTATGTCATATTTGGCATCAAAATAGTTTGGATCTGATATTTACATTTTTGTTTCTATTTAATTTCATATACCATTTCGAATACATGAGGAAACTCAAAACCTTTCATTGACATGACTTAAGTATTTGAATTAAACACATAAAATTTATGTAGCATGGTTGATGAAGTTTAGAGACATGGGAAAAATCTTTAAATGATTTAGCATAGATAACAATATATATTTTTTATTTAGTCTAGTTTTTTCATGAGATAAGGTATAAAAATATGACTTACAAGATTAGTCTGAATAGTATTTTATGGTATGGAAGTACTCATAGGTTAATTTCAATAGCTTAGGTGAGATTCTATATGATCTAATATGGCTTCATTCCATTCATGTTAACTAATATTTATCCAAGATTTGAATATATTAGGTTAACCATGGTTTTTATTGTATTAGTGATTGAAGACACATTTATTATATTTTAAGGTTGGGAAGATATTTTTATTTTCTTAAATTTAATGTTAATTTTTTTGGAGTGATCTGAAAAAGGATTTTAATATATTTCAAGGTGAAAATAAGTTTTTTCAAGTGCATACATATTGATAGAGTTATCTTTCCGTTACATCATGGACAAATTTATGACAAAGTAAAGAATCATATGTAAAGGTGCAAATGGAATGATAGTTCTCATGGGAATATACCCAATTATCACAAGATTGTTTTTTTGGGTGTATGATACAAATGAGGTTTTTTTCATGAAGAATCAAATTATTTTGGTTGAAGTCTAAGAATTTTTTTGTTAATACATTCAATTATAATATATTATGAAAATTTGTCTTAGAATTTGAAGGGGAGGTTGTTAAAAATGGATTTTCGTAATTGGTTACAAGAGAGCCACATTTTTTGAACCACTTGGCATGATTGCATGAATAGACTCCTTAGAGTCAAAACTATGATCATAAGTGTTAGTAACACAATAATCAACATCATGCTCATTTTTATTAGGTCTCATAAGCATTCATATATTTTATTTAGGTTAAGGAATCTCAAATTGTTTCATTATATGATCCTATATTTTATCTTGATTGAAGTATTTTTCCAGTGATTTGGGACATATAGACCTTAACTTATATTATAATTTTGGTTTTAAGTCAGTGATAAAGATATTGAATAGGTTGTATTCAGACATGTTGTACTAAACTTTTCTAATTAAGGACTGATCACTTTATTAAATCATGGGTTGGCTCATTGAAAAATGTTTTACAATTGATGAAGTTACCTAATATATTTTGGGGTAAGTCATGATTTTGAAATTATAGGATTAATACAGTTACTAATAATTATAATTTAGTGTTAGAGTGAGGCTTGAGTTGATTTTACCATTTTAAACCACCACTTATTAGGATTTTAGAAATTAGTTTGGTAGATATATAAGTGTTAAGCTTAATTAAAAATAAATAAACATTCCCAAAGTATTTAATATGTAAAGCAAGATCAATAAATATATCATAAGTGATGGTTAGAGTGACTACTCCAATGTTTATGGATATAGTCTAAGGTGCCAAGTTTTTTTTTTTGGAGATTATTAATAACCTTATTATGAATAGAAAGTTGCAAAATTAGGTTCCCTATATGATCCTTAAGGTAGTGTATGGGTATACATTCATTTGTATTTCCTTACTAAATGTTTAGAGGATGGTTAAACATTTTTAAGAGATAATTATGTATTTGTATGAGTTGATTTGAACTAGCAATTTGGATATTATCCATTTGGTTAAGGACACTCAATATTAATTGCTTTGTATTGGGTGCATTTTGATTTAATTGAGTTGGTTTGGATAATATATGGGATAATTTTTAATTATGGATCACTAAATCTATAAACTTACATATGCATAACGGTTGGAATAAGTCATGAATTGACTTTCCCTAAATTGTATGAAATAATTCGGTTTAAGAGGAGACTCAAGTAAAATTGGACCATATGAGAATGGATTTCTTATTTTGTATTTACTATGTGTTTAATATGGTCTTCTAAAAATACTTGAATTTATAAAGTGTATTCATAATAGTATTTTGCTTCACCTTCATATTCTTCATGGGGTAGCTTTTTAGTCATAGATCTTATCATGATGTAAGGATTATGATTTGTTCATTTATTTCTATTGGTATTGGTTATATCTATATTTCAATAATTTTAATGATTCTCTTGATAGATAGAAAAAAATTACGTAAAAAGATTTTGAGAGTTCTTGTTACTGATGGTTATGGACACATCCTTAGGATTGTGGATTTTATTTTGGAAAATACGTATGTTTGATTTTTTTTGAAAGCTAATAAGTTATGAAAAAGGAGATTTTTCAAGTAAGATATTATTAACAAATTAAAAATGCTAAGAAACTAGTAAAATAAAATGTTAAAATGACCCAACATAATGGTGGGGCAATATTCATGTTTGGTTCACTAAAATGTGTAGAAAAAATATTATCAATAATATAAATATGCTCTAATATAATCAAAGGAATAATACCATACTATATCTTACATACATATAGTTTATTATTTTTTAAAGTGAAACAATTATTTAAGCAAGATATTTTTGTAATAAGTGTAAGATAAACATATATAAATGCCAATACTTGATATTAATAACCTTATTGTTTTGGGATATAATTATTAAGTCTATGCAAATAATTGAAGATCATAGACCTACCTAGATTAAATATTTAAAAATGATAAGATAAAGATATATAAATTCTGATAGGCAATAACCAAGATGCATCGAATCTAAAATTTTATAACCAATAGGTGTAATTAAATTAATAAAACAAGTAAATATAACATACACTAACAAACACATATTAATATAAGTATGTAATACAATGTCATACCAGTATATCATATGCACATATTTTATACATTAAAATATGGTATTAGACACTTGATAGTGTCAATATTGGTGTATATTTACCATACATGACTTGTGTTTATACATAGGACTCTTTCCTATACTCTTTCCTTGTCATTCACCTTTCTATAGGCCTAACCTTTTCTAATTTTATATCAATCACCTATATTATAACCCTATAATGTGACTATTTTTTTAATTATCCTAATAAAATCACTTATTGCTCACTAGATCATTACTTCTTACTATTTAGACACCTCTTGTTACAATCAAATGGATATGGCTGCTAGATTAATCCACCTATACTAGATCCATTATGTTCCTTATAATACTCATCCTACGTGTTAGCTCATATGTTTTGCATGTTTGTGGTAGATTGAGTTACTTAAAGAGTTAGATATTTATACACACTAGGCCTAAGCCTATTATTATATATAAATAATTTTTATACCACATAAAAAGAGTAATTCTATCATTTTCACATTGATATTAAAAATCCTAAAGTTTAGAAATCAGAAACTCCTAAAAAGAGTAGGCCTAAACCAAGTTTTAAGAACCTAATCCAAGTCAAGTTCGCATATGTTCAAGTGTCTACATATAGGTTGCATGTTTCATCCATTCTAGAGGATCACTATTGCACACATACACCTAATTGGGATAACTACATTAAATTGATTCCATTATTAAGCCTTGGAAACATAGGCAATGCTCAACCACTTAGGGGGGTGATCAGGGTTATATCCACCCATATTTTTTATTATCCAAAAAGGAGATAGGGTTTAAAGGGGAGAAAAAAAATTAATGAATTATACACAAGGGAAAGACTCTAATATTAAAAATAAAAATGGTTTACAAGTAGGCACAATGATTTATGTCTGAATAATCTGACACATATTACAGGAATGTTTTTGGTAAATGGAATCATACACTTTCATACTACCATATGCATTAATCTATTAATAGAATCATCCAAATAGGTCCAGACATTTACTTTCTATATCTAAGTGACTCTTGACCCAATTTCAATCCTTATTTCCACTTGCACATAGTCTCAAACCTGAAAATAATAGTAAAAATCTAAGTACTCTAGTATTCTTGGTCATTCTTATAAGTAGAAAAGTGTAATTAAACATTTTTTGGTAAATTTATATATACTTAATTTATATATACATTATAAAATTTAAATATTTATAGTTTTATTTTTTTTTAGATTCATTAATCTAAAATAAGATACAACATATTAGTGAACTTAGCCCTTTTCATAAATGTTAACCCTAGCTTTTCCTTAGGATTTCATACATTTTCCTTTAGGGTTTCATATTTCCATATCTAGGAATAATTTTCAAACCTTATTTATAATTTCCTTACAATCACATAAGTTACTTTTGGTTATAAGGGATATAAACATTTTTAAAAAAAAAAAGTAAGATGTGTTTGTAAGCATTACATGTTGCTTTCATAACATGCACAAGATTTAAAAATTGTGTAATCAAAAGGGTCAAATCATTGTGTAATACTAATAATACTTAAATTAATCATGAAAAATATTTATCCTTTGTCTATAATTCATATTGTATAAATATTCAATATAAGTTGATTTTAGTCATTACTAGAAACTAAAGAGCATATACAGCTAATTTAGTTCCTTCTTCTAGACCCTGGCATAGTAATGTCTACGATCCCACTCCCATTATTCACCCTAGTATTATATTGTATTTATTGGTCCACGATATCACAATGAAAATAATTAGGGTAACCCATAATTTTATACAAATTGGAGGTATTCCAAATGTTTCTCCTCCCCGCTTTCACTACCCATGAGGCTAGAAATTCAATCTAAAGAACTTGGCATCATTAAAAAAATTGAGAATAAGCAAGATAAAATATTATTGTTATAATTGATACACAAGTCAATTTTTTATAAGGATATTATTCATGTGTCATTACATGACACAAATTTACCAAGTGATTAGAACCAACTTATGTTACTTATATCATAAATAAACTACAATGGACAAATGAAAGTATTTATTTTTGGAAAGAGGATATACCTCTTAGATATTTTTTTTTATAAACATCTTAAATTATATATTCAAGTGTGTGTCCTCTTGTCCTAATTAAGGAAATCAAATGAGGCTTAGTGTAAAATGAATTAGGACTTAATATTTTTAATATATATTTTAAAAATATACTTAAAATAGAGGAAATTGATCTTACTTATTCAAATAGAAATATTCATGTCTTTGAAAACATACTTGAGAAAGTAATGTTATAGGTCCTATAACAATACATAAAATATGGTAGGTTATGCCAAATAATCTCAACTATAAAATTATATAGGGAAGACAATGGATTCATGATAATAATTTAATATCTTCTACCTTACATGCATGTCTTATATTTATTCATTGAGTGTGTGTGTGTGTGTGTGTGTGTGTGTGTGTGTGTGTGTGTGAGTGCATGTTCGTGTCCATCTCAAATGTATAAGGAACCTTTCAAGCATTCTAAAATGACATAGACTATGAAAAATTATAGACCTCACATGTACCCTTATCCTTAATGTGTGGGAAACCTATTAAACATAATGGTATACACATATCAACATCACTCATGATACTCATTTACCAAAATTGATTTAACATAATATCGTCTTTAGATAATATATTTTTAAAAAATGGGGTACATAGTAAAAGGATTGATAAATATTTCATAAAGCATTAGCAATCCCATAACTATATCAAATCACAAAGGTAATTAAGGCCTTAGATACATAAATTATTCAGCATTCGATAACAAAGCTAACACCAACAAATTAAATAATTATATATATATATATATATATATTTTGATCAATGCCTAAAACTATACATCAATAAGTTCATCATGTATAAACACTAAATTTAATATGACCTAACTTCATTTTTGATATAATTTTTTCATACAATTAGACATTATACAAATTATACAATGATGAGTTTTTGTTATAATATTTGGGGGCATATGAAGATATCCCTTCATTATATAAAAACATTATGTTTCCTTGTAAAAATAATTCCCACACATAGTTTCGAGAGAGCAAAGATTCAAATACTCATGTCCAAATAAACAGAACAAATAAAATTCCTATTACATCATGTGTCGAAAATAGATTGACATTGATAAATAAATAAATAAATAGTTGAAATTAATTATGAAATAAATAGATATACAAGACCAGTACTCTTTGCACCAATGCTCAAGGAAGATGAAATAAAATTGTGTAGATATGTTTTACACGACCAAAATGAGTTATTTTTTAGGCTTATTCAAATATGAGGATTGATCCTATAGTTTTGATGCAAATACAACTAAACAAAAAATAAAAAAATAAAACATCCAAAAGTGGCTTTGTTAATGAATGATGAAGTTCAAAGACTATTGGATGTAGGTTTTCATTAAATAAATTGATTTCCCCAAATGGGTCTCTAATATAGTTCCAGCTTCAAAGCCTAAATAATAATTAGATGTTGTAGAAACTTTTAAAATTAAAACAAAGCTTGTCTCAAGGATGACTTTTCATTACCAAATATTGATGTAATTGTAAACTCTAAAAAAATTTATGAGATGTCAGTCATGGTTTTTTTAATAAATATAATCAAATAAATATTAATCCTAAAGATAAATAAAAATAACATTTACTAGATCATGGTGAATATTTTGTTATGTGATCTGCATTTTAGACTAGAAAATGTATGAAAAACTTACCAAAGGGTTATTACGTACATATTTCCATGGTTTTATATTTAAAACTATTGAGTATTATGTTGACAATTTACTATTAAAATAAAAGCATTCATAAGATCAAGCTACATATTTATGAAAAATATTTGAATGATTATGCAAGTACAATGTGTGCCCAAACCCAAAAAATGTGTATATGGGGTATCTTCAAGAAATTTATTATGTTAAACTATACATCACTGAGGTATAAAAGTTCATCCAAAGATGGTCAAAGCTATTGTAAACATGAATCCAACAAAATATTTGAAATAATTTCAATGTTTACAATGAAATATTTAGAAAATAAAATGTTTTATGGCACAATTAAGTAGTAAGAAATAATCTTTCATGAGATTACTAAATAAAGAGAAAATTTGAATGAGGTGGCAATTTTCAATAGATTTTTGATTCAATCAAATCATATTTACATAAATCACCATTCTTGGGCCTCCAATAATACATCGACATTTATTGTTAGACATATTTTTTGTGTATCATGCCTTAGGGGTTTATTGTAATAATATGACAATGATTATAGACATCATCTACTATATTACATCATGCATACACTATTTGATTATGAAATAAATTATAATTCCATGGAGAAGTTATGTCTAGCCATTGTTTTCACAATGCAAAAAATTAAACACACTATGCTTAATAATGAAATGCATTTCATCATAAACATGAATAGACTAAATTTTATCCTGAAAAATGTATGTTTCAAGATGTATAGATAAATGGGTAATAATACATATGGAATTCAACTTAAAGTTCATTTATCAAATATCTATAAATAAATAAGTAATTTTAAATCAATTAGCTATAACACCATTAGTTTACATATGTTTAATCAATGATGATTTTTGAGATGATATTATTACATATGGTATCGATGACTAACTTGAAATTTGTACTTTGGATGGATATAAATAGGATAGAGGTGTTATACCTAGAATAACTATAATCACTCCTTCGATCTAGCCTATGTCATTTGCATATGACTTATAGTTATCATCCACAAATAATATAGCTTGATATGAGGCATTCATACTTGGATTATACACCACACACACATTTTAAATAAAATATATTTAATTATATGGGGATTCTCAACTTGTAGTTAATCAAGTTTTAGATGTTTATCAAAAAAGAGGAAAATTTGATCCTATATAAGGAAATGATACAATATTTAAATACATACTTTGATAGGATTATGATTGGTAGCATACCTCACAAATACAATTTCCATGCAATTATTATGGCTAACACAATTTGTGTAGTTCATATCAACATCAATGATGAGAAATAAATTTCAACTATACAAAAAATTAAAACATCCATCAATTATAATAGTATATGTAGACACATTAATATTACATTTAGTTACAAAAAGTGCACAAAATTTATAATGGTACAATCATATCTATAATTCTTTGCAAAAATCTATAACACTTTAAAATTAATAAAAAAATAAAAAATGGAAGTTACTAAGAGATTTTATACATTATATTATAATTGGAGGCAATCTATTTAAAAAATAATTTGAAGGATACTTACTTCAGTAACATATTCATGAGGAGGCTCAAATAAGTCTACAGGAGGTATGGTTAGCCAAATATTGGCTACCATAAATTAGGTTCATAAAAAACTTGTTATTTATCTCATTTTAACTTTTTAAAAATTCATCTAAGGTCTTAAAATAGTATTTTAGGATGGTATCCAATTTGTGTTTAGCAAAGTTTAAGGTTGTTTTGGGAAAGTTAAGGTAATGATGTTTGTTGAGTGTTTAAGCTTTCTAGTGTCTTTCCTTACACAAGTCATTATTGTCAATATGAAATGGGGTTTATTGTGAGGTTTTCAAAATTTTATAGGTTCTGTTGAATTTTTATAAGTCTCATGTTATATCCAAGGCTTATGAGTCATTTTGAACCTTCTTTAGGCATCATTAACATGTGTAAACTTGC
>JARHVA010000275.1:965000-1197500 GCA_037957365.1 Torreya grandis | reverse complement strand
CAATAATATTTTAAACCATACCAACCTTTCTATCAAGATTATAATCCTTATTCTTTACCTCAATATCCTTACCAAGTTGGTCATTAGTATTATATGCCACCTCTTACCCCAAGTCCACCTCATTGGTAGCCTATTTATCCTTTTAATTAGCCTTGTCAATACCATGCTTCTCCTAGTCAAGTTAGTCATATTTCCAATCAGTCTATCTCAAGATTCAAGAAAACTCTCTTAGTATATCAAAGGCATATGATATATCTTGATATACAAATGGATTATGATCTAAGTGTTCTTAGTAATCTCATATATAATGTGAGTGACTCATTACAGTTGATTAAGAGAGAATGCACACCTATTAAGAGAGTGAACCAGCTTAGAATTACTAGTGACATGTTGGATATAGGTGTCCTAATTCAATACATAGAGGAAAATTTAATGATTTATAAGGGGTAACAAGTTCATTGCTATCAGCCTCATGTGCTTTATCCTATTCCATATCATTCATCTTTTGATCCACCTATTCTCTCTTAAAAGGCCGAATCATGTGAGTTTCAAAGCATCCCAAGTCCCTCACACATTCTTAAATCCCTCTCATCTTGGAATTCAATCTAAGAGAATATATAAAAGAGGAAATAATTTATTATTGAGAGGGTTGAGGATAAAGATAAATCATAATTAGAGTGTTTGATTTCTACATGGAGGGAAAATAATGATGTTATCTTGGCACAAAACTCCATTACCCCTCCTCAAGATCCCCCTAGAATGTCCCTTAAGATTCCAATTTGGAATCAAGTGGTGAAATCATGGGATAAATAAAGTGGAACAAGCTTATATTTGGGAATTGAGACCAAAGAAGAACATTAACCTATTTAATCCACACCCATCTCTCATTAAGATCCTCAATCTTTCCCATCTTGGAAGTTAATTCAAGAAGGAATCCAAGGCAAGAAATAAATCTTTGTTGAAAATATTGAATAACCTAAAAAATTTCCATCTTGGAAATAAATTAAAGAAAGCATTCAAATGAATAAATAAGTCTTTGTTGATAAAGTTGAAAACTAGAGAATTTTAAGGTTTGAAGGATTCATTTATGAATGTAAAGAAGAGAGGGATAATCTCATTCACCATGATAGCTCAAAACTTGTTTGTGAGGTTGACCATCCCCTCATTGATGAAGAATGTCAAATTATAGGTGTATATCACTCCTAAGAAGGATATGAATAGTATAATTTAATTGTATATGATTAATAAGAAGTCATCATTGACACAGTAATTAGTGAAAAAGTCACAAATCAATCTTTAGAGATGAAGAGAAAGCAAGACTTGATGAGTTGGCAATATTAGAATCATAGTTAGGTCTTCAAAGTTACATGAATGACAAAATGGATCAGTCACTTTACAATGGATTTGATGTTGATGAATAGGTTCAGTATGACCATATAGTAGTGGGTGAGATGTAAACCAAGTATGAGGAAACTAACAAAGAAAATTTCTACTTTGATCTTCCTTATTTCCTGAAAGTTGATGAGCCTCTCTCTTTCTTCAAAGAGGAGTTTGATTTTATAGAAGAGGACATAATTGATCTATAGGATAATGAAAGGAAGTTTGAATACTTGTTTGAGGTAATTGGATTAGGTTTGACTCTTTTGTAAAGATAGTACAAGCTGACAAAGATAGAAGAAGGCAGCTTTAGTAAGCAAGTAAATATGCAAGAAAGAATTAGTCCTCCAATTCTGACATCCCAAGAGGTACATTTTGGTTTTGATATTCCTAGGTTCATTGAAGATGAGAAACTCAACCCTTATTTGCAAGAAAATCTTTCCAATGAACATGAGATTGCAATAGTGGAAGAAGCACTAAAGAATGATCTTGACAATATGGAACAAAAATAAGACCCTAATTAGAGTATGACTAAATAATACCATGTTGAAATGTGGGAATAAGTTTTATAGCTCATAGAGGGGTTTCAACATATTGAAGAAATTATAAGACACAATGACTCTCTTTAAGTTTCCATAGATAATCAAGAGAATCCTATTGATAAGGAATAGATAATATTTTTTTTTCCAAGCAACCAAGCTTGGGATAAGTATGACTTTGTTCTTGATTCAATATTCAATGAAATCATGAGTATGCCAACATCTTAGAATGTAGGTAGAAACTCTTAATCCACAAACAATACCTAATTAAACTTCACTCAACATATGACAGTATGATTTCATGGGAGTATGGTGATCTTAGGATCTTTCTATTTGACCTTGGAGGAGGAAGATATATTGAGGTTAGTTATTTTAGTAGATTTATTTTGATTTATTTTACCTAAGTGCTTGTTAGCATAAGTGTGTTGGATTTTTTTGTATTGTTGTTATGCATTATTTTTTTTGTATTTTGTGGATTTATTTTTTGGATTTTCATCTTATTCAAGCCAATATTGTGTCTCAATTTGAGGGAAGGTGACTCCACAACCCAATGGATGGACTAGGCTATTGGTTTAGTATGCTTAACAAACAAACAACCCTAAGATGTCATCAAAGATGTTAGCCAAATATTTGATACCATAGATAAAGTTCATAAAAAAATTTATAGTTAACTCATTTTAATTTTTTTGATAGCCATCTAAGGTATTCAAACAATCTTTTAGGATGGTCTGTCTTTTGTGTTTAAAAAAGTTTAAGGTTCTTTTGGTAAAGTTAAGGTAAAGATGGTTATTGATTATTTAAGCCTTCTAGTGTCTTTAATTTCATAATTCATTAATTTAAATATGAAATGGGGTCTATTTTTAGGTTTTAACATTTTTAGATGTTCCTTTGATGTCTTATAAGTCTCATGTTATATCCAAGGCTTATGAGTCATTTTGAACCTTCTATATGCATAACTAAGATGTGTAAACTTGTCAAAAACCATTATAAAACCCAAAAGGTGAGAATAACATATAAATGCATTTGGAAATTACTTTTTATAGGTTTATAACATGAATATGGTATACATTACATAATATAATAGTGTCAAATCAAAAAAATGGTATGTTATTATAGTTTTACTGATAAACAAGGGTAATTCAATCACTTGTACATATTTTAAGGGCTCATTTTTAAGTGTAAATGATTCAAAAGGTGTCTCTTCATATTTACCAGGTCAAATCCATGCTCTATAAGCTTGCACAGGTCCAAAGAAGGTAGAAAACACTTACATTCTCCCATTGAGATCTTGGAAAAATCACAATAGCCAGTTTTAGATGCTTGCCATGGATATGAGAGAGAATGTCAAATAAAAACATCTTGGAAAAATATAGGTGACGTAATGACCTTGATTTTCCATACATTATTTAGGATTTCCATGGGATAGTCTATATGAATAAATGCTAAGAAGGTGGGGTGGTCTAAAACCCTACTAACTCAGTTATCTCCATGGAATGGCATTTTAAATATTGTTGGAGGAATAAATTAAAATAAAATATATCTATAATTTATATTCTATCCTTAAATATGATATTTAAAATTTCACTTGGCACATGTGAACATTAAAGAGAGAGAAATCTCCATTTATGGTAAGTTATAGGAAGAAGAGAAAAGTTACAAGCTAGGTTTTTGCTTGTTTTATGTGTACTATAAACTTGAGTGATCTCAAAATAACCTATATCAACACCTAAATATTATTAAAAACCTCATTAATTATTTATCAAGCACCAAGTAAGCTAAGATAATGAAGGAATGTTGGTTTTGGATCAAGTTTCATACTATAACAGATTGCAGGTACAATCTTAGTGCTTGATAGCCTCAAATGCATGAAAGGAATGATATATATAATTTTTTTGCATGTTTTTCCTCTTTAATCTCATTTGGACCTTCTAAAATTATTTTTAGGACCAAAAAATTCAAAGAGAGATCATGCTCCCATGTCCATCACAAGACTATGTGTAGCTTGCACTTGTAGGAGGTCAACATAGCTTTAAGTTTAAGCATTAAAGAAACTAATTAGATAATTATTTTCATATAATTGTAAATATATATTATGGTAATCAATAAATCTTAAAATATAGGTTTTTAACACCACCTTTTTCAAATCAAGTCTATAGTGATCTTAAGCTTAAGACTATGTATAAATCTGCCTACACAAAAGTGAACTAAAAGGAGACATACCTTGAATTAACAGTGGATTATTAAGGTCATATAATAATTGATATTGTTTTGAGGTAATGGATATATTTTTTTAGTTCCAAAATGGTGAGGGAATGCATCATGAAGGGAATAAAATGATGAAAATGCAGACCTACAAGTCAATAGACCTGTAGGTCTTTATTTCCAAGAAAAATACAATGAACCCTATATTGAAAGATGACATATGAAGATAAAGGGATTGATATAATACATGTAAAATAGTTGATTAAGTATGTTTATGGTAGAGGAAAGATAAACTATGAGTTGAGGACCCACTCTTGAGCTCTAACAAATTCTAAGCCTAACATAAATCTATAGGCTTGTTAAAGTAATTTTATATCAAAATCATACTTTTGAAAAATGATTAAGGTGAAATAAATTTAGTTTCAGTGAAATATATTATGATTAAAATCTATAAATTTTATATAATTAATATAAGGATTAGTACCAACTGAAGATATCTCAACTTTAGGACCTAAGACTCAAGAAACTTAGTCACATTTATAGGCATGTCAAAGAGCCAAATTAGATAAGGCACACTTGTGGTGTCCAAAAGAGTGATAAGTATGTTTATCTAATATAAAATTAAATATTAATATATTATCATCTTTCAAAATTATAATATATATCATTGATAACCATGATATTGACTATGCACCTACAAGCCTAATGGAGAGTTTTGAGGTGTGTCTTCAAAAGTGTAAGGACAATATGAAATTTTACATTGAGATTGGATTTTTTATGGTCAAGGAGGTTATTAAGTGTCATAACATGGGTTTTCACAAGGATAATATAATTTTAATGATGAATCAAACCCAAAACAAGGCCACTAGGGTTACACTAGCCTAATGGCCTATAAACCCTCAAAATATGAAAATTAGGTTATAGAACCTTTTGGAAGAAAAATGAGAATTATAGGTCATGAATTTACATAATAAAGGTTTTCATAGACCTATTAAAGGTATTTACAAAAAATAAAATACACTTTTAATGGTTTTGGTCCAAACTCTTTCTCTCTCAGTCTCACACACAGTCTTATAAGCTCAAGAGGCAGTCTTGAAAGATTCAAAACTTCATGGAGCATGGTGTAAAATGGATATTGTATTAATTTTATGGGTCTACCACTTAAAATTCATGGCATTATTTTTCTAATGAAGACACTATGCTTTATGAACAATGTTTAAGAGTTGAGACCACCCTAAACCCCTCATGCCACCTTATGAAGAGCTCGAGAGACCTCAATGTTATGTTTGGATCTTTCAAGATCATTTGTATGGGACTTAAAGATATTATCCATGTAAGGGAAGCCCTACATGTTATAAACTTGTGACATTGATTCAAGGATTAAGCCCCTCATCTTTTTGAATCATCATTAAGATAATTGGCCACTTTAAACCTTCTCTAAACCCTTCTAAGAGTTGATAGAGATATAAGTCCTTTTGATGACTTCAAATGAACTTTAATGATATTATAAGCACTTTTATGACCTTTAAACACCTAAGAGCACATTATGGAACCATCATTTGTCAAGTATGGGAGAAATGTATGGACTTTTGCCATAAAATGTTACTTCATAGAGCTATTTAGTTGGGTTTTAAGGCCTATAAGATTTTTAAACTAGTAATAGAGGTTTATTAAGCCAAGATAGAGGTATTAGATCAATTTAAAATTCGTTGGATAGGTATTCATGATGATAGTATAGTTTACAAGTGACTAACAAAACTTGAGAGAAGAAAGATGATCAGTCTTTCACCAAGAGGATTGAATTTCATATTCTTGGCAACATGAACAAGGTTGAAACTCAATTCCCATTCTCTCCCAAGATAGAAAAGATATGGAACTATCCTATAATGGCATTAGATAACTGTAAAAAACCTTATCAATAATTCAAATGTCAAATATGGGCTTGTAACTCCTTTTAAGCCAAGAATGGGTAGTTTCAAACAAGGTTGATGAGTCATCTCGGGAGTTGAAGAGTCTCTTCTAGTCATTTCCTATAGAATATCATCATAAATATCCAACACATTCCAAGGATATGATTAAAATTAATCTGAGACTCTCCTATTAAACTATAACTTATTTGGATGAAGTGACACTTATCAGTGGAGTTACTCATATGCCTCTCTTCCCTCTCTCCTTCATTTCTCTTATATATGCAACCTTGAATGTCTTGTTATGGATCATTTGGATAAGTATGTAAAACCATTTCTAAATGAAACACGTTAACTATGCATTTTAACATTGAATAAATATGATTATTACCTTATCATATGTTTACAACTAGTGTACTTGTGTGATTGTTAATGAATTCTACTAGTAGTAATTTTACTCTCTCATTTGTCCTCTCCTACATATTTACAAATGGATTGGATTATTTCATGTCACATGATGAGTTTGAGATAGATTTGGATAGTTTGGATGTGTATTTCAGTCATTATTATCTTTCTTAGACCTCTTGATTAACCCTCTCATTCAATACATTGTCTATGACCTCCATGTTGAAACATTCATGCTTGAAGGTCCTTGTTGAGTACTATGATCAGATTCATTCCTAGTTCATGTTCCTAGTGTAATATGGTAAAGTGGAGGTTGTTAATTTTGTGCAATATGTGCCTATATTAGTTTTCTTTCAACTTCTCTTACCCTTTTCCTTTGCAAGTAGTAGGTCTAGTAACAGTTTACAGTGATAGCATCAAGGAAGATAACCCTATCTATAGATTCACCTCACTAATTAGGCCATGGACATCTTATAGGTGTATAAATGCTATAAATTAAGTAATGAGGATTGAGCATCCTCCTGAAGGGTGAAAATTTTGATGATAATAAGTACAAAATAGTGAATTTGATGGACATTTTAATGTATAATTAATGTCTTAAGAGTTGATAGAGATATAAGTCCTTTTGATGACTTAAAATGACCTTTAATGATATTATAAGCACTTGTATGACCTTTAAACACCTAAGAGCACATTATGGAACCATCATTTGTCAAGTATGGGAGAAATGTATGGACTTTTGCTGTAAAATGTTACTTCTTAGAGCTATTTAGTTGGGTTTTAAGGCCTATAAGATTTTTAAACTAGTAATAGAGGTTTATTAAGCCAAGATAGAGGTATTATATCAATTTAAAATTTGTTGGATAGGTATTCATGATGATAGTATAGTTTACAAGTGACTAACAAAACTTGAGAGAAGAAAGATGATTAGTCTTTCACCAAGAGGATTGAATTTCAGATTCTTGGCAACATGAACAAGGTTGAAACTCAATTCCCATTCTCTCCCAAGATATAAAAGATATGTAATTATCCTATAATGGCATTAGATAACTGTAAAAAACCTTATCAATAATTCAAATGTCAAATATGGGCTTGTAACTCCTTTTAAGCCAAGAATGGGTAGTTTCAAACAAGGTTGATGAGTCATCTCGGGAGTTGAAGAGTCTCTTCTAGTCATTTCCTATAGAATATCATCATAAATATCCAACACATTCCAAGGATATGATTAAAATTAATCTGAGACTCTCCTATTAAACTATAACTTATTTGGATGAAGTGACACTTATCAGTGGAGTTACTCATATGCCTCTCTTCCCTCTCTCCTTCATTTCTCTTATATATGCAACCTTGAATGTCTTGTTATGGATCATTTGGATAAGTATGTAAAACCATTTCTAAATGAAACACGTTAACTATGCATTTTAACATTGAATAAATATGATTATTACCTTCTCATATGTTTACGACTAGTGTACTTGTGTGATTGTTAATGAATTCTAGTAGTAGTGATTTTACTCTCTCATTTGTCCTCTCCTACATATTTACAAATGGATTGGATTATTTCATGTCACATGATGAGTTTGAGATAGATTTGGATGTGTATTTCAGTCATTATTATCTTTTTTAGACCTCTTGATTAACCCTCTCATTCAATACATTGTCTATGACCTCCATGTTGAAACATTCATGCTTGAAGGTCCTTGTTGAGTACTATGATCAGATTCATTCCTAGTTCATGTTCCTAGTGTAATATGGTAAATTCGAGGTTGTTAATTTTGTGCAATATGTGCCTATATTAGTTTTCTTTCAACTTCTCTTACCCTTTTCCTTTGCAAGTAGTAGGTCTAGTAACAGTTTACAGTGATAGCATCAAGGAAGCTAACCCTATCTATAGATTCACCTCACTAATTAGGCCACGTCCATCTTATAGGTGTATAAATGCTATAAATTAAGTAATGAGGATTGAGCATCCTCCTGAAGGGTGAAAATTTTGATGATAATAAGTACAAAATAGTGAATTTGATGGACATTTTAGTGTATAATTAATGTCTTATAAATAATTGAGATAAGCTACTATTAGCCTAAGATGGAGAAAGAATATCAATAACATTAAAATCTATGTATACAATATCAAATAAATAATATTTTTAATCAAGCACCTTCACAATAATTACAACCTATCAACTGACCTTGGTCATTTTCACTATGGGGTTTTGACTTTATTGGAAAGATAAATCTAGAATCATTATAGGGTCACAAGTTCATTATCATGACTATATAATATTTTACAAAATAGTTAGAGGTTGTAACACTAAAATTGACTAAAAGGGAGGATATATCCAAGTTTTTAATTTCAAACCTCATTTTATGATTTGTTCTACCATCAACTACTATAATAGATAATGGATTATCCTTTAAACATAATACTAGTTAATAAATTTTATGTTAAATAAAAGATATAAAATAATTTCCCTGCCCATATTATCCATAAGTAAATGGATAAGTATGAGAAAAAAGAGGAAAAATCCATAATATTAAGTAAAACATTATCTAAATATGGCAAGGATTGGCTTAATCATATTAGGTGTGATTTACGGGCCTATCACATAAGTTTTTTCACACCCACAAAGGATAATATTTATTCTAAAATATATGGAATAAAAGTGATATTTTTATAGGTGGATATACTATATTTACACATCTCTTTAAAATATATTATCAAGGATAATGATTATTTGTAAAACTTTTTAAATGAGTCAGAAATATTGGATAACAAAAATATAGAGGCTATTTAAAATCTTAGTGTATATCATAATTATGTTAATAGATCATACAATAATAAGATTTAAAATCATGAATTCAAATGTGGTGATTTTGTGCTAAAATATAATCAAAAGAATAAAAATGTAAATAAAAAATTAAGGAAAGTTTAAGAAAAAAAATTCTAGGATTATTTGTGATCACTAAAAACTTGGTAAAGTAGTTTATCATTTGGATACAATTGAATGGAAACCTTTTGGTAACCCTATCAACATAATGCACTTATGTCAATTTTACATGTAAGCATCTTATTTTTAAAAATGCAAAAAAATAAAAATAAAATAAGGATCTATGCATGCCATGTATTTATTATTGACATAGTTAATTTATGTTGTTTATCACACTTTGATAGATTACATATCCTCTTTCATATGCACTTGAAATCCATGGTATATATGAGTGAGTTTTAGGACATACAATTTTCATATGATATGAGCATTCAAATGTGAAAAATTCTTACAAATAGTGGGATAACATTCCTACATTAGAGAAGGTTTACACTGGGGGCATCTATTTTTTAAATCTATTCGGGTTAAATTTTGATATGACCATTGTATTGATCATATTGAGATACCTTACATTGATTATGCATGGATTTCCCTTATTTATTATACTTACAGTGATTTAAGGATATTGCACTTTGACATGTACATTTTTTTATATACATTGATAGTCTATACTAACTTTGCTTATTTGTTTCTTATTATATTGTGTGACTATTGTGTCTTAAATTTTATGATTTAATGTGTGATTATTGTTCCCTTTTTCATGGTGTGATATTCAAGTGTTTATTACATTTTATATGGATATTACCTTGTGTGACATTATTTTCTCATTATGTGGCATTCAATTATTCATTATGTGTGGCTCTTTATTTACGTGGCATTGATTGTTAATTATATGTTTTTATTTCCTTGTGTGACATTACATGTTCATTATCATCTACATGACATCTTATGGTATTTCCCATGCTTCTATTATTTATGTCATGGCCATGAAATTGTGTGAATATATGTGGATACATGTAGGATTATCTACTAAGCATGTGATGTTTTGATCCATATAATACATATGTATACTTGTGTGTAGTCCCATTATCTATATCATTCACCTTCATGTGTGAATTATTATTTAGTGCATATAATTGTGATGATTCCTATTATGTGCATAATGTTTACATATATCTCAACATGACACTTAGATGATTTGAGATACATGTTTCATACATTCTTTGGTAATATGGGAGGAAAGAAATTAAGGAACGTGATAATGTCAAAGGACTCGAGAGGAGTATAGAGGAATCTGCAACAAGGTAAAATTTCCAAATCTTTAAAAAATGAAGTTCATTTTATGGAATGCAATAAGGATTAATAGTCCTAACAAACAAAATCTAGTTAAGAATTGATGATTGATGCATAAACTAAGTATTTCAATATTACAAGAGACAAAGTTACTCGATGAAAATTTGGAAAGATCCAAGAATAGGATATATAAGATAATTTCCTACATAGGGGAAGTTGTTGCATGAGATTCTAGAGGCTTAGATTTCTTTTAGGATTTTTAATAGCTTGGAGGGGAAATTTTACTGTCTAAAAATAGTCATTTGGAAATGGAATTTTGGTATAAATTATAGAATTGTTAGTGGATTTTGTCCAACATTTATGCCCCTAATACTAGAACCAATAGAAAGCACTTATGGGAGAATCGAAGTGAGTTCAAGAATAATCATGTAAACTAGAAATAAATATTGGATGGAGATTTTAATACCCTATTATCCTTAGGGAAAATAAATGTGTCAATAAAGATTACAATTACAACATGGTTTAACTTAAAAACTTCATAGCACATAGTGTTTTGCTAGATGTGAAGCTATCTAAATCCAAATTCACATGGATAAACAAGAGAATTGGGGGAAAATATCCAAGTTATGATAGATAGATTTTTCCTCTCTTTGCTTTGGATTTTAATAACTATTATAAGTTTTTAACCCTTCCAATGGTTGGATTGGATCACAATCCAATTGTGTTCAATGAGTATAAGGTTACCAAGATCAATAATATGACTTTTAGGTTATAAAGATTATGGTTACAACACCCTAATCTATTGGATTTAATGAAATCATGGTGGAAGGAAGAATTCCAAGGCTATCAAATGTTTGCTATAGCATGTAATCTCAAGCTAGTAAAAAAAATCTTAAATTTTAGAATAATGAGGTGTTTGAAAACATTTTACAGTAAAATAAAGTCATTGTGGAAAGTTTACAGGGGCTAGAGAGATAATTTATAAAAATATAAGGATCTTCTCAGTAGCCTTTATAACCTAGACACTAAGTAATAAACTTACTGGAGACATAAATATATAAACATTTTGTTAAAGGAAGGGGATAAAAACACCACTTTTTTTTTCCATCATTCATATAGAAAGAATAGGAATAACCTCAAGATCAAAGAGATCATAAGAGAAGACATAAGTGAATATAAGCAATAAAATGATGTGACTAATGAAATTGTGGCCTATTTTATTAAGCTATTGTCTAGAAAGGCCAACTTGATCCCTGGTATTGAGGATGAATTTTTAGATACCTTTTAAATAGTGATAGATCAAAAATATAATTATGGGTTGCTTAGTGAACTGAGCCTTAACAAAGTAAATTTTTTGGTCTTCTCAATGGAAGGAGAAAATTCTTGTGGTCTGGATGGCTTCTCTCCTCTCTTCTTTCATTATTTTTGGGACATAATTAAATAAGTGCAACAATTATTCCATAATCCATTAAAATGTAGTGTAAATGCTTTTGTATATCACTATATAAGATATTTTGGATGCAAAAGTTCTCACACGGTGATATCCAAAGACAAAATTCAAGTCAAGGTGGTGGATGCTATTGCATAATTTTAAAGAACACACTACATTATTAGGGATCTTAATAACAATTTTGTCTTTATATTTCCCAAAAAAGAGGGAGTGAATCAGCTAAAGGGCTTTAGGTTGATAATATTGTGTAATAATTTTTACAAAATTTATAAAAAAATTCTTGTTCTCAAATTGTAGTCTATCTTGCCCAAGATTATCTTAGACCAGTAAGGGGAATTTGTACTCAGAAGGAAAATAATAAATGGTATAATTATCATCCTTGAATCCATTCATTTTTTTGAGTTGGCCCAAACAATAGGTAGGTTTATTAAGCTATAATTTCAAAAGGCATATGATAGAGTCACTTGGAAATTATTATACATAGTCTTAGAGAAGGTGGGATTTAAAAAGAAGTTTATGAGCTTAATTCATGACTGCATTTACATGCTCAAATTTTTTAATTATGGTTAATGGATCCTCATAAGGATTAATTTTTGAGAGGGTAATTAGACAAGGTGATCCCCTTTGTCTATATCTCTTCATTATTATGGTGTGAGCTCTAGGCAGGAATCTGGTAAAATCTAGAAGGTATAAAATTCTCAAAGTTCTTCAAATATCTTCCCAGATGGAATCACTAACTCAATAATAATTTTTAGATGACACTCTATTATTGGGGTAATCTTTTATGGGAGAGGCTAGAGCCATTAAATCCATACTATAGTACTATGAGAAGGTTTAGAGACAACATGTGAACTTTTCAAAAATTTCACTTTATTTTGTCCACACCCATGCTAAATTACAAAGAAAAAAATTCTAGGATACTTGAATTTCAAATCCAGACTCTTATTATGGTTTATCTTGGCATGTCTCTTTGTAGTGAAAGACTTGAGATGGATAGTTGGAACGTTCTATTAAACATGGTCCAAAATAAACTCTCAACCTAGAAAAGAAGTTTATTATCCCAAGTGGGAAGAAATCAACTAGACAAAATTTCACTACAACACATGCATATTTACTATATGTCCATCTTTAAATTACCATCAAATTTTATTTTTGGGTGCAATCACCTAAAAGAGGTAATTAGATTCTAAGAGTGTTGCTTAAGTTACCCTATTCCTAGGCTTGCCATAGACCTATTCTAGAGCCTTAGAATTGCATTTACATCCATTTAAAATACCTTGTTCATTGACATCTAGTTAATACATAGTCCTTGAATGGTCACCTATGACTCTAATCCAAATTTCCCATAATTCTTCCAAAAGGACATGTTGACCAATTTCTGACCCCAAGTCAAAAATTGTCAACTCCTCTAGATTGAAACTTTTCATGGGATTATCAAAACTTGTATTTGGTCTTGATATGGTATTTTCATGGCCTTAAATGGTCCTAGATGGTCTTAACATGGTCACATTAGTCATTATCTAGCCTTGTCCAAAGTTTGATCTCATGTGTACTTGTCTAGTCTTAGGGGTCATTATGAGGTCTTGGTGTTGTCAAGTATGGTTAAATATTTGATATGGTCTATAGTAATTATATAAGGTAATTAATATGTATTTAATGTCATATGATCATGTGTTATCCTTTTATCATGTTCTTATGTGATAAAATATCATTTTGGTCACCTTTTAGCCTATTTGGAGTTGTATGTACCATATTCAAAGTAAAACATTTCAATAAGGTTTTGAAATGTACTTGATGTTAAATAATGTTAAGATATGGTCATAGACTGATTTAGTCATATAAAATGTCAAAATAAGTATTTTGAGTGTGGCTTGTGACACCCTATCCATAACTCCTTTTTGCATGCTCTTATGACCCTTCTAAACACCTTTTCACTCATTACCAGTCATCCAAAACCTTATAAACAATCATTCCACTTCAAATACCCTAATTTTACTAGGCTAATATTATTCCCCCAAGTTTTGAGCCTATAGGATAGGAGTGCCATACATGGACCATAGCATCAGACCTTAGGGTGTCCCATTTTTTACACTCCTATCCATTTACATTTTGAGACCAAATGGTCATTTTCATCCAATCCCTGTCCTTCATTATGTTGGCCTAGCATGAATACATCTAACCCATGACCAATGGTTCCATATAAAATCCTATCCAAATCTTATTTACAAAGGAGGTGACAAATATTACAAAGCAAGCAAGAATACAAACAAAGCACTAAGGCAAACTTCCATATTCTCTGCATATAATCACCCAACATAGCTGCAAGAATACTCAAACCCTCATACCAGTCCCTAGCCACCTCAAACACTCTCAATTTGGAATTTTTGCATTTGCATCACACTATTTCAAAAAGCACATTAGGTGGTAGAACTACATATGGCTTGATCCCTCTTTGGAGTATTGGTATGTATGTAACATTCCCACACAAGGGGTGTGGATTACACATTCAATGCATTTTACACACTAACCCCCCTTTCCTCAAGTGGTTCAAACATAATTTTATCAAGCATGATGGAGGGATAGGGTTTGAAGATTAAATTAGCTCTATAATGAGTTTTTTTATAATCAATACTCAATATTTCATAAGCAAGCTCACATAAGAACAACATAAAAACCCCAAAAGTTTTGGGTCTCTGTGACTAATTTAGACAATAGTGACAAAAGTGGACTACATCCTGAAACCTTGAAGTGTCCTATTTTTTATGCTCCTATCCTTTCACCAAATTGAAATCTAGATTCAGATTCATGACACTATCCTAGTCCTGCACAACTAGTTTCAACCTCTATCTCAGCCATCTTAGTCCAATTTCAAGCTAAGTTATATTTCTCCTTATTTATTTCTATTTTTAGAAAGGTAAAAAAGATAAATAAATTATACAAATTAGGATTGTATTTATTAAAATATTCTTTACTAATCTAGACTATTAACTAAAATAGGAGTAAAAATCTATTATTTCCAAAAAAATTAAATCATTTAGTGAACCTGACTTACTTCATTTGTGCACAAAAACCCTAAAAACCCTAGGAAAAATTCCTCGTTGTTTTTTATAGTATTTTTTTGATTTTTTACTACACATTTAAATTAGAATCACATTTAATTTTAAAATTTACCATAGTAATTCTAAAAATCATTTCTTTCAAACCCTAGTTGAATATACTATGACCTATTGCTTTTTGATGTATCACCTTACATCTAAATCATATTTCACATAGAAAAAAAAGAAAAAGAAAATGAATCTCACTTATTTCAAAATATTTCTTGAAAATAATGAGTCCATAATTGGTCTTATCATGTATATGAATGATGAATTTTACTATATGTCAATGAAAAGCTTAATTTTTTCCATTTCATGCTTACTTTTCATAATAGAGGATGATATTAAGAAATTCATTGCTAAACATGTTAAGATACCTCTTATCACACCTTCTTTAGAGCCTCTATTTTGTGTCAAGTCATGTTGCATGGTCCATTTTACTCTTCCCTAGGTCATTACCCATTGCTAGAGAGCCCAATTGACACCCTTTGTCCCTCTACCACCTTGACCTATTTATTATCTTTGCTCTCCTCCTGTAGCTACTACTAGTCTTATATGGTTAGTAGATAATGTGGTTAGAATTGTAACTCGACATGACACCATGCCTCCCCTACTTATTTAGGAACCCCACCACCCTTTTATTCCTTCCTATACCATGAATAACCCACCTTCACAAATAGATCCACATAGGCAATATGATATTTTTTATCAATTGAGAAACACACCAACTAATATTTCCAAGTTAGAACTATTCTATAAAGCAAATTTGTTCAAGGTAATTATTTATCAAGCACTCACTCAAACTTTTATGCTCATCAATTCAGAGTCTTCTTATTTTGCATAAGTGGTCAACACATTAAAAAATATAGAATATGCTATTTCTTTTGATCATGAGGACATACCATCTTAGATATTTATGGATCAAAATCTACCACTAGACATACAAGCTCAAGTCAAAACTAGTGAAATTAAGAGAATTCTAGTTGATAGTGGTTCTGAACTTAATATATGTAATATTACATTTTTACAAACCAGGGAATAGATATGGTGTCCATTCAAAAGTCATATTATAACATTAGAGGGTTTGATGATATACCATGATAAACATTAGGCACCATTGCTTTGGATATCATGGTAGGGCCCAAAACCCTCTCTACACAGTTCCAAGTTATGCCAGGTCCTCTTCATTACAACCTTTTACTTGGATGACCTTAGATACATGCTATGGGGGTAGTTCCCTCTAATCTTCATCGATGTGTTAAGTTTTTCCATGAAGGATACATATATACATGCCTAGTAGATAACTAACTATTTTGTAGATAAGACACCTCATATAACAATTCAAGCACAACCTCATCACATTTATCTCAACCAAATTCATACATATGAGGTAGGAGAGACTAGTACATCTCACACTCTTCCACTTACATTTATTTCCTTGGCTCTAGATACTCAACCAATTATAGTAGCTTCAATCTTTTTAGTTACTCCAGCAGTCACAATTCCTTCACCACCAATTATAATTGAGAAATAACTAATAGTAGTCCCAATAGTCTTAGTTGATTATATAGATACATATCCTGAGGAAATCATATTTACTCTATTAGTTATAGATACTCTCACAATACCACCATCTTATAATACTATAGTTAATGAGACTCCTATATCATAGTTACCCCTTATGGTAAATTCTGAATTACCATTTATGCATGATGTTGATATAGATTCCCAAGCTACTTTAGATGATTATACAACACACACACTCACAAATGACTATTTGTGTATATTAAGCTTTACACCATTTAGATCAAGAGAGTACTTCAATGAGTCTAGAGCCCTCATCACACATCCTACATCATTCTTAGCATCTTGCACTACACTCTCAAGATATATTACACACTCACAACCATATATAGATCATTTGGCACATATAGTTCACATGGTTACCTCTACAGATATTGAGCTAGTCATTCAGATTTAGGTAGGTAATACACAACATCAACCATAGATTATGCTATAAATGTTACTTGATCATGGATTAATCACATTACCTATAATACAACACAAATCTATTAGTAGGTTATCATGACATGATGGTCACCCATTTTATCTCTTTCATATAATCATAGGCCATGACACTGATTCCTATATGGCTTTACAATAGAGATTGGATAAATTATAAGTTTAGGGTACTATTCAAATTATATCACCATCTCTACCACTTCCATCGAGGCAACCTCCTACAAGAGATAAACACTCCAAGAAGAAATATCATCTTCACCATCAGATCAACCCATGGTTCACCTTTGAGATGATGACACCACTACAAGTGATAGATCTCTAACTACACAAAGAACATAGATATTACTAACACCTGAGAAGATAACCACCATGTATATAGAGCCTGTGGCATATGATGATACTTATGATGATGATCTTGAGGCATTTGATGATGGACATGATTGATTCCTCCATCTCCATCCCTAATGGGCTCCATATTTGAACCCTTTACCCCCTCCAGCTTAGTATTTTACCTCATTGTGTACATATTTTACATATACATAATTTCTCTTTGCTTACTTGTACATAGTTTCTTTCAAATTACTTGTATATAATCTTCCATATTTATTGTACATAGTTTCCTTATGATTGATTGTACATAGTTTATTTCAAAAATACCAAAAACAAATTAACATTTCAAAATACAAAAATATTAAAATAACTCCAAACACCAAAAAAAATTCAATTATATTCATTATCCTTACTTTACATTTCTACTACCATGCTAGACTTATATTTTGTTATTCTATGATATTGTTTGTCAATTTATCTACATTACCATGCTTCACTTGATATTTTTTAAGTGTGTGTAGTGACACCCAAATCCTTCATTGCTTCACTCTACCCATTGAGGGGGCATTGTAATTATACATTCAAGACATGCATCCACATATCTACCCACCAAGGGAATCTTCTACATGACTACACCATCTAAGTTATGCCATTCCTACACCACACACTCTAGTTATCATGTTGATGTACATTACTTATTAGCTTACATAGATTACTCTATCAACACTCACTAGTATATAGTAATTATGTATTTCTTATCATCTACCTAGTCTTGTACTCCATGTTTTGTATACTTTCACTTCTTACCTTGATTAGTTAGATGTGATAGTATTTCCATCACTTACATGTTTCCTTTCTTGCTTTGAGTAGTTAGATATGATTTTATTTCTCAGTTACTATTTTGTACTCATGTGTGTGGTTGGGAAATTTGCCAATGTCCTTTCCTTATTTGTAATTATATGTGTATGTGGAATTTGAACATTCCTTGTATGCTTTCTTTCCTAGTTTGAGTGACATATGCCCATTTCCCTTGTTTGCTTTTCCCCTTGGCTTCTTTTGTATACATCTTGTTTCTTACCTTGCATGTTTGTTTCCTTATTTGCTTCTCAATTGTTTTCAATGCCATGATCCACATCATGCATTATATTACCTTCTTGGATGCCATGATCCACATCATGCTCCATCCCTCCTTGAAAACTAACAACTAACTAGATTTACACTTTTAGTTTAGTAGACTGCACATGCTATTACATTATTACAACTATCTAGGAATACCCCTATTAATCTAACAATCTCTAATACAAACTATGCTATATCTTGAGACATCTTTTTTATTATCATTTTTATATAATGTATTTCATAGCATAACACACTTGTAGGGATATTTCTTATGAGTGTAGTAATTACAAGGTCTTCATTCCTATCCTCAGAAGAGGGGGAAATAAATAGGTATTTTGTCATAGAGATTAGAGCCTTTTACTGATCAAAAACTAATTTTATGAACACTTAGAGCAACATTCAAAATTCAAACTAGGCATAATAGATCAAAAAGATAGTGACAAATATAGAACAATGATTATAAGTAATAAAGGAAGAGTGCAATACTTGGACTATAGCACTAGATAATAAATTGTTCTATTTTTGGTGCTTCTATCTAAACAATAGAGAACTCTAATTTTATAAAAATATATAGAAAGGTAAGATCAGTTATAGTTTTTTCAAATATAGTACAATTCAAATTGAGTAGTTTTAGTATAGTTTTACTCAAAGTATCCAAATATAGGGGGCATCATGCAAAACATGATGGCTCTTGCTTCCAATTTTAGATTGGGCAGTTGATACAAATTTTAGATTAGAATCAATGTTATAGACACCAGTGATTAGGCCAATGTGTGAAACACATTTGACTTTGTTTTATTTTTAGCTCATTATATTACCCATGTATACTACATAATTATGTGCCTTATTCCATCTGTAGGTGGTTGACATCATTTTGAAGTGGCTTTCATATAACCCTAGTTCTTAGTTTTGAAGTGGATGTCATACAAGCCTAATCTCCAACTTTTGGAATGGCTAAAAATGGCCTAGTTATTAGTATACATTCAAATATCCATGCCACATTGTCATATTATATATCATTCATGGGCTTCAAGAGCCATATCATATGACACACATTCATATTGGTATCAACTTATAGCTTCAAATAGTGGGAAATGATGGATCCAAAGTAATACATATCCTTTGTATTCTTGAGCCACCTACTTAGAAGGATTGGACACATAATCCAAACATCGATTAACACATGCATGATCACATAGCTTCATTTAATGGGTAATGATGGAGCCAAAGGGCAAGCCTTTGTATTCTTGAGCCACTCTCAAGGAATTGAACACTTAGCTTCATTCATGATATTAATTTTAGTATATTACATACCCAACATTAATCAAAATCACTCAGCATCACTTAACATCACACATCTTCATTGACCTCACCCTTATAGGTAGGTTTAGGTATTCTTTCTATTTTTCCTTTATCCTAGTATTTTTCTTTGTTGTATCACTAGAATAAAGGGGGGTAAATTTAGTCATATAAAATGTCCAAATTGGTAGTTTGAGTGTGGATTTTGACACACTACCCATAGCTCCTTTTTTCATGCTCTTATGACCCTTATAGACACCTTTTCACTCATTATCAATCATTTGAAACCTTTTAAATGATCATTCCACCTCAACTATGATGTTTTTCCTAGGCCAATCCTATTCCCCTAGGTCTTGAGCCTATAGGGTAGGAGTGCCATACTTGGACTATAGTGCTAGACCCTATGGTGTCTTATTATTAGTGCTCCTATCCATTTACATTTTGAGCCCAAATGGTTGTTTTCATCTTATCCCTATCCTTCATTATGTTAGCCTAGCATGAATACATCTAACCCATGACTAATGGTTCCCTATAAAAGCCTATCCAAAGCTTATTTATAAGGGAGGTGACAAATATTACAAAGCAATCAAGAATAAAAATGAATAACTAAAGGTAAACTTCCTTATTCTCTGCATATAGTTACCCAACATGACTACAATCATACTCAAACCCTCATACTAGTCCCTAACCACCTCAAACACTCAATTTGGCATTTTTACATCCACATCACACTATCGCATAAATCACATTAGGTTAGAGAACTACATATGGCTTGATCCCTCTTTGGAGTATTGGTATTTAAGTTGCGTAGCCACATAAGGGGTGTGGATTACAAGTTTAGTTTATTTTACACACTAACCCCCTTTCCTTAAGTGGTTCAAAAATAATTTTATCAAGCATGATAGAGGGTTAGGGTTTGAATATTAAATCAAATATATAGTGATTTTCATCAACAATCAACACTCAAGATTTCATAGGCAGGCTCACATAGGAATAATGCAAAAACCTAGAAAGTTTTAGGTCTCTATGACTAGTTTAGATAAGAATGACAGGAGTGGACTACAACATCAGACCTCAAAGTGTCTTATTTTTGGTGCTCCTATCCTTTCACTGAATGAAATATAGATTAATATTCATGACACTATCCTAGTCTTGTACATCTAGTTTCAACCTCTATCTTAGACATCTCAGTCCAGTTTCAAGCTAAGTTATATTTCTCCTTATAATTTTGCTATTTTTAGAAAGGTAAAAAAGATAGATAAATTATACAAATTAGGATTATGTTTATTGCAATATTCTTTACTAATTTATTAATCAATACCATTAAATAAAATAGGAATAAAATTCCATTATTCCCAAAAGAGTTAAATCAACTGACAAAACTAGTAATTTAATGCCCAAAATGAGCAAAATAGTCCTTTATAAACACTTTTGGGCACTTGTACAACCTTAGAAGATAATGTTTTAATTAAAATTGTTTAAAAGTGTCCCTTTGGATTCCATAGATAATTTTAATTATTTTTATAAAGTTTAAGTTTGTACATATGATTCATACATTCTCTATCCTCCATCACTGCCTTCATAATCTCAAAAAGGCAAAATTCAAGTGGATGGTATGACTAAGAGAGAGAGAGAGTTAGGAGATGAAATTTTGGAAATTATTAAGGGTCATAATAATATTGAAATTATTGGCATTGGTTTTTAAATTCATGGTCTCTCATTTATGGAAAATTGCTAAGAGTGATAACAGGTCACTATGCCTTGTCCATCCAAGTAAGGTCTGATTTTGATCCTATTTCTCCACTTAAAATTTTGATGGATAAAAATGTTTTTGAGGTATGTTTTAAAAGGTCAAATATATCCTTATAAATTATTCTCATCAAAGAGTAATGTGTCTCAAGAGTATGGAACACATCACTCCAACTATAAATAATTTTGGTTCATTCATGATGTTTGTCACCTTCATAGGTTCAAAATGCTTCATCATTCATGGAAGATACCTAAAACTGATATAATTCATGTGTTATTCCCTTGAGACATGGTTACTTTACATAGTATTTAAGTATTTTGATCTTTGGAAACATTTTCAACGTATGAAAAGTCTTCTAATGTTTGATTGCCAAATTTAGATCAAATGTTAATGAGAAATCATAATAAAAGGTTCCAAGACACTAGTGTACCATTTTAATTATGGGAGAATTAATATAATAATCCAATTATGCCTTTAAATAAGAATCATAAAGTTTTTCAATCACACATGAGCCTATAGTCCTATAAGTAGACATTCATGAGACTAAGTCTAGGTTAGAGGTATCTTGACAACATTGAGGTATACCTTAAACTCTTTGATACTCATTAAAATATGGATGATTTCATTGAATATCACCAATAAGGTATGAGTGAATTAAGAGACCCCAATTCCATCATACACATACCTTATACATGAACCACTATATGCTCAGTCCTACATATTTAAAAGGAAAATTTGAGAAGACTTAATATCTTATTGGAGTTGCACAGACCCATTAAAGATATAACTAGAGGAAGACAAGAGTGATACAATCTAAAACAAAGATTCAAGAGGATTAGTCCTTAAAAGTCTCAATGGGTAGAATTAGACCCATAGGTTAGTGTACATAGTGAAAAGATGATACAAGGTACAATGGTGAGAATATATTTTGGTAAATGATATGAATAAGTTCAAGAGGTCATATAGTGTCTAATAAAAATGAAAAAGAGAGTTATAGAAATAATCAAATAGGTATCACTCAAACTTTGCATACACTAAACCAAATGATGCTAAGGCTACCTACTTAAACCAATGGAGATTTTTTGCTTGGTCTAAAGTTAGGGGAGAGAAAGAGATTTGATGAAGATTATCAATATGGGAAAATTTTAGTTAATATTTTTGAATGATGAATTAACCTCATGAGGTAGCATCTCACAAAGAAATCCAATGAAGTTTGGATGAGTTGAAGACCCTCATTTCATATACCATAAGCCTAATGTCAATATAAATATATGGAGGAGGTCAATAGGCTAAGAATAATTGATATTTGGATAGGTGTTCTTAATTTATAATCCTAATGACTTTACTCATAAACTATAGTTTTAAATGTCAAAAGAAGCCTTGAAACCTTGAGATGATTACCTATAGCTAGTCATAGAACTGAGAAGGATACATGGTTTTCAAGGTATATTTGATTTCACCTAGGTTTTAAATGGTTATAAGTACCTTAGGAAGCATAATTAAAGTCAAAGTATAACTTCTTAAAGCACAATGACCACCTATAGGGGTCTCCACATCTGATGATCATATACAACCATGTTTAAATGTCTAGTTAGTTGACTATGTACATTATGAAAGAAGAAGCAAGTGGATTAAACAAGCCAAAAAAAGTGATCTAGGGGATTTAAGGGGTAGGATCCATACTCTCATGGGTGTCCAAGTGCTCAGATAACTCCCTTTTAGGGTAAAACATAGAAACATTAACATTAGGTCTATTGGCCTAATACCCTTCAGAAATCATTACTACTTGGAGACTGAAGTCAATGAATAAGAAAGATTTTAATAGGACCAAAAACTGACATGAAAGTGTATCTAATGGAGTTTTTATATGTGTAAGAAGCATTGTTTTGTAGAGGAGAGCTTAGAATTTGCCATTTTGGCCCAAACTTACCTTAAGAGCGCACACAATATATAATGATCACGTGAGGAACACCTTTTTGTGCATAAAAATGTACAAAGGATTTGGATGGAGTTATAAGAACATGGGTAAGGTTGAGAGGACTTTTATACTATAATTTAGTGGCATTAATCCATAGGTTGAAGGACTAACCTTTATGAACTATTGTTAAGATTCTAAACCTCCCTAAACCTCTCTAAAACCCTAGTAGTGATCAATTAAGAAAAGTGGACTTATAAAACACATGAAATGATTTAGTTTGGTCCTAAAACCTCATTTACATGGTTGAGGAATCTAAATGGATTGTCCATGAGTAATTTGTCTATACTTGTAGTTGTATCCACTATAATAAATGCACTAGTTTACATGATTTTTTGTGTTTTGTAGGGGTTTTGAGCAAAGGAGAACTTTCCAACAATTGGAGGAGGTCACTTGAGATGTATTTAATAATTTAAAGCTAAAAAAAATGCACAATAGATCTTGAAAGTGATCAAACAAAGCTTGTTTTCCAATGTCATCTTAAACAAACCTAAAATGAGATTAGGTTTCAAGGTCATTTCATGATTCTCATACTTTTACAAGGTCTCAAGGCCTCAAATTTGACATGGATATTGGTGTTAGTATAAGTAAATTGAACATTTTTTTTGATTAGTTTCACATGTGTTGAAGAGATATGAATCATAAAAATAAGGTTCTAGGGAAGGAAGCCTAATTGAGGCCTAATTGAGGAGAGAGAAAGGTAGAAAAAAGCACTTCCACTTAGAGTCTAGACTTGAAAATTGGTATGGAGTTTTAAATACATACTAGGTCCTCAAATATTCCATTTTTTTATTATTACCCTTCATACATTCTTATACACAAGGAGTTTTACATGATTCTAGGGCTATAGGGAAAATATGCCTAGTGAGAGCTCGAGGAGTAAAATAGAGTCTTGGGATTTATTATAGGAACCAAAATGGATTGTTTCAAGTCTAAGAAGATATTTTAAATCATACATGAATATAGAGTGACTTTGAGAAGATGAACTCAAGTTTTTAGCCACTTGGTCAAAGTTAGGCATGGGAAGCAAGGAGTTTCAAGACACTTAGGCATATGAATGATGCAATGTTAGATCAAAGGAGTTTATTAGAAAAGGTAAGGTGTCAAATGAGAAGATGTGAAGGAATTTATATTGAATTTATGATTGAGAAGCCCATTTATCACTCTTCTTCTATAAGGAAGGGAAATTTTCAAGAAAATGTTCAAGGTGTCAAGCTATATTTTAAGTCCTATGCCACTTGGAGGATTGGAACATCTTTAAAAGAGAGACACATGGATTTGGAAGTATATTTGGACTATTACATAACTCCTCCTTATTTTTAACTCTCACATATACACTTATCAATCTTCTCCTTCTATGCCCCCCCCGTCTCTCCTCCCAATTCTCTATATAAACAACCACTTTTGGCCTTCTAAGATATCCACATATGGTATGGTGAAGCCCTACTAGTTTGAGTACTAATTTTTCCTTTGAATAAAAAAATTCAAGTTGGTTTTAAGTTCTCAACTTCTTGTCTAAATATGTGAATTAATTCATGATTGAATGACAAGTGATAATTATCTCTCCTTATGTTTGTCTCGCTCTCTCATGCTTTGTGCAAGTAATCTACTTTCTAACATGTCACATGAAGTTTAGTTAGTTATTTTTGTGTGTCTTTAAGTGTAAGGAAGAGTATTAGTGTCTATATTCAGATCTTATATTCATCTACCTTGATAAATACATATCATATTACGTCCATGTTGAAACACTTTTGTTCGAAGAACCTTGGGTGTTGAGACCAGTTTTGTAAATTGTCCTTTCATAGTGCAAGTTCAGGTAGTCTTATGGATTTAACATTGGTGAATCACCAATTTTATGTTAGTTTTAATCTCTTTATATCCATTTTATTTCAAATCAAGTAGATTAGTGGTTAATTTTAGGTGTGATTCAAGGGAGCTAGCCCTTTAATCTAGGGATTCATCTCTCCCATAGGTCACCCATAACTTGAGAGATGTTTCCATGTTACATCAAATTAAAGGAGGCTATATTAGACCCCATTAAGGTGAAAATTTTAATGATAACATTTTTGGCATGCATAATGGGATTCATAGTCCAAGAAGTTGTCAAAGGTAGATACTAACCTTGGTAAATTTAAAGTTGTAAGGCTTCCTTCATGTAGTATCTAGTGACTCCAACAGTCATTCCCTCTTGGTTGTAGACTAGTGCTTCATTTTCATGCCTAAGGTAAACATAATATCTGGTTCTAAATGCATTCCATTTTAATTTTTAGAGTTACCTTACTATTCTCTTAGAGAAAAGAGGTTTGCTAATACCTATCCATACTCCAAAAAATCTTTGGCTGTTCATTTACCTATTAGGAGACTTTTCTTGGGTTCAATTTTCAAGATGGTAGCCCCAAAGAACCTACCCTTTGTTTTATTTAATGGATATATCCATTTATCACTTGATCACTATAACTATATTCTTATGTCATCCTTCAAAAGTATGCCTTCATACATGGGAGAAGCTACCACTACTCCTATAGAATATATAAGAAACATTGCTAATTTTTACAATATACATAACATCACTAAAGATGATTTTGCTACTAGATTTTTGGATATCTATTACAAGGTAAATTAGATTTATTTTTATGGAACTTTGGATCCCAAATCTATCACCATATGGGATGAATTGTGTGATGCCCTTATAAGGAGATTTCAAGACAAATTTGACCATGTGTCCTTAATTGAGAAGCTGACTACAATAAAGAGAGAAGCAAAAGATGTCATTAAAGACTTAAAAACAATATTATACAATAATTAGGATATGATCCCACTCTTGGTGAGGCCTAATACCCATGATGCTTTCCATTACTACCTCAAATCTTTTAATTGTGACATATCCATGATGATTCAATACATGGGAGGGGATACTTTGCCTAATGCCTATGATACTAACATAAGGTTTTATAACTACATTATTTGAGCTAGGAATATATCCTCTATACCTACCATTCATTTATTTCTTGATGTGAAATCTCATAATCCTACCATTGCTCTTATTCCCACACCCAAGCACAAACAAGCTACCCCTAATCAACAAAATAAGCAAAAGGAGGAAGATATGATTAAGGATATTAGGTAAGAGGTTCAAAATCTTAAGAGGAAATAAAAACATTAGAAATGGAGGTATTTTCAAGGTCATTTATATTCTTACTAATCTTATTAATCTCCTATACAACCTTTTCAAGGTCAATATCAAGGATAAGGGTAGATCACTCAAGTGAGGCAACATAAAATATAAAATCAAAATGTTCCTTCTACTTCTAGATCACTTGTACCTATATAAAATAATATTGTGCAATAAAATGGAGAGAATCCTTCATGAGAGTAAAATCATGACTCTTCCACTTACACAAATGATGCATTCAATTAAGACTATATGGCTCAATGGGGAATAATGCTTTCCATGCCTCAAGAGGATATGCCTAATGGAGGAAAAATCAATGGAGGACATGCTAAATCAAAATTTTCCTTGATGAATTACTATCAAGAAGACTCATGTACAATCAAATATCAAGGTAACCTCAACATTGGCTCAAGAATCCATAGCTACAAATACAAGATCAAATAAGAGAGAAGTTGAAGAAGATAAGGAGCAAGTAGTGGTCCAAATATGAACTCCCAATCACCTCAAGGATTAGGTATTCTAAATTAAGCCACCATGGATAAGGTAAATCTGAAAACTTAGAATGTTAAAGTTATTTCTAGTCCTCCTATGCATCAAGTTACATAAGCTAGTGGTAGTGTTATGGCTTCTAGAGTGCAGGAGAAAGTTGGAAGCTATCCTATGAATATTATGGAGAAGATGAAGAAAGTTCATGTAAGAATCCCAATATGGGAAACAATATCCATGCATGTAAAAATATACCTACTCCAAAATGAGCTCTATAAGCTTAATTCATCATCTAGGTAGCTTAGTGAAAGAGGGGTAGTTTTGAAAAATAAAGTGAAGACCAAGGATGGGTAGCCAATAAAAAATGAAAGGATAAACTTCTTCCATTATACCTCTTCAAAATAATTAGAGACTCATTTACACATAATTTCCTGATTGATAGTGGATCAAGTACATCAATAATGCATAAACAAGTGGAAGCCAAGTTGAAGTTGAAGTATGAGTCACACTCTAAGGGGTGTTATAGTTATATGGATCATTTTCCAAGATATTTGGATGGATCAAAGGTTTGAAGTTCACTCTCCATGTTTATCCTAACTTTTCTATCTCCCAATATGTGGTGGCTGTAGATGTTCCACCTCACATTGCCCTTTGCTTATCAAGGGAATTCATAGCTAAGATTTGGGATACTTGACTTCAAATTGGTCCTACATGGAATTTAAGACTAGGTATGGTGCTAAGGTATCTATCGAGTTTGAACCCTTATCTAATTTTCATGTGGAGAAATATTTTCCTAATAATTCAAACATGAACTTCACCACCAAAAAAGAAGAAGACCATCCTAGTGACCAAGAGTCTTTAATGCCTCTTGATGGCATAAATGATATATATCTTGATGAGTGAGGATCTAATCAAAATGGGTTTGATCTATATAAGCACATTGAAGAGACATGTCTTGACACATACATTATAAATGAATGAGATGATGAGTATGCTATGATAATTCTTGATTATGCCCCTTAATAAACAAATTGTGGTAACTATTTTATACATATGGATGGTGAGGATGAGGTTCTAAGTGTGTTAGAGCATGGTAATAGAGAAGGTGATGTAATTATACCTACCCAAGAAGAATAAGTTAATGATTATGACAGTCAATAAGAATGTGATGATCTATGGAAGTAGTACCATGCCATAATGAAAGAGTTTAAACAAGTAAGTAGGCCCACTCTTCTTCAAATGGAATATAATTTTGATGATGAAGTTAATGGTGAACCTAATGAGCATAAAGGAGATCATGAAATCGTTATCAAGTAGATTGTAACCTTGGAGGAATGCAATAAGTTCAAGGTAGAATTTTATGTGACTAAGGAGCAATATATGCCTCAATATGATCTTGATTCACTTGCAGATATGTTTGGCCAGCAATAAGGCAAGTTTGATGCCTATAGACATCAAGCACATCATGTATAAATGAAGGTGAAGTTGAAAAAGGTTTCATAAATATAAAGAAGAAAATTGAGAAGAATTGCATGATCATGAAAGAGATAAATCTAGCTTCAATGTCAAGCATACTTCAAGGAGAGATAAAAGGACCATTCAAAGAAGCCTCAAGTGGTGAACTTATAGCTAATAGAGCTCTCATAAATGGTAAGTGATTTGATCACCTTCACAAGCAAGTTTTATTTGAAGAACATCCATCATATGGTGATTTTTTATCCTAGTTGAAGTAAGAAGAATTGTTTCATCACCTCAAACATGTTCTAAAGTTTGTACATAATAGGTTAGGTGTGTTATTTTGAGTCTTTTATTTGTGGTTTTCCCTAAATACCTTTGGCATAGTGTGTTTGTTTCTTGTTGTGTGGTTTGGTGTGATTTTGAAATATTTAGGAGGCATGTCAATTTTACGTTACAGTATAGGGTGAATCCATTACCCAATAGGATGATAAGGTCACTAATCCATTACCATAGCAAGCATGCTACCCCTATGAATCACCAATTTATTGACCAATTTTTTACCTCAAATCAAAAAATGGTCAACCCATCTACATTAAAAAATTTCATGGGATCATAAAAACTTGTATATGATGTTTCCATGGTCTTATCATGGTATTAAATGGCCCTATATGGTCACATTAGCCATTGTTTAGCCTTGTCTAAAGTTTTATCTCACATGTACTTGTCTATTACTAGGAGTCATTTATGAGATCTTGGTGTTATAAATTATGGTTAAAGGTTTGAGATGGTTTATAGTCATTATAAAAGGCTGTTAATATGTATTTAAGGTCATATGATCATGTGTTAACCTTTTATCATGTTCTTATGTGCTAGAATATCATTTTGGTCATCTTTTAGCCTATTTGGAGGAGTTGTATGTACCATATATAAATAAAAACATTTAAAAAATGTTACCCAATGTACTTGATGTCATATAATGTTAAAATATGGTTAGATACTGACAAAACCCATAGTTTAATGCCTAAAATGAGCAAATCACTCCTTTACAAGCACATTTAGGCACTTGTATAGCCTTGGAAGATCATGTTTCAGTTGAGAACTATTTTAGAGTGTCCATTGAGATTCGATAGATAATTTTAAGGTTTTGAATCAATTTTTAAGTTGTATAGATGCTTCATACATTCTCTATCCTCCATCACTACCTTCACAAGCTCAAAAAGGAAAAATTCAAGTGGATGGTACATCCAAGAGAGAGAGAGAGAGAGAGAGAGAGTTGGGAGATAAAATGTTTGACATTGTTATGGGTCTTAATAATATTAAAATAAGCTTCATTGGTTTTTATATTCATGGCCCCTCCTTTATGAACAATCACATTATTGATAATAGGTCACTATACCTTGTCCATCCAAGTAGGGTCTAATTTTGCTCCTATTTATCCACATCATAATTCAATGGAGAAGAATGGTTTTTAGAGATGTTTTCAGATGTAAAATATCTAATTTAAATGTGTTTTTCATCAAACAACTCAATCTTCTCAAGTGTTTTCATCAAATAAGAATGTATATCAAGAGTATGGAATGTATCACTCTAGCTGCAAATAATTTTTTTTGGTTCACGATGTTTGTCATCTTTAGAGGTTACAAATCCTTTATAATTCATGTAATATCCATAAAATTCATATAGTTAATGTGCTATTCCCTTAAGATGTGATTCTTGTCCATAATCTTCAAGTATCTGGGTCTTTGGAAACATTATCAATGTATGAATAGTCCTCTACATGATTGATTACAAAATTTAGATCAATATCAAAGAGAAATCATAGTATAAGGTTACAATACACCATTTTAACATTGTAATTATGTGATAATGAGGATAATATTACAAGTATACCCTCAAATAAGATTCATAAAGTGTTTTAGGCACACACAGGCCTACAAGCCTATAAGTAGACATTCATGAGTCTAAGTCTATGTTGGAGGTGTCTTGACAAAATTAATGTGTACCTTGAAATCCTTGATACTAATTAAATTATGATTTATTCCATTAGATATCACCAATAAGGTATAATTGATTGAATAGACCCAAATTCCCTCATACACAGACCTTATACATGAACCACTATATGCTCAGTCCTACACATTTAAAAGGAAAATTTGAGAAGACTTGATATATAGTTGGTGTTGCACATACCTCTTGAATATAATTAGAGTAATATAAGAGTGATACAATATAAATAAATAATCAAAAGGATTAGTCCTCACAAGTCTCAATGTGTAGAAGTAGACCCACAAGTTAGTGTACACAGTGAAAAGAGGATACAAGGAACAATGGTGAGAATAGATTTTGGTGAATGATATGAGTAATTTTAATAGGTCATATAGTTTACAATAAACTTTAAAAAGTGAGTTATAGAGATTACCAAATAGGGGTCACTACAAATTTGCATACACTAAACCAAAGGATATTAAGTCTGCTTGCTTAACCAAATGGAAATTGTTCACTTGGTATGAAGTTAGGGGTGATAAAGATATTCGATTAAGGTTATAAATATGGGAAAATTTACCTTAATATCTCAAAATGATGAATTGGCCTCACAAAGAAAGCCTATGAAGTCTAGATGAGTTGAAGAACCTCATTTCATATACCATAGATGTAATTTCAATGTCAATATATGAAGGAGGTCAATAGAATAATAATAATTTATATTTGGATATGTGTTAAATTAATTTAGAATCTTGATGAATTTTATCAAAAAATACAATGTCAAATGTCAAAAGAAAACCTAAAACCTTGAAATGATTACCTGTATCTAGTCACATAATTAGAAAAGGTTATAGGATTATCAAGGTAAATTTGATTTTACATAGGCATTAAATGGTTCTAATTACCTTAGGTAGCATAATTAAATGTAAAATAAAATTTCTCAAAGTATAATGACTAGCTATAGGGGTATGCACATCGGATGATCATTTACAACCATGCCTAAAGGTTTAGTTAGTTAACTATGTACATTATAAAGGAAGAATAAAGTTTCTTAAACAATCCAATACAAGTGATATAAGGGATATATGGGGTAGGTTTCATAATCTTATAGGTGGAAAAGTTCTTAGATAACTCCCTTTGAGGGAAAAACATAAAAACACTATCATTAGGTTTATTAGCCTAATATCCTTCTAAAAGCATTACTACTTGGAGATTGAAGTCATAGGATAATACATGGTTGATTAGGACATAAAAACATGTAATTGTATCTAATGGATTTTAATATGTTCAATAATCATTTTTTTGAAAATGAGAGCTCAAAATTGGCCATTTTGGCCCAAAATTGCCTTAAGAGTGCACATAATGCAGAATGGTCACCTAAAGAGAGCCTTCTTGTACATATAAAAATATGGAGGAATTTCATTGATTTTTAAAAATGTACATAAGCATTAGGGGAATTATTTACTATAATTTAGTGGCATTATTTCATAGGTTGAAGGACTAATTTTTATGAACTATTGTTAAGAGTATAAACCTCCCTAAACTTTTCTAAAACCATAGTAGTGAAAAGTGAGGAGAAATGGAATTATAAAGGAAATGAAATGTTTTATTTTTCTTTAGATACATCATGTACATTTTTTATGACTCTAATTGGATTCTCCATGATTTATTTTTTTGTATTTACAGTTGTATGCCCTATAATAAATACACTATTTTGCATGATTTTTAGTGTTTTGTATGGGTTTTGAGAAAATGATAACTTTGTAACAATTTGAAGAATTAACTTGAGATGTATTTAATACTTTAACAAAAAATAATATTTAAAATAGATCCTAGAAGTGAAAAAACAAAACTTATTTTCCAAGGTAGTTTCGAATAGGCCTAAAATGATACTAGGTTTGAAGGTAATTTCATGGTTCTCATACTTCCATAGGGACTTAGAGCCTAAAATTTTACATGGATACTTTTAATAGGACAAATAAAGTTAATCACATGATTTTTTGTGGTTTCACACAAGTGGGAGAGATTTGGAGCATAAAAATAGGGTTCTAGGTTAAAAGGCTTAATTAAGGAGAGAGAAAGGTAGAAAAAGGCATTTCCACTTAGAGTCTCAAATTGAAATTTTGAATGGAGTTGTCAAGATATATTTGGTCCTCAAATATGCCATTGTTTTTTTATTTCCCTCATTACATTCTTATACACAAGGATTTTTACATGATTTTATGGCTATAAAGAAAATAGGCCTAGTGAGAGCTTGAGGAATAAAATGGAGTCTTGGGAGTTGTTCCAAGAACCAAAAATGAATGTTTAAGGTATGATAAGAAATTTAAAGAAAATACATGGAGATAGAGTGAATTGGAGGATATAAACTTAAGTTTTGAGCCACTTGAACAAACTTAGGTGTGGGAATGGACTTTCAAGACACGTAGGAATATGAATGATGAAATGTTAGATTAGTGGAGTTGATTGGTGCATGTAAGGTGTCAAATGATAATTTATGAAGGAATTAATGGTGAATTTATGATTTATAATCCCATTTCTCATCTTTCTCATATAAAGAAGGGAATTTTTCAATAAAATCATCAAGGTGTGAAGCTAAGTTCTAACTCTTATGCCACTTGGAGGATTAAAACATCTTTAGAAGAGAGAAACATGGATTTGGAAGTCTATTTGGACCGTTTCATAACTCCTTATTTTTAAATATCACATAGACACTTTTCAATCTTCTCCTTCTACACCCCCTCTCTCTTCCCAATTTTCTATATAAGTAGCCACTTTTGGCATTGTAAGATATCCACATTTGGTATGGCAAAGCCCTACTAGATAGAGTACTAATTTTTACTTTTAATAAAATATTTAAAGATGGTTTTAATTTTTCAACTTCTTGTCTAATTTTTTGAATTAATTCATGATTGAATGGAAAGTGATAGTTATCTATCCTTGTGGTCATCTCACTCTCTCTTACTTTATGCAAGTAATCTGCACTCTAATAGGTCACATGAAGTGTATTTAGTTTTTTTTGTTCATAGTTATTCATTTACCTTGAGAAATACATAGCATCTTACTTCCATGTTGAAACACTTTTATTAGAATAACCTTGGGTATTGAGATCAATTTTGTAAATTATCCTTTCATAGTGAAAGTTCAAGTAGTCTTGTGGAGTTAATATTGGTACATAACCTATATTAGGTTAGTGTCAATATCCTTATATCCCTTTTATTTCAAAGCAAGTATATTAGTGGTTAGTTATAGGTGTGATGGAAGGGAGCTAGCGCTTCAATCTAGAGATTCATCTCTCATGTAGGTCACCCACAACTTGAAAGATGTTTCCATGTTATGTAAAATTGAGTTAAGATAGATTCAACCTCCTTAGGGTTAAAAATTCATTGATAATAAGGCATTAAACCACATTTAGGATACTATAGCCACATGGTGCTAATGTCCCTAACTAGGCGCTATTATCCTTAACCCTAACTTTTCACAATGGATACTTTTCCAAATAATTTCCCCTCCTAAGGTTGGAATAAGATAATTTTATTGTATACACAATAAAAATAATCCTATAAATACAAGTCTATTCCACCTCTATCCAATATATGGGAAATAGATGCAAAAGCTATTCAAACCTAAGACAAAGTTGTTCAAAATCAAAGTACATTATCCCTATTTTCCCCTAATCTATACATAATACCATATAAAATAACCCTAATTACAAATTTAAATAATTATAAATCTCAAACACATTTAATTCATCCAATGCCACTCTCATTCTAGCATTCACTTACACATATATCAAGCACTAGGTAGGAGAACTACATCAGACTTGATCCTTCTTCAGAGTATTAGTATGTAGGAAACTCTCTACATAGTGAGGTGTTGAGGAGATCCATTCCATCATAATAACACACTAAAATCATTCTCATATCATAATTGTAAATATAACTAGGGATTTCACACAAAATCAAGCTTTTTAAGTACAATACACAGTTACAGGCTTCAATCTCAGAGGAAAAAGACACACAGACACAGGCATAGGTGCTCCCCAAAAATAAGAGTAATCTTGAAAAGAGTACATTAAAGCCACATATTAGACACTAGACATATATGGAGCTACTATCTAGTAAATAGATGAATATTAGAATCCTACTTATAACACTCAAAACTACTTAGATCTTTAATTTTAGAACCCAAATGATTTATGATAGTCTATTTTCAGTCAAGTCTATACTTCTCCCTATTTTTTATTATTATTAGAAAGTTAATCAAGTTCAATTTTATTTATAAATTATTAGGTTATTTCTTACAATTTATTTTGATTTATTTAGACATCTCAACCCTTTAACCAAACATAAAGATTAAATCATTTGGTGAACCCATCTTACTTCGAGCATAGCATAAAACTATAGTTTGCATTAATTCATATTTTTGTGCAATAAATTTACGGATACATAATTCTAATCTTCTAATTTTATTTAGACAACCGAGCTAATTAAAATCAATTTTACATCAAGGTTTTAATTTATTTTACATCTAATTTAAATTATTTCAAAGAAACCCCAACTTCCAAAACCCTAACCTTAGACACACTTAGGTTTTGTATCTTTTTTCCTATATACTCATATTTAAATTCCTAAAATATCAAAAGTTGTTTCAATATTTAAAATTTTCAAAATTTCATAGATTATTATTCCTAAAAAATTTAGAATATATAAACTTTTTTTTTCTACATTCAACCAACAATGGAAGAATTCAATAATAAATTTGATGAAATAGATAAATGTCAATTATAAGACTTTATGTCCAAACATAAGGATATACAAGATGATTTCATAAACATTCTTCAATAGGAAATCCAAAAGAACAATAATGGTCAAGATTCCACCCCTCCAGTTAATGATGTTGTTACACCTTTAGTAGGGCCCACTCAACCAACTTAGATAGCACAACCAAAACTTGTTATTTTACCATAAGTAACTGCTACTACAATTGTGTCTAGTTCTTCTCCTCTTAATGTAAAATACCCCTTGTAGAAGGTTATTTATCTACAATTTAAGGTGTTACATCTTGAGAAACATGTATCTAAGCCTTCTTGATTTGGATTCCAACATTTTATTGCATACACCATTGGCACATCACATTGTAGTAACACCTTTGCCATCCAATTTTGTAGAACCCAAACTCACATTATATGATGGAAAGGGTGACCTAGAGTTTCAAATTTGAGCCCTTCACACATCATGCTTGGACTATGTGTCCAATTATTGGCTTCATATGAATCTATTTCCATGTAGTCTTAGGTATTATGACTTATAATGGTTCTATGATTTGCCTAACCATGATTTGCCTAACCAATATATCATGATATTTAATACTTTAGTAGATATGTTCATAGCACACTTCTATATCAAAATTAGTGATAAGATATCATATGCACAAGTGGAATAACTAAATCAAAGGTCAAATGAGCCCATAAAAGATTATGTCTTAAGGTAAAAGAAAATCTTATCAAAATTGACTAGCCCAATGGCAGACAAAGAGATTCAAAATATATTCAAATAGAGTCTATTACCATCACTTCATGAAATAATCTTATTTAAGAAGTTTACCACATTTATAGATATGTGCCACATAGTTAATGAAAGAGAGGTTAAGCTATTGAAATGAGAAAATGTCAATACACTAATGGATCAGATTCAACTATTAAGAGTTCAATAAAACCTCCAAGATCAAGACCATAGAAAACAAAATAGATCAAAAGACAAAAATCAATGAAGTTTTAGAGCCTTTTCCCAGATTGGTCTTATCAGATCCTCAACGTAGATTATTCACTAATTTACCAAAGTCACTAGTATGAGTTCTAAAATAATTACTAGAATGTAATGTCATATCTCTCCCTCTCATTAAATAGGTTGATATGGCATGGCCTCTTCCAAATATTTATGAATCAAATATATTCTAAGGATCATAAGGAACTAGGTCACACCAAAAATGTATGCATTAGCCTAAAGTACAAGATACATGATCTTATTGAGGCCATCATTATTGATGTGGGAACACATATTGAGATACCAAAATAACAAATAGAGGCAAAGGATCTTAAGATATTTTTAGATCATTTTACTAATCATATAACTAATGAGGTAGGGGGCACATCATAGGTTCATTATACATATGAGGATCATCCACTACTAGCTTCCTATCACAAAATTAAAGAGGAGACACATCCCCTACATAATATTATTACCATGTATCAAACTATAATGCCACCTATACTACTTATCACATTTTTAGATAAGGATATTATGGATCATGACATAGATTTACATGAGATCTTCATATGAGTATATATATACCACCATTCTATTCATAGTGTCATGGTTGGAAATGAGTTAAGCATAAACATGTGCAACATGACACTCTTGTAACACTTGGGATACATAGAAAAAGATATATTCCCTAAAGATACAAATATTAGTGGTTTTAATGGACACATTTAGATATCCAATAGGGAGATAGTGCTTTCATTACATGTGGGACTAGGACACATAGCCTCTTGGTTTCTATTAGTACCTAGTGTGGGTGTATTTGACAAATTATTGGGTAGGCCATGGTTGTAACATCTTAGATCCATCTCATTTGTAGTACATTAATGACTCAGGTATATACCTACTAACTAGGTGGTTAAGATTAAGGGTGTCCCATATGTGTATCCTCTTCCCATCCCATAGGTAGTTACATCACAAATTCCAATCACACTTCCAGTACTGACACTAGTTACAGTTCTAGTTCCACTACCAAATATTACACAACTATCCATTTCAGTAGAGAGTATAGTTCCTATGTATACATCACAGTGTTTTGAAGAGTATTTAGACTAGGGTAGGTCTAATTCTATAGTGTCTACACACACATACTCTTTATTAGAGACCATTACTAGAGATACCATTATATTATATATATATGTTACAAATTCTATAGGACCTCCCTTTACGTAGTTCACATCAAGATTAGTTATATTGGGGTATAGGGGTTCCCATCATAGGGAAACTACATCTCATACATATTTTGCATCTACTATATGGGTCCATAAGACCCCTACAATTCATATCACTTCAAATTCAGTGCCACAACATCATAACATCACTACTTAGGTAGATTCAAGTTTAGATTCTATAACACACCAAATTGTGGGCTCATAATTTCCCTTCCACACTATATGTACTATCACTATTCCTTTCTTCAACATAGATCATGGTAACATTGAGTCTCCCATGAGATTCACTGGTTATTATGGTTTCTACTCTTGTACCTCTCTCTCTCTCTCTCTCTCTCTCTCTCTCTCTCTCTCTCTCTCTCTCTCTCTCTCTCTCTCTCTCTCTCTCTCTCTCTCTCTCTCTCCTCTCTCTCTCTCTCTCTCTCTGTACATAGTTTACTTTCATATGCTTATACATAGATTATACTTAGAAAACATAAAAAAAATATAGCATGTCAAAACATAAAAGTAATATAATATCTCAAAATCCAAAAACATTCAAATATTTAGAAAATTTAAATTTTTAATAGATTCTATGTGTTTCTTTGTTTATGTTTCTACTACTTGCTAGATATTCCATATTGTTAGTTATTGTAGTGTAGTTGGTTTTATCATACATATAAGCTTAACTTGTTCTTGTCAAGTTCTTGAAGATTCTAGATTGGACTCTAGTCTACCACACTAATCCAAACCAACTATCATCTACCCATTGAGGGCATTCATAATGATCTAGGTTTATACATTGATATATTTAGCCACTTGTGGGCATATCCTACACAGTTGCTATAACCAGCTTTTATCTTACATACTATGCATTCCAATCATGCATTGATTTATCTTAATATTGATCATTTTTATTCATTTCTTAGATTTTTTTATTGACTATCACTAGTTAGCTTTAGTATATATACACCTTAACATCTAAATATATTTATATTACATAGTTATACATGTTTTTATTTCTAGTTCTTAGATTAGACTTGATTATCACTATGTTTCTTACATCTTTGAAGGCATTTGAATATGCTATTATTCCTTGGCTTCTATGCCACCTCTCTATTTGTATGTCTTGTAAATGTGACCATGTCTCTTGTGTGTGCTCTTTCATGCTTATATATACAAACATTTTAACATGTCTTTCTCTATGGATCTATGCCAAATTGTTTGTTGTTTGTGTATTTGGACATTTAAGCATGTCTTTGTATGTTTTCATTCTTTGATTTGGTGACATGTACCCATGTCCCTTGTATTGTGTCCCCTTAGCCTACCTTTTTCATGGCTCATGTGCTTGTATGTTTGCTTATTTATATGATTATACACCATGACATTTGTATTTTATTTTTACAAACACACACACACACCCCAATTTTTTATGTCATTATAGACCTCATACATCTACCCTATCTTACTTGGGATCCTTGATGGACATCATGCCCCATCCCCTAGGTATTTACTAATATTTAACTAATGTTATACAATTCTTAAATCTATATTGACACCCTTATTTAATTCTAGACTATAAAATACATCTTACATTTCCTACTAATACTCAGATACATTTACATTTTGATGTTATGTTTGTATATTATATTGGAATATCATGCTCTAGCTAACACATTTTAAGAGTTAGTTATTTAGAGGGTATTTCTTCCACAAATTTCATAACTACCCTAAAAAGAGGGGGAATTTATAGTGGTTGTCATAGATATCAGGCTCTTATTTTGCTTTTCAAAGACATATTTCAACATATAGGCTCAGTTACAGAGATTAGGCATAGGGCAAACACAAAATAGAATAGAGGTTTAGTAGTCAGTCTAGACCACATAGAGATCAAACCAATTGGACAGGTAGCACATATATTAAGACACTAACACCATAGGGTGCTATTGTCCACTATAGGGCACTATTTTCTAGTAGACCCAACTTCATGATAGTCTAGATCATTTAGACTAATACACTAGGCACAATACAAATTTTCATAGATATAGTCATAGGTTTGACAGTTATGTTTAGGTTTAACTCAGATTTAGTCATTTTAATTTAGATTCATACTAGTTATTTATATTTGGGGGCATCATACGTGACATGATTACTCATAAATTTAGATCAGTATATAGATTTATCTATTACATACTTGATTCAGATTCAATATATTTAGATACCAGATTAGGGGCATGTGCATGACACATAGCTTCCATATACTCAACTTTAGACAAGTTGATCAAATGGAATGTCTAACTTCATGTCATTCTCCACACTATATACACTTGGTATCACATTCTAGGTTGTCACCATATTCATTCCTTATTTCATCTATATGGTTGGCACTCTCGAGTGGCCTAGAGCTGCCTAATATACCCAAGTGGATATGGATATGAATACAAAATTAGATTTCTCAGTTATATACTTTTATCACTTTGTAAAATATAGTTATATATTAATCTACTCCACATAGGGGACAATGATGGAGTCATGGATTACTTGAGATCTTGAGTCACATACATGAGAGGGTTTGAAACACATATAATCTTATCCAAGCTATTAATAGAGATGGGGTCTACCAATCAGGGGTGAGCAATGATGGAGTCAAAATAATATTGAGTTCTTGAGCCACCCATATGAAGATTAAGCAATCTATCAGCTCAATTCAAGTTATTTAATGATATGATCACTATGAACTAGCACACACATAGGTTGTCACTAAGTTCATGCATTGATTCACATATCTAATGAGGTGTATTAGTTTTTTTCCTCTCTCTTTACTCAATCATTTAATTTTAGCATCATCTTTTGCTATTGATTATCTCATTACTAAGGACTAATTTTTACATGTTTCATTTTAGGACATTGCTTTGGATATGTTTCACATATGCAAACCTAGATTTGCATATTCAAACTCAACCACATGCTTCTTTTTCATTTATACTAGTTATTTCACTTTATTGTATTACTATTATAAATGGGGAGTAAATTTAATCACCTAAAAGTGGTAATTGGATTATAAGAGTGCCACTTGAGTTACCCTATGCCTAGGGTTGTCATATACCTATTCTAGAGACTTAGACTTAGATTTATAACCATTCAACATATTTTGTTCACTAACATCTATTCAAGACATAGTCACTAAACTATCACCTCTAACTCCAATCCAACTTTCCCAAAATTCTTTCAAACGAACATTAGCGCCACATTTGGGACACTACAATAACATGGCACTAGTGTCTCAAACTAGGCACTACTATCATTATCCCTAACTCTATCCAATGGATACTTTTTCAAATGTTTACACCTCATAAGGTTAGTCTAAGCTAATTTTCTTATCTTCACAAGAAATAAAACCTTATAAATACAAGTCTAATATATCTCTATTCATTATATGGGAAGTAAATGCAAAAGAGATTCAAACCTAAGATAAATTTGTGCAAAATCAAAGTACATTATCCCTATTCTTCCCTATTTTATACATACTACCATCTATAATAACCATTAGTATAGTTTTAAAGCATTCCAAATCTGAAGAACATTCAATGCATCCAAGGCCACTCTCATTTTATCATTCACTTACACATATATCAAGCACTATGTGGGAGAGCTACATTGGACTTGATCCATCTTCAGAGTATTGGTATGTAGGCAAAACTCTACATAATGGGGTGTTGAGTATGTCCAATCCATCCTACTAACACACTCAAATCTTGCTCATTTCATACTTGGAAAGAGAACTACGGTTTGCATATAAAATCAAGATTTTTAGGTACAATACATAGCTACAATATTTGGTCTTAGAGGAATAGAACACATAGACACAAGTGCAAGTACTCCAAAAAAATAGGAACAATCTCATAAAGAGGACATTAGTGTCACATCTTAGATATTACACATGGATGGTATTATTGTTTAAACTAGGTGCTACTATTTAGTGAATAGATAAATATCATAATCCTACTTGTGACACTCACATCTAATCAAATCTCCAATTTTAGAACCCAGATCATTTGAGATAGTTTATTTTCAACTAAGTCTATATTTCTCCTTATTTATTTATATTATTAGAAACTTAATCAAGGTCAAATTAATTCACAAATTAGTAGGTTAATTATTATAATTCATTTGACTAATTTAGACATCCCAGACCTTTAATAAAATATAGGTAATTACACATGTAAGACCCTAAAAGGTTAAATCAATAGGTTATAGTAGATTAAAATAACATTCATTTGGTTAGGTAGTGAATAATATAATAAGTTCATGTTGGTTGCTTGTAATTAAGTATTCAAAATGATTGGAATGGGAGGGTTGGGTTTGAGTAGAATTAAAAATATGAATATGGATCTCATTACTAATAAGGTCTATAAGATAATGAAGGAAGAGTCCATCTAGATCAACACAATAAGAGATAAATACCTAAAAATAATGAAAAAAAGATTTTTTATGGAGAAATTTCTTAGCCAAGGATCCATTTTTTAGAAATTGATGATAAAGATTAGAGATTTAATCTCTAAGTACATCAAATGCATTATTGTTAATGGTATAAAAGTCAACTTATGGGAGGACCCATGATCTAAAATTTTGGTCTTAACGCTTTAGACCAGTGGAGTGATGTTAGTGATTTTTTCCAAATTAATTTTTGCGAGAAGGTCTAAAATTACTAGACCCATGGAGAGGAAGGTTTTCACTATAAATAATTGATCATGGAAGGAGCCCCAAATATTATGGAACAAAATATGAGCAGTGTTAACTAGAATCTAAAGGAGACACATATGACTACATTTGAAAGAACACAAGTTGATCTAGTATAAATAACAAAATATTGATTATTCTTTTAAGATAGGTTATTTGCTTGATTTAAGACTCATAAATGTTAGTTTATAATGGCTTAAGATATCAGATAAGAGTCTAGTGGCTAAGGCCAACATCTTCATTTGGTTAGTTAGATAAAATAATATCCTAACCATGGATAACATAAATAAGTGATGGATGCAATTTACTAATATATGCATCTTGTGAAAAATGGAGGAAGAGCTAGTCAAAAACCTATTTATGGAGAGTACCTTTGTGACAAAAAATGATTTTTTGTCTTGAAAAGTTTAATCTAGCATGGGTTAACCCTAATTCTATTTAGGATCTTATTTTTCAGTGGAATCCCACATGGAGATAACTTGTTTTGATTTTTTAAAAAGACTCACACTTCCAAATATATTTTGGGGCATTTTGAAAGAGAGAAATGATTGAAATTTTAGGGACTTGAATTCAACCAAGTCAAGAATCATGGGGGCTATAGAGTAAAATTGGGAAGAATTCTTTGCTAGTAATACTAGATATTTTGATGAGGAGGGACTAATTACCCACTCCTTATGGAATTTGAGGGTTCATAGACCTTAGTAAAAATACATTATCAAGATTGATAGAAGTCTTATTAAATAATATTTGCCTATGAAGGGTTGGTTTAATCTCAACTTAGATAGTGTTGTAAATGGAAAATTAGGGCCTATCAGAGGTGGATGGATGATTATAGACAACAAGGGATCCATAGTGTAATCTTTCATAGCAGAAATGGGAGCCCATACTAATCATGTGGCTGAGGCCAGAGTAACCATGTGGGGAATCAGGGTGGTAGTAAATCAAAGGATTCATAATTTCATTGTGAAAGGAGACTCTTTAAATATTATTAACTACCTATTAGGGAACACCTCACCTTCATGGACTATTGAAAATTAAATTAGGGATGTTAAGATCCTTCTATAAAATATGTAGTCTCTTTAGAAAGAGCATGTCTATAAGGAGGGAAATGGGTGTGCAAATTTTTTGATGAAACTGGGTGTGTTGAGAGATTTTAAAATGTTGGCATCATTTGTTAGACTTCCCCCTTCCCTACCCGCTTTGCAAAAAGGTGATAGAGGAAGATAAATTTTAATTCTCCATTTGTTTAGTGGGCCTTGGTAGTGGGATTGATGTTTAGGTTATTTCTCATCATTATTGGTATCATGTGGATCAATTCTTAGTAGTCTTGATATTCTTGAGGTTTTGTCTTTTTGTGTTCCCATTGGGGTTCTTGAATACTATTTGTTGGATTTGGGTTGTTTCTTGGTGGTTCTTGAGGGATCCCACTATTGTTTTGGGCTTGTTCCAGTGGTTTTGGTTAATTATAGATTTTTTTTATAATGATTTTGGGTCCTTAAACCCCATTTTTTACCCCTATCTAATAAAAAATATATGCTTTTAACATAGTATGATGGTAAATTCTCCTCATGTTAGCACATGTTTTACATGCTTACAAATTTATATATATTTATATGTACCCATATTTTACATGGTGAAAAATTTCATGACATTCAATTATGATGTAAATATATCTACTTAAATATGCTTAGACCTTGTCCTCAACCTATTTTTATATTTTTTTACCTCTTTCTAGTTCTTTACGATTTTTAAATTCCCTTTGTTTCTGATAATTTTATTACAAATTTTAAGAATCTTCACTTGATGGAAAAAAATCCACAGTAAAACCATAAATGATGTAATAGTTCCCTAAACTTTCATGGTGAAAATGTAACCACCGTACTATTTCATGTTTCACAATGCCAGTTTAAAATTAAAAAATGGAAGTTTTTCAAACCATAAGTGAGGTTTTTTTATGCCACCTATAGACACTGATGATTTTGTCACATTATGTACATTTTTAAAAATTAGTATATGAGACTTTAATTTACACATGTTTTACATTATTTTGATTGTGTCTATTTCTTTTTTTACTTTGTCTTCACCTTCAAGATTTTCCACCTAATTCTTACTCCTTTTTCTTATCCATCTTTATCAAGTTAACTAGACCAAGCTCATAGTCAAGTTTCCCTTAAATCCCACATGCAATCTGTTTCCTTCCTTTAAAAGTATCTCAGTCTTCCTAGGTTTTCAAATCCAAAAATTTTACCAAATATTAAACCTTTAATGTACGCTACCTTATTTTATTTTGGACAAGATTTTCCATATTTTACAAACATATTCATATCACACTACATAATTTTAGAAAATTTAATTCAAAGAATTTTCAACTAGTTATTCATTGTTTGTGAATAAATCTAGTTCCTATCTCTTTAATAATTGTGTATTAATTATTTATATTATTTGTTCATCCTTTTTTAATAATTCCCAAGGTAAATATTTGAGTAAAAGAGCTAGCCACCTAAGGATCGTATACATATAACAACTATTTATTCACCTTCAGTTGGTTTCACTATATATTAGGTTGGAGGATTTACTTTTAGTTTAGTTTTATTTTATTATAATATATTTTATTAGGTTTTTATTTAGTAAATATATTCATATTCATAAAATCATAAAATAAAATAATCATTTTCCTCTCTCTTCTTTTGCATAAAAAATAATAATTTTGATTTCTTTAGTTTATAGTTGCATATAAAAGATTCAAATAACATAGTTTTGCATTCAATTTACAATAGATTAGGTAAATTTATCATAAGTTAAAACCATACAAGTTTTTATTATTTTTATTTTCCTCAAACACATATTTATCGAACAAACACATAATCACACACCCACACACAAAAAAAAACTATAAAAATAGAAACTTGCACATTAGATCTAATTTATCTCTTTTTCATGTTAGATAAAATCATAAAAATCATAAAAAAAAAAATACATAGCTTCATTCATTAATTTATATAATCATTTAAGTCTCATATAATCATTAAAAATCTAACAAATTGGCATTTTAGCAAGCATACTAGACTAGATCATGATAAAAACTAGAAATTGTATAGCGTAAAAAATAATTATAGTTTAATATTTTGGTTATCCATTTACATGTTCAAAAAAATCAATTGCATATAATTTTTCATCCAAAAATTAAAAAAAAAGAACATTTCATTTGGTGCATATAGGTAAAATTTTGCAATCATATCAAGAATAAACTAAATCACCACTTTCATCCTTCATATAAAATTTGATTTTTAGTATTTGCATTCATAAAAAAATATTTAAATGAAAAAAAAGGAAAATATTTTTATTTTATTTTATTTTTTGTTATTCATTTAATTTTTTTAAACACTTTATTTTCCTAAACTATTGTAGTTATCTGTATTGTTTCACTACACTACACTGCACTACACTAAACTACACTACACTACACTACACTACACTACACTACACTAAAATACACTAATGCTTGCAAAAATTAAACTAAATGACACTAAACTTAGTTCCCTTTAATGATTTATTTTTTGGAAACACTACACTATACTACACTACACTAATTATTTCAAACATGTATAGCCTAAAACCTTGCTTCTAAACCTTAAAAATATAAAGTACACTTTTCTAAATCATAATCAAGATAATCTATATCTTTTAAACATTTAAAACAATATAGTCTTTTCCTTTGGATGACGTTTCCAAAGTAACCATACCTCCACATAACATGCATCTTCCCTAGAGTCCTAAACTCACAAACTAGGTCTAAGATAATAGTTCAATAAGTATGAAATCCTTCTAATATTGACATTAACTAACTAGACTCTAAAAATATGAATTTCATTATTGGAGAAGGGACCTATCCTCATATTGTAACTAGACTACATATTAGTTTGTAAATCCTATATATAAGAAGCATAGGGAGATTTGATCATTATATTGATAGAATTTATTATCTATAGGATGGGTTGAGAAAACTAAAATCCACCTCGTACCCCTCAAGCAATAATTAAAACATATCCATCCCACCTGATAAAACTATAATGGATCCTCTCAAATATTCTAACACAAATGAGTTTATTATTGGTTATCAATATTTCACTCTTGAATATTCCATTAAATAAGTTATTAAAACTAGCAACACTTCATCAAATGAACTCATATATACCTTGGTAGGTCATATGTAGGACCTAGAGAGAAACCAAACCTCTCTAAATCAAGGGTTAATCTATAAAACTTACAACCAAGGCCACTTTTACCTCATTATCATCCCAACATCAACTTATCAAAAACCACAATACCCATCTAATTCACCTCTCACTAATTAAACTTCAAACTAGTAACCTAGGGATATTCTTTCTCATGGAGTCCCTACCATAATAAATTTTAGCATTCCTCCACCATATCAATTTCCTATTCAAAATCATGTTGGATGTGTCTTTCCTTATGTTCCTTATAATAAGGTGGAAAAAAAGACTCTACCATCCTTCATTCCTTTAAGCTACATATTAGTTAATGTTCCACCCATGTGTGTTCATCCCATACAATTATTTAATTTTTTTTCTTCTTATAATCCCCTTCCACATTATTACCACATGTTTTATAAATCCACCTAGGTAGAGAACTAATTTCTAGCCTACTACACTCCACCTTATCATCCAACATTTATTCCTCTGAGTGGGTTTACACCAATTGATTATCCGAACCTTCTTTTTCAATCTCATACCACTATACCTTTGGAATCCTTTACCACCATTCAAACATATGATGAGTATTTGAAAGAGTCCCTCAATCACAACATACATGGAGTCATTTGGTTGTGTTCCCTACCTGATCTACCTAATTTTATAGTGGAGGGGATACCAATGTGCATGTCAAGCCATATACAACCATTGTTATAAATATTCTACCTTGTGATGGGGTAGTTGCAAAAAAATATTCCTAAAACCCTTATAGCAATCACCCTTGACCAGTATTACCACCTCATTGAGGCATCTATTTATTCCTTCTAAAAAATCATGGAAGATTTTTTCAAGGCCTTTAATATGAAAAAATTTCCCAAGATAATCATACAATAATTATTTCATATTAATCAATAACATAATTAATATACTAACTATTTCATAACAATATGGTGGTAAGTATTATACTCATCTACTAGTGCACTACATATGAACCAAAGATAACTATGTGATCTCTTTATATAATCACTTAAGTCAATGTGAGAGGAATTCTAAAAGTTCCATTGCTAGTAATATGAAGAGGCACTTGAAAGTGATCTAATAATTAACCAATGATCTATCAATAGTGGATTCAAAACCTATACAACCAATAGGTAACTAGTCGATCCAATCTAAAATAATGGGGGTTATCAAAACAAAAACCAAATAAACATAAAAAATTAAGGCCCCAATATTCTAAAGAGAAACTAAAAATTCAATATGGATGTTATGATAGATTGAAAAAAGGTTAAATAATAATGTAAGTGTGAGGAACCAAAATCCTCCAACAACATTTCATGTGATAGATTTTAACCATCCCCCACCTTGTAACATGAAATTTTAGAGTCCACCTCAAAAACAATTTCAACATGTTGACCACAACCCACATTCTCATAACCAAACCTTTCATCAAGGCAATAACCCACAATGGTTTGGTTAACAAAACCATAACTAGAGGCCTAGGTATTACGATCCCAATGTCCACTATATTTTCCATAGATTCCTTTGTTTTAGTAATTTTCTATTTATTTTCAAGATTTTCTAATTAGATACTAAGAAAAAAAATGAAATGTAGGGTTTGAAAGATTACCTAGGGACAAAGGTTAATTTGTGAACTGTTGATCAAGATCGATTGTGAGAATCCTCTTTGGCTAGGGAGTAATGACTTGTAACTCACCATACTTAAATAAAAAATTGATTAATAGGATAATGGGTGGGCTGCCTAGTATAAAACCAATTCCAAGAAGCACCGAGCTTCCTTAGGTGGACGTCAGCCCACATTATAACATTCAAGTTTATTTTTAAACATGAAATTAAAATGATAAATAAGATATGGATAAATAATGCCAAAGATAATTAATTGATAAGAAGATTTATATGATCAAATTCTGCATCCCAAAATTCAATAGCAATGTCTATGTCTTCTTGGATTATATCTAAATATTCATGAATATATATGAAATAACATATTAAAACCACAAGACAAAGTCCTAGCTCAAAATATATATCACTCTGATCCAAAAAGAGAGGTTGGGGAACTATAGGAAGATCAAATATGCTAACTAGATCATGCACTAAACTAGGTAGGGTCATTTACATGAACAAATATAATTTTTAGAAAATAGAATATAGATTTTATAAAACATTTTAAATATGTAATAGGGATTAATGTCGATCTTATAGGATTGATGATGATTTTACAGGATTGATGTTGATTCAAATGGATCAATGCCAATTCTGTAAATACTATCAAATAGTGAAAATAGACTATAATAACAATTTGTATTTTTGATAAAATAATGGAAATAGAAAAAAAATAGACAAAGATAGAGGTTTAATAGATAGAAAACAATTAGATAAATATTTAAGATTTTAAATGACTATTTTAATTAAATGGACAAAGACTGACAGTGATCCCACAATATTAACACTGATTCAAATGAATCGATGATGATTCTATGTAAAAATACTGAATATTGAAAATATTATAATAACAACTTGATCTTTGATAAAATAATGAAAATAGAATACAAATAAAACATAGAGACACAACATTAAACAAGAAAGCTAAAAAAAACATGCAAGATACTGACCTTTAATGGTTAGAAAATGGATGTCATAAATAAGATGAATGACCTTCTCAAAATCACCTAATAATCAATCCTTCAAGGGTAACAAAGGTGATTAAAAGGTTTGTACAAATTTGTCAATGGTTTTCACAGCAAATCATGATAGAAGATAATCTCCTTGTACTCAAATTTGTTCCTCTCGAGCAATGGAGGATTGATGTAAATTTAAGAATCGATGTTGATTCTAATAGATCGATGATGATCTCAGAGAATCGACATTGACTTACCAAAGATGGATGGAGGTTAAAAAAAATACCATTCCAGCAAGTTGGTATAGGGAAAAGTGGGGTTTAAATGGGTCTGAGGTTGTTTAGGTCATTTTAACCATGGGATATCCTTTTAGTCTTTTATTAGATTTTATATTTTATGGTTTTAGGGGTAAGAAAGGGTAATTACTATTTAACCATAGTAATTAAATTATTAACCTAGGTGGTAAAGGGGAAAAAAGATGGTAAAATGTAATTATAAAAATAATTATGTATGGGGGGGCATTATGACATAACGATACAAATAATTAATACAAGGTGTATAATTTTAGCATCTATTTTTCACTCCTTTTTATGGAGTGGTATACAATGGTGTGCCATGAGTAAAAAACTATAAAAATGCCTAATGCCCCAAGTTTTTGTGAGGAGGTATCCCCCCTCAAATCAGGAAATAAGAAGTGAAATGGAATGGATGACAAGTTTGAACAAGATGAAATGGAAAAATGGATGAGATGATATAGACAAAATGGAAGATAGTAGAGAACACATAATAAAGATGATGGATAATGACAAAAGAAGTCCATGTTTTCACTAAATAGAACAAAAAGTAATGCAAGCATGAATGCTTGAAAGACCAGATCAAAAATCAAAATGCCATAACTAAAAAAAATAAGCTTATAAAAGGAAAATCAAGAGAAAAAGAGATAGGAACAGTGACCCAAAGCATCTGCTGTGTGTATGGTGTATGTGTACCTATGGGCAAATGTATTCAAGACAAAAAAACACCCTTGGGAGCTTACATGGGGTAATGTTTCAAAAAGCAAGGGCATACCCAAAAGAGATTAGGGAACTAACAAGAGGCCAAAATTATCTAATCTAAATGGTAATAAGAGAGAGACAAACTGGGATAAATATAATAAAAGCAAGAAAATATGGGCTCAAAAGAAAACTAAAAGTAAGGAAAATAATCCAAAATGTAAACATTAATCAAATTAGGGTGAATTGACATTGCTCCAAAGGAATCGATGACTATTAAATAGAAGCGACATCAATTAGAGAGATTGATGGTGATAAAAAGGAATCAACATCAATAATACGGATCAATGACAATCATAAAAATAGCTATAAATAGCTTGTTGACAAAGATTGAGACTCATTTAGCTATCAGACACAAATGAGTACTATAAGTAAAATTTGATGGTTTTTTTACGTTTAGACACACATACAAGGTGATGGAGGCTAGTAGGGGTGGATGTTGATGATGAGTGTATTATGAGGTAGATGACACATTTTTTATGTATATGGGCAATTTTAAAATGCATTTTTTTTATTTGTTAGGTTTTTGGAATGTTTAACTTAAGGGAGGGGTTAGGTTAGGAAAATTTAGGGGGATAGGATAAGGGGAGTGTAGAGTAGGAATGTACAGGAAAAATTATGGTTTTTAAGCAAAAGGAAATCAACATCAATATGTAAAGAATCAACATCAATATATAAAGGATGAATATCGATCTATAAGGGATCAACATCAATCTATATAGAATTAACCATGATTCATAGAAACAAAAATATATAATTTAACTAAAAAAAATGCTATTATAGGCATGAGAGTTGTTGACAATGAGGGATAGGGTATCACCATTCCTAGAGGATCTATGAGTAGAGATGGATGATGCTGACTAGGCACATTTAGATGCAGTAGATTTTGGAGGCATCTGCCATTATCTCCATGTTCATTAGAACATTGACATGATGGTGGATTTGATAAAGTGATGGGATTATACCAACAACAACTTCTAGTTGTTGATGAGGGAGATGACCATTACCACTGATGACATTTACCAGATCCTAAGATTATTGATTTAGGGAACCCCAATATAGACCATGGAAGAAGTTAGACATGTGATAGTAACAACCTGAATATATGGGGAGGATGTTGTAGATATCATATTTATGGTTGGAGCTTTTTTATTCTAGTATTTATACATCCAAGCACCCTTAGAGAGACTAGTGATAAGCATACTCATGTTGGCACTGACTTGTTATGTATTTTTAGATTTTGGTGGAGGATGGTTACCATGGAGCTTTACTATAGTTAAGTAGATATGCTTGAGTATAAGACTGTATTTACTTAGACACCCACATTTCTAGGGTAGATCTATAGGGAGTTATGGAGTTGGCATATATAGGATCGCATGGGTTTAGACATCACCTTTATGCTCCATTATTAGGCATACAAGCATATTTAGGTGATTCAACCACTTAGGACCCCATGGGTAAGGTTTAGAGAGATGGAATATAGTGTGGGATTCCTTTAATGGAAAGAATACCTATTTATTCCATACATAGATAGGGTAGTGTATGATCTAGCATACTATAGATAGATTTTTGAGGACTTATAGATTGGAGATATTATTTAGAGGCCATATGTACACTTTCCATCATGGCCTACCACAAAGGTAGAGTTAGGGGATGTGGCCTATGAGAGGTGGGTATATGGATGACAGATGGACCACATAGAGCTATTCTATTTTGATAGGGTATGTCGATAATTTGGGTTACTATAAGATGTACCATTATTCCCACATTCATATAGGTAGGAGGATATAGAGCTAGACTAGCTAGCATGTGACACCATAGTTATATAGATGGGAGAATTAGAGGAGCTGAAAATATTAGATGTAAATGATGTAGGTTATAAAGATGACTATGCCACTTGGTTTTTAGGATATATGGTGAGGCAACAAGAGAGATGAGCTAGACCTCATCTAGATGTGGTTACCAATGTGGTTGTGCAGGATGTCCTAGATGCACATAGAGAGGAGGCACCTAAAAATGATGCCCCATTAAAGGATGAGTAGGGAACACTATGTGCTGAGGTATAGAAATTACAGAGTGAGCTTGATATCATCACATGGTAGCAAGACTAGGGCATTCAAGAGAGAGATAGTTATAGGGCTGAGCTAGAGTAGATGAGAGATTTTGTGGTAGAGAGGCCAACTCAAGATTTTTCAGGTCTGAGCACCATTTCAATAGGCATTATATCACTATAGAGGTATAAGGATGCACTAGTCAAGCTATGATACTATGAGAGGATTGTACATGATTGACTACTAGAGGTTCCTCATTTTGCATCACATGTGGTTAGCCATAGCAAATCATGGAAGACCCCAATTGCTACTATGAATATAAGGAGCATTTTAGAAGGGAGAGGAAGAGATGATGGGGGAGATGATAACATTCATCTTAGCAGGATAGAGATTACCTAGTAGATATCTATATCATATGGGCCATGAGCCTTTTATGACATTTATACAGACACTTGATATGGATTTATATTTATGTTTTATGGATGGATTATGTTTTATATTTTAAAGATTCATTGATTATTTATATGGATGGATTATGATTTATGTGTTTAGATATTCATTAATTATTTAGATGGATGGATTATGATTTATTATAGATGGTGTTATTAATTATTATCATGATGTAAATTATGGATTTGTTAATGGATTATTATGTGATGGTATGGGATTAAAAATTATATGTTCTTTATGGATTATAGATTACTTGACTTTATGATGTTTATGGATTTCATGATTATATTAAATGAATTATGATTTATGGATTCTTAATAATAAAATTATAAATCCATCCCACATTGGCTTGGACCACAACCAAGAATATGACCTCTCACCTACATTACATATGCATCCTTAACTAAAGGATAATAAACATTGACACAACCTTGGGTAATCAAAGATATGAGCATTGGGAGTAGATGATTTTGATAGGATAAGGGATGGATAACAATGTCATGCATATTTCAAGAATCAAGATTTTTATTTCAAGAATCAGTTTATGCCAACATGTAGACTAATCAATATGGGAAGTCTAATATTAGAAATTTGATCATTGTGTGAAGATTTCTTGGGATTTTTATTTTGACAACATGATTTTATATGCTTTGCTACTTTTAGGTCTTTTGAAAATGATATAATTTTGAAAACTAATCAATGTGGGAAGTTTTTTGCTTAGTAGCTATCCTTCAAGGGAGTGGTCTACATTTTTGTATTTTTGCATAGTTGTCCTTTAAGGGATTAGTCTATTTATTTTTCCATTTTTGATTTGATTACAGTTGTCCTTTGAGGGATCAGTCTATTTTTTTATATACTTGACTTATTTTTGTAAAATAATACTGGCATGAAAATATTCTCTTAAGATAATTTCCATGATTCCATCATATGAAATGATTGTGTTATCTTGGAAAAATAATGGTGTGTGAGAAATAAGGGAAATAATGATTTGGGGTTTCTCCCTATATAGGTGAAACTTATCTAGGAGAGAATGCTATGAATAGAGCTAGGGTATTCATATTCAAAGCAAGGATTACAATAATTTTCTGGTAACCACATAACTCTCATATCATTATTAGGTATAAAGGGATATGATGGAACTACATATCCAAAACAAGCCAACATTTACTAACTATAGAAAGGATGAAAATGCAAGGCATTAAGAGCTTTACGTTTTGGTTTACCATCAAGATAAGCCAAATGATATGCCCCAGATCCATATTTATGGGTTATGATGTATGGTCCAATCCAATTAGGAGAAAACTTACCCCTTTTACTTCATTCCATATTAGTGACATGTTGATTTTATTTAAGCATAATATCTCCAATATTAAATTCATTTTCTCATACATGTTGATTATATGCTTGCTTTAATCATTATTGATATATACAAAGGTGGTCAAGGGTTGCTACTCAATGTTCATCTAAGAATTTAAGTTGGGATAAATGCACCTGATAGAAATCCTCATCATAAATAATGTATCTAAGGGAGACACAAAGGGAGGGAATTTAGACTTTCAAAGGAAGTATTGCTTATGTACCATAGACTAGAGAAAATGGAGTGGCAACTATAGGGGTTCAAATACTAGTTTGATATGCCCATAAGGTGAAAGGGATACAAAGATGCCAATCTTTGCTGGCTTCATTAATGACTTTGGTTAATATTTTGACTAAATTTTTATTAGATGCTTTGGATTGACCATTGGCTTGAGGATAGTAAGGCAAGGATAAACTTAATTTTATTTTAAAGGAGTCACACAACACCTAGAATTTCTTATTCTAAAAATATTTTCCATTATCTGTTACAATTTTAAAATGAAAAATAATGTGATTATGTATAAATTCCACAATCTTATCTACCTTGGTCAAGATAAGTAGCATATCTTCGACCCACTTGGTACAATACTCTATGGTAATGATAATAAAGACATGACACAGACAAGATTTAAGATTAATTTGGCCTATAATATCAAACCCCCACTAGGAGAATGGTCAAAAGTATCTTGTTGATTGCAAGGCTTTACTAAGGACATGAGATAAATTTACATGATGCTAACATTTTACACACCTCTTAACATATGCATAATAATTTTGATTTAAAGTAGGCCAATAGTAATTGAGATGTAATATTTTCTTGGCGACTATGTGGTTATTAAAATGTCCACCACATAAACCATCATGGACTTCCTAGATAGCTAAGGTATCTTCATGATTTTGGAGATAATGAAGAATAATGCCATCAAAACCATGCTTATAAAGAACTCCCCTAGTATGACATAGTGGGCAACTTTCTACTGGAAAATGTGCCTAGCACCTTTGGTTAGATGAGGAGGGGATATTCCTATAGACAAATAATTAAATATTTTTGCATACCATGGCTCCTCAATATTTTCCTCAATATTATGGATAGATAGAATATCCATCCTTGTATAAGAAGGTTGATTAAGTCAATGGATAAGGACAAATAACTTAGACTCATAAAACAAGGCTAGGATAGAGGATGTAAGAGATTCCATCGTATCCACAAACTTATTAGTAGACCTAGGAGTAACTTAGATGGCATAACATTCAAATACAGATAAAAGTTAATCAACCAAAGTTTCATATCTTTGGAGGATATCATTCTTATGTTGATACACACTAGTAATTTGATTTATCAAAAACTAAGAATCCCCATAGATGTTAAGGGATTAGACTCCTAGTGTAAGGGTAGTTTGGAGTCCTATTATCAATGCTTCATACTCAGCCATGTTATTTGTGCAATTAAAGTATAACTTGAAAGATATATGCATGGAAATACATTGAGAAGGGATTAATATAACCCCTACACCACCTCCATGCTCACACTTGGATCCATCAAACAATCAAGTCATTTGATATCTTGAAACTAACTGAGATGTGGATGTGATAGACTCATCAGTAAAATCATAATTTACTGGATGGTTATTAGTAAGAGGTGCATCAAACAATTGATCAATAATATTCTATCCTTCAAAAAAAATTTGATGGATAAATTCCAAGTCAAATTTAGCTAGAAGCATAATCCATTTGGCCATTTTTTTATTCTGATAAAGCTTAGAATACATAAATTTAAGGGGATCAATGCTCGTAATCACATATTTCTTATGGTTAAGGAGATAATGATAAATATTAGAGGCTATAAGCACTAATGCTAGGCATAAATTCTTAGTATGTGAATAACATGTATTATACTCTATGAGGGTGTAACTTATATAATAGACAACTTGTTCCTTATGATGTTCATCTCGATGAGCAAGTATAGCACCTAAATCATGATCAGTAGTTGAGATATAAAGAAAGAAAGGTTACCCTTCCTTAGGTGGAATAAGGACTGGGGGAGACAAGAGATAGTCCTTAAGTGAATTAAAGGATTTTTGACACTTAGAATCCCATACAAAGTGATTATCCTTCTTTAATAAATAGTGGAAGGGTTGACACTAATCAGAGAGTTGAGAAATAAAATGATGAATAAACTAGAGCTTGCCTTGTAAACTATGAAGCTATTTAAGGTTGGATAGAGGAGACATTTCCAAAATAGCCTTGATTTTAGAAATATCCACTTCTATAACTTGAATAGAGACAATGAAACCTAGAAGTGTACCCATCAAGACACCAAAAATGCATATTTTAGGATTTAGGTGCACACAATATTAGAGTAAATGATCGAAGATAACCTTAAGTATCGATAAGTGATCTTTGCAAAATTTTGATTTTTTGAGGAGATAATCTACATAGTCTTTGATAATTTTATGAATTATGTCATAGAATATATAATTCATGGCCTATTTTTAAAAGGATCCAGTGTTCTTCAAATAGAAAGGCATAACATGGTAACAGAAGTCTCCCAAAGGAGTAATAAATGTAGTTTTATGTTGATCTTCTAGTGCAATAAGTATCTTATTATAACTAGAGATCCCATCCATAAGGGATATAATTTCATGGCCAGCTTTTAAGTCCACCAATTGGTTTATATTAGGAAGGGGAAAATCATATTTCAAATAAGCAAGATTTAAGTCACAAAAGTTAGTACAGATGCGAAGTCCCCCTATAGGTGTAGTGACTAGGATGATGCTAGACATCCACTAAGGGTAGTTGATAGGTTGAATAAAGTTAGTAGATACAAGGAAATATAATTCATATTTTACAAGGAGTGTGATGTGAGGATGCATCTTATGGAGCCTCTACTTTACCAGCTTAGCATCAGGAAAAGTAACAATATTATGGATAATGATTGAAGGATCAATACCAGGCATATCACTATACAACTAGGCAAAAGCTTTGCCATGGTCTGATAAAATAGTGGTAAAATCTCAATTTTATTGCATATCTAAGGCTTTATTGACTTTAACAATCCTCAGAACTTCTTGAGACCTGATATTAATATCAATAATAGATTCATTTAATAAGCTAGATGTTTTAGATGGGAGAGAATTATGTAAATAAGAGTTTTCAACACCTAGATGGGTCAATATTGACTCATCATCTTGACACTAAAACCATGGATAGTTAGTGTATCATGTCTTATTAAGTTAGGATTTACTAAAGGGATGGTTAGGATTTCACCATCATGGTGGAAGATGAGAGGTTTTACAAAGATCATAATGACTAAAAAAAAGTTAGGAAGAATGCATATGGTATCGCTAGTTGAGGAAGAGATGTCAGATGGGGAAGATGGTTCTTTTGCTTCTAATGATGGTAGAATAATATGTTTGGGAATATATTTATAATCTTTTTTAAAACCTAGACCATGTTTTTTATGTAGTTTTTTGAAATCTCCTAATGTGATGTCATGAGGACCCAACTCATATCTACCCATGCCAAAACTTTTCCAGGCACAATGATAAAGATAGGTATGTGAGAACTAAGGGTTATTAAGAAATGAGAAATTAGAGGTAAACAAATTCTTACAAGTGCCTGTATCAAATTGTGAGGGAGTTTGATTAATCCCACCATAGACTAAATGGGTATGTAAGAAAGGTGGTCCAAAGGGAATGAGCTCACTTAGGCTAGGCAAATACATGGTTGCTTTTCAAGGTAGCCATATTCTCTTAGAGTGGGTAAGGTGTTGAGAGTTATTAACTGGTATTCCCCTATTTAAATATGCTACATCATAGAGTCAATGGACTCTGGAGCATGTAATTTTGAAGCAAAGATATTCATGCTAGTTGAGGCTTAACTAGAAGATGAGGGAAATTTCATGTTAGGTGAAGGTATTATGACATTTTTTGGTTGGAAAATAAAGTTACACAAATTAAAGGGATGAGGATCAACAAAGATAATATGGTTTTAGCCTTCATACTCAAATTTAATGCATTGGTGGATAGTAGAAGGAACACATCACATCACATGAATCCATAGATGTCCTAATAATATGTTATACTAGAATTCACCTTCTATAATATAGAAAAGTTCATAGAGGGTACGAGGATGTACATGGATGGGGAGAAAAACTATTCCTAGTATGGGTGCTACAGTATCATTAAATGCATGCATAATTTATAGGGATTAGGATACAATGATTTTAGGTAACTATAACTATTGAAAGTCACATGAAGAAATAATATTAATACTGTCCCCATTATCAATCATAACTCTTTTAATTTGTATTTGATCTATCTAAGCTATGATGAAAAGTGGGGGATATTGACCTTCAGGTGATAAGGGAACAACCTCAGAATCAGTGAAACTAACAACTGATACCTTTTGAAGGGATCCTATAAATACTGACAATGGTTGAGGCTCATTTGGAAAAACTTCAATATCTTGGAGAGATTCTATCATTTACTGATGATGTTGGGGAGAATTATCAATAAGTTCATACAATGACATCTTCACAAGTGCCTGATAGAGTTATTTTAATATGAAAAGTTGAACCAAATGCTTAGCTTCAATCGAGGTAGTTCCTATAATAGAAACCTTGGGATTTTGTCTAGGTAGTTTAGGCATATTAGGCACAAGGGATCTTATAATAGAAACCTTAGATTTATTATGGTTTTGATTTTTAGAACATGTAGTTACATGGATGGCATCAATACATAAAAGAGGTAAATCAAAAGATGCTACCAAATCCTTATCACTTATGGGACTAGAAGGATAATGGGGGAACACAATGGATGTAACAGTGGTCTTATGCTTAGGATTTTGATTATTTAAATTGTTAATCAAAAGATCATCATCCTAGATCAACTTCTAGATTACAACCTTAAGGTCTTTACAATTTTTCATATCATGTCCAGGTAATCTATGATATGCACATATTTCCTAAGTTCTATACCATGCAGGTCCTTAAGGATGAAGGTTAGCAGACCTTATATGTGGTAGCATAATAAGGTATGTATCCAATAATTATTTTAGAATAATTGCATAAGATCCTTTGAAAGGATCATTCAATAGTTTTAAAATATCTTTGATGATAGACTCTTTTGGCAAAGTATTAATTTCTTGGCTCTATCACTTACCCTTTACAAGAGGGATAGTTTTAAACTCCTCTTTATATTTATCTAATGGTCCCTTAAAGGAATAATGTGGGTGTAAAGATAGAGGTGTATTTATCAATGAAGAGGGATTTTGTATTTTCCCTCACATTTGAGTATAAACACCTAAAATAGGGGCAACCACTCTAGAGGATGGATGAGGGCTTAAAATAGACAGTGAAGATGGTATAAAAGAGGTAAACCCTTTGCCTTTTTGTGTATTGATAAAAGAGGAAGGACTTGGACTAGGATTATTTACATTTAATAGTGGAGATAAATCCATTTTAATGTGAGGGTGACCTAAGGCTTTCTTTGGTGGAATAACAAAACAATCATCCCTACTATCGATAATAAGAGCTTTACCTTTTCCTTTAGTATTTTTGAGATGAGAGGGTGCTATGATAAAGGATGGTTCCAAAGGGTGAAGGTTTTGTGAAAAAGGATAAGATCTCATTACATGTTTACCATGATGAGGCTTGCTAAGGATTAAAGGAGTAAAATGTGAAACTTTAGAGGTATTCAGATGTTTATCAGTAATATCTTAAGGAGTAATTTCATTTTCCATTTTAAGAGGTTCACTTGGAGAGGGTGAAGGGGATAATTCATGCAAACAGTCCCATGTAATAAGATCAGGGAGTTCTATAGGAATTTTGGGTTTATCTTTAATGACCTCAAGTTGACTCAAATCAAAATCTTCTCTTGTAAGGAGATCCAAGACCAAAGGTTCTTCCAAAACTTCTTTAGGAAATAACTAGTCATGGATTGTATTAATCAAGTGTTGACTTTGATTTTATGTCTCCTCAAGGTTAACTTGGATGGTGATCGATGGGGATGGATGGTTAGGAAACGGTTGCTTAAAATATCTAAAGGTTGATTAGGAGGAACATTGAGATTATCTAACTAAAGGTTCCCCTTGTCAATAAGGTTCTATATTAATCATTTGAAGGACTGACACCATTCTATTTCATGTCCTATTACCCTGTGGTAAGCACAAAATTCATCCTCTTTGTAATAAGTGGGTTTAGGATGCGTATCATCAACTGGTCTAATTGGAAGGAGCTCAATGACATTTTATTGTAGGATTTTATCTTATATTGAAGCATAAGGCTCTCTCATAGGGGTATATTTCTTAAGGGGAGAATTATTAAAGGGAAAATGAGTAAGACCCCTAGGCTGCTACATATGAGAGGTGGAAAATCTAGATTGGTTAGATGCCAAAGGGGACAAGTTTTTATAGCAACTACATTTGTTTCCCCTTTTGGTTTATGATTATTTCTATTAATTTTGGATGGGTTAGATTTAAATTTCTTATTACACAACTTAACATTTCCCTTGTCAATACCACAGAGTTCAAGTTTATGAGCCATGATAAAGGCCTCATAAAAAGTCTTGAAATTTTGAATTTGTAACATGGATGATATATGTTGTTCAAAAGAATGTGAAAACAACTCAACCAACTTTGCCTGTGGCAAGGAAAAGGTTAATTGGTTGATTAAGCTATGCCATCAAGCCACAAAATCTAATATGAATTCATCATCAAACTATCTAATAGCATAAAGGTTTGTGATAGTCACTTTTTGAGCAATGTTAATCGAGAAGTGTTACAAGAAAATTTGGGCTAAGTGTCTAAAGGAAAAGAGGGAATGCCAAGGAATGGAGTTATACCAATCTAATGTAGCTCCTATTAATGATATGGGAAATGTCCTAAGTAAGAGATCATCATCATGTGTTATAAGATAACATGCATTTTGAAAAGCTCTAAGATGCTATTGGGGATCTTCTTTATTCTAAAATTTAATTAATTTAAGAAGTTCCCACTATGAGGGATATGGTTAGATAGGAATTAAAGGGTTGATAGGCTCATTAAAAATATATTCATATGTGAGCATTCTACTATGTTCTAAGGTGGAAGCTTCCAAACTAGCCATCCTATTCATAAGGATATTTAAGAGGTCTACTTGAGTATTATTCTAAGGTATACTTCCTAAGATATTCTATTGAGGGAGTTGATAACCTAGTAAGGAACTAGACATAGGTTGTGAGGGAAAATATATTGTCATAGTAGACATAATAGGTTGAGATGTGGCTACGTATTAAGGGATTTGTAATGGAATAATCTATTGTGGGAAAGATTGTACATAATTATTTATCACTAGTTGGGATGAAGCTACATAATAGATCGTTGAAGGAACATATTGTTGAAAAGGTTGGGTATAAGGGGCTTGATAAATCTGAGGGACCTATTGAGCTTAAGGGATTTATTGAGGCTAAAATATTTTTTGAGTTTGAGGGATTTTTTGAGATTGAGGGATTTGTTGATGCTGAGATAAATCTTGAAAACTATATGCTAGAGTCATTTTAATGGCTAGTAGACTAGTATAAATTGACATTACTAATGTTTGAGGAAGTATAGGGGATATTGGCTGAGTAGTATTATGGACTTGAGAGATGGGATTAAAAGAACTAGTAGATACTATGGGTGGTTTATTCTCTAAATATTGGGTCACTTGAACATCAGAGCAAAATGGAAGGGAGGAAATAAATACATGCCTATGGTAAATTCCTCAATTTTCTTAGTTCCCATGGGAGGCATCCCATATTCATATTGTGACTCTTGGGCATGGGGGGAAGGAGAAATATGTATTGTTCAAATTATGAAGGTAATAGTTAATAAAAATAGGGTTATTGTCTAGTATTTATATAAAGGATGGATCTCCCTGAGGATAAAAGTGTGGGAATTTAGAATTTTCAAAAGACTCAAGGATAGATGAAGAGATAGGTGTATGTTCCATAGGAGAGGATGTAACATCTGCTTTGGATTCTAACTTTCTTGATTTTTCCCTAGTTAGAACCATGAGACAAAAAATAAAGGCAAAAAAAAATGAATAAAGCAAAAATTTCATTCTTTTTATTTATCTCATTTTAAAAATGGATGAAACACACACACACACACACACACACACACACACACACACACACACACACACACACACACACACACACACACACACACACACACACACACACACACACACACACACACACACACACAAAATCATCCTAAAAGGTTTTTTTTAAACTTTAATATGTGAATAAAGATAGGAATAAAGAAAGGATAACGAAAGTTCTAGGAAAATGGTAGTCTAAGGATGGTTTTAGGTATTTATGTTTTGGTACTCAAAGGAAATCTATATTGGTATTGATACATGGCTTGGTACTTGTGGCCTGCTCCCCTCACATCACAATCCCACAACTAGTGTGGGTGCTTAGCTAAAATATATCAATAGTCAGAGATTATACTCAGCTAGAGAACTAAGTTGATTCTCCCCTTGGTAGTGAAATCCAAGTAGGTTCATTAGGAAAAATGTTTCCATGAGGTGATGAAATCCTCATCGATACTTTATTTTAGGTGTTTTGATGTATTAATTATGATAGTGGTATATCTCGTGTGTGGATAAAGTGAAACATACAATAGATTACCACCTAGATTATTCTATGTGAATTACTAAGGCAAGCAAAAATGGATGCAGTTTATTTTAACCTTAAGAGGAAATAAAATAAAAGTCAAGATTTCTTTGAATGAATGCCAAAAAAAGGGGGGAAGAGATTAAAATTCAAGAATGAATTTATAACAAAGAAAGTGAGACCTTGTGTCATCCCATCAGGCATGCCAGAATGTTTCAGTAGTTTTCTATTTCTTTTCAAGATTTTCTAATTAGCTATTAAGAAAACAAATGAAATGTAGGGTTTGAAATATTACCTAGGGAAGAAGGTTGATTTACACATTGTTGATCAAGCTAAATTTTTATAACTCCTCTTTGGCTGGGGAGGAATGACTTGTAACTCACCACACTTAAACAAAAAATTGATTAATAGGATAATGGGTGGGCTTCCTAGTATAAAACCAGTCCTATGAAATAATGAGCTTCCTTAGGTGGATGTTATCCCACATTATAACATTCAAGTTTATTTTTAAACATGAAATTACAATGATAAATAAGATATGGATAAATAATTCCAAAGATAATTAATTGATAGGAATATTTATATGATCAAAATATGCATCCCAAAATTCAATAGCAATGCCTATGTCTTCTTGGATTATAACTAACTAGTTATTAATATGTGTGAAATGACATATGAAAACCACAAGACAAAGTCCTAGATGAAAATCTATATCAATTTGATTCGTAAAGAGAGGTTGGGGAACTATAGGAAGATCAAATATGCTAACTAGATCATGCACTAAACTAGGCAGGGTCATCTACATGAATAGATTTTTTTTTTAGAAAATAGAATATAGATTTTATAAAATGTTTTAAATATTTAATAGGGATTGATTTTGATCCTACAGGATTGATTCTTATTCTACATGATCGATGCTGATTCAGATGGATTGATGTTGATTATGTAAATATTGTCAAATAATGAAAACAAAGTATAATAACAATTTGTAATTTTCATAAAATAATGAAAACAGAATAAAAAATAGATAGATATAGAGGTTTAATAGAAAGAAAATAATTTGATAAATATTTAATATTTTAAATGACTATTTTAATGAAATGAACAAAGATTGACAATGATCCCATAGGATCGACGTTGATTCAGATGAATTGATGATGATTCTATGTAAAAATACTGAATATTGAGAAGATTATAATAATGACTTTATTTTTGGTAAAATAATGAAAATATAATACAAATAAAATATAGAGACAACTTTAAAAAAGAAAGCTAAAAGAACATGCAAGATACTGACCTTTAATGGTTAGAAAATGGATGTCACAAAGGAGATGAATGACCTTCCCAAAATCACCTGATAATCACTCCTTCAAGGGTAACAAATGTGCTTCAAGGTTTGTATAGATTCGTTAATGGTTTTCATAGTAAATTGTGATAGAAGATAATCTCCTTTCACTCAAATTTTTTCCTCCTGAGCAATGGAGCATTATTATAAATTTAAGGATTGACATCGATTCTAATAGATCAATGATGATCTCAAGAATCATTGTTGATTTACCAAAGATGGATGGAGGTTAAACAAAATGTCATTCCAACAAGTTGGCATGGGGGAAAATGGGGTTTAAATAGGTTTGAGTTTGTTTGGGTCATTTTAACCATGAGATATCCTTTTAATCTTTTATTAGATTTTAGATTTTATGGTTTTAGGGGTAAAAAGGAGATAATTACTATTTAACCATAGTAATTAGCCTATTAACTTGGGTGGTAAAGGGAAAAAAAGATGGTAAAATCTAATTATAAAAATAATTACATATGGGGGGAATTATGACATAATGATATAGATAATTAATACAAGGTGTATAATTTTAGCATTTACATCATTGGAAATAATAATCATGCCTACAAGGAATACAAAAAATATATTAACATAATCCCTGAGGATCAATAATAAACCTTGATATGCATGTTCCTAAGGAATGATAACACAAACTAATAAGCTCACCCAATTGGTTTTGTAGTTCTTTAGAACTTTTGTTTGTGCATAGACCAGAACCCATTTCTTGACCATCACTATTGAAACATCTAAAACTAGACATAAGGTAATCAAACTAACCAACCTCCACCTATTGGAGCCCATGATGCATAATCTTGTACTTTTGGCTCAATCAAACTTGACGTAGATTCCCAATTGGGAACCTAGGGTAAAAATCAAGTGATATGAGATATAGAATTATAAATTGATAAATTTGTGAAAATCATCACTCAAACATGATAATAACAAACTATAACTTCACTTTTTTAAAATGTTTTAGAGATGGACACCTGATTCAAGCTTATGGGAAACCATGATGTAGTCATTAAACTTATAAAGATATTTTACCATATTTCCTTCATGGACTTGCTGAATAACTCTCTTACCCATCCTTTGGCATTACTTGATACCTTAGTATTAGGGCACTTATATAGGTTTACTCTACCACATACCTAAATTAACCATGTTGGCTACCTATTTGACCTTTTAAGTCTTCCTCGAGACACTAAGATGGATAGGAGGGGGATCTAACTTTGTTTTAACAAGTTTGTATTTATAATAATTACAAGAAAATATCAATGGTTGATGATGGGGTATCTATTAACATAGTACCCTTCTTGTTTATTTAGAATCTTGGTTATGGAAAAACCAATTTCTTGACCATTTGTAACACCTTGAAAGGATATGATAATGTCAAGTCCACTTCCATTGCGACCTATGATCACATGTTATGATGAAATTAGTTTATTTTTAGAATGAAATTGAAATGAAATGCATACAACCTAAGACCCAAGTGCATGTCCTCAAATTGGGTAAGATCAAGAAAAAGCATCAACAAGCATAATAGAAGATAAATAACATAATTTTACCTTCATGTTTAGATGTATCTATTTCCATAATACACTTTTTATTGGACCAAATATTGAGCTTTAGCTATTCCTCAAAGGTGTAGAGATATTATTATAACATATTCCCTTGTGTTATACATGATTTAATTGATAAAATAATAATTTTGTGAAACTTTTCTTGGAGGTTATACAAAGTAAGTATAACACAAAAATATTATTTTTAGATGATGAACTTATGATTTGGAAGAGATTCACTACCCTCATTGTTCATGTTTTAATGAGGAGGAATACATATAATTTATAGATTTGGATGATTAATTAGGATCATTGGATCAAGATGAAGATCAATAGATCAAAATTAGTCCTACATCTCCATGATGAGGAAGATGGAGTGTGTAATAAGAAGGATGAAGAGTGTAAGAGGATGTGTAATAAATCCACTTATGAGAATGTTTAAGTGTGTAATATGGTTTAATATACCTTACATGTGTAGGAGCATGTCATATATTTTTATTTCACACTTGCCTTGATAATGTTATCTTTTGTGAGGCAAAAATACAATTTTATATTTTAGAAAATATGAAATTCCAAAAGGCTATGGAATTTCCCATTAGAGGAAAATTAGGCATAATTAATAACTTTTAATTATCCTAACAATGATTAATATTAATTTTACAAATTTGTTTATCAATAAAACATTCCACTTAATTGTACTATGATAACATTTGTAAAGTGTTGACTTGATTCATGACTTTTTTGATAATTTGCATGTTGTGGTATCCTAATTAGAGATGAGTAACCATTATTGGGGATCAAATAGACAATTATATACATTATTTAGAACAATTGGTAATTTATGGTTAAATTTATGCATTATTGTGGAAGTCTTCATCAATAGCATAGAGATATTTAGACATCTCCCCTTGTGAAATGCATGATTTGATTGAGAAAAGAGGAATTGGTGAACCATTTATTGGAGTTTTGGTAAAGTAAGTCTAGCACAAAAATCTTGTTATTGGATGATGATCTTAGGATTTAGTAGAGGTTCATTACATTAGTTATTCATGTTAAAATCAAGAGTAAGCCCTCATATTTATAGACTTTGATGATGAATGAGGATGGTTGGATCAAGATGAATATTAATGGATGAAAATTAATCCTACTTCTCTTTGATGAGGAAGATGGAGTGTTTAATAAATCCACTCATGATAATTTTAGAGTGTTTAATAGGGTGTAAGAGACCTTGAGTGTGTAAGATCATGTCATACCTTTTTATTACACACTTGCCCTGATGATGTAATCTTTGGTGAGACAATAGTCCAATTTTGTATTTTAGAAAATAGGAAATTCAAAAAGGCTATGAAATTTACTATTAGATGAGAATTAGGCCAAAATTAACAAGGGTTAATTAGCCTAATGAGGATTAATATTATTTTTACAATGTTATTTATCAATCTAACATTCCACTTAATTTTCATGTGGTAAAATTTACAAAGTGTTGGCTTGATTCGAGACTTTGTTGATAATTTGGATGTTATGTTATGGTGTGTTATCCCAAATATGGATGTGTCACCATTATTTGGGATCAAATAGACAATTTTTTAAATTATTTTAAATAATTGATTATTTATGGTTAAATTTGTGCATTATTATGGAAAGTCATTTTTATGTAATTTAGACACATAAGTGATAGAATTGGAGTGTCTACATTTTCCCCTTTTTGAAAGGGTTTTGAGAGACACAAATAGAGTAACAGATTTTTAAAAAATGAAAAATTTATTAAAATGATTTGATAATTATTGAAGAATGATGTGGTCACATTTTTATGATTCTTGTTAAATTTACTAAGAAATGAGTTCACAATGGTTCCCCAAACAACATTTAGGATGTCTAAGATTCCCCATTGAGGGAGTGAACAAAAAATATTTTTGAAGGATGGGCCCTCAAAAGGAGGAAAAGTCTACATTATGTGGTAGAAGAGGCCAATAAAAAAGTAATATACATGAAAATGGGATGAAAAATATACCAAAGAGGCATACATAGGCATCCTATGAAGAATAATGAAGCAAAGGGAGGTAAAAATTCAAATTTAAAGATATAAATTGACCCATGTGGGGTGAAAATAGTTCACTTTTCACCCTCGATACTTTGAATTATTTTATCTTTATTTTTCACATGATAAATTAAAGTTTGATAGCACAAATTCCTTAACACATGCATCTTGGTGAGTGGGTACGAGAGTACAAACAACTAACGAGGAGGTGACATTAAGTCAGTACTTTGAATTTTTAAATTATGGTACTTTTAATGCTATACATGATAGGTGGGTGTAGGACTAATGGTGATCTCAAGATTTTATAAAATGTGAAATGGTGGGATATCCCTCACAAATAGTAATATGGTGATCAAATTGATAGTAATGCCTACAAAATTGGTGATGTCACAAATGAAATCAACATGATCATTGAAAAATCTAGATATCACCAAAACAGTGCGATTAAAAGGAAAAAAAAGTTGAAACCATCTATGTAGTGGTAGTGTCTTGATAAATAGTGGGAATGCCCTTATAAATGGGATATCATGGCTAAAAATAGTGGGAATGTTGTGGATAATTAGGGTTTGCCAAAAATGGTAAGATATACATGAGAAATAGTGGGAATGACCTAAGAAATAGTAAGAACATCTTGTTAAATGAAGATATCATAAGAAGATGGTGAGATCAGTGAAGTGATGATTTAATGAAGTTTTTTAGTTGGATAGAAATTTATTGAGTTGATTAGAATGAGTGATTTTGATGATTTAGAAGAAAAATAATTTGATGTCTGATGTGATTTGATTGTGATTATCTACATTGGTAGATTTTAATAGGTTTTATAACTTTTTTTAATTTTAAGATTGAGTCTCAATGTTGATAGTGTGTGAGAGATGATCATACATCCTACAACAACCTAGCATATGGATCAGGGAGGTCATGGTGTTTTTTGATGTTGTGGGATTGATACACATCATGTAAATTTTGGTGATTAGATCACATAGGGATTTTATCTTTGCATTGGATGAGCACTATCACTTAAAGACTATAAATTTTCATTTTCATACTTGAGAGGACATTATGACATTATAAGATGTCTATCCCATTATACATGTTCATTTCTACAAATAATATATTCATTGGTCATGATAGGGATGACAAAGATTTTTAGAGGGCCTGATTAGCATCATAAACATTGTGATATAAGATGGTGTTGTAGACATAGATGTATTGGAGGCTGAGCCACTAAATTATCTAAAGGTGGTTATCTTGATGGATATTGTTGGTGACATATTACTTCTCGACAAGATATAGCACTACTTTCATATGGGCCTAGTACGGGTACTCTAGGATTTGATTTTTGACACTATACACTTTACTTTGGGGGATGTGGTATTGGTCCATCTATATAAATATTTACATATGGTGGCCTTTAGGCACAATATCAATATTTTTCCATACACATTTATCCATATATGGGCCTAGAAACACATTAATATGAAGTGCCTAATACACCAAAGATGATAATGGGGTATAAAGGAACCACTTTATTATGGTTTGTATGTAATATGAGCAAGATGATGGAGTCACAAAGGGAACCTTCCATTATACTATAAAATGATAGATGAGATTATGGATGAATAATTCATCTAGAATCCCTATATGCCTATTTATTTTAGATGGTTAGAGGATAAATCTTATATGCGCTACATGATAACACCTTGTTATATCATAGGGTGACATGACTTCACTATAGATCAATACCATCCAAAATAGGTACAAAGTAATTTTGGGATTTAGAAAGATATTCCTAATGGGATCACTATTTTTTCATGTGAAACATGAGATTAATTATTAGGGACCAACAATATTGAGGGTAGAGGCAGTTGGGATTTTTTTGAGAGTACATCTAGTTATATGTGTCTATGATATAAGAGCAAGGATGTTAGCATTACAAGGACATTCATAGCCTAGTGGGTGAAATTATGGATTATTATATTGATGAGGCCTAGGCCACAAATAACACATGTATTGAGACAAAATGTGCATCATGTGGCCTAGTAGTCAAGGTATCAACAGAGATGTGATATACCATCATAGAGAAAGGTATATGGATAAAATATGGTATTGGTTACCTTGAAAATATAGGTGCCTCTTTAACAAGTGATATAGGTACCTCTTTAGAAGGATGCACCTATGATCATAAATTTAGAATCAAAGAATATCATTAGTAGTAGAACTAACAACAATGCAGTAACATTAATGGTATAAGTGATGGGTAGTATTCTGATCATAGTGTAGACATGGGAGAGGGTACCAGTCCTAATAGAGAGGAGGGATAGACTACTAGATAAGATGTTGAGGTGACATTGGATATTATAGAATTTTCCAAATATGATATTGATAGGGCATATATGAATGAGTAGGTAGGGTCATTAGATCTAAATAGGTCATAGACTGACCAAGTCATCATAGATAGAATATAGAGGGTTATAAAAATGAGGGTGACATAGATATTAGGACTAGGGAAAGAGATGTTTGGACTATAGGTATATTTGGAATGTTCCCAAGGTGAGGACACCATATTATAGGGGATAATTATATCTTGAGACATAAATATTAGTGCATTGAGGGGGAAAGTTGACCTAATTATGACCATTCAATGTCCTATAATGATGAGGAATGTTTAGCTTCTGATGGAGATTGGTGAGCGAGATAAGGACTGAGAAAATGTATAGAGTCTCTATAGGGAGTGAGATAAGGCTAATAAAATTATCATAAAACATATATTACCTAGGGATTTATCAAATAGTGTATGTGTAAAGGGTGAGCAAAGTTATTATAGATGCTTATTTGAGGATATAATACCACATAAATAGAGAGATACATCCTTATAAGAGTATATTTAGAGTAGGATGAAATCATCTAGATCTCACTACACTTTGACATCTCATAGATCAATAGTAAAACTACGTACATAGTAGATAGGGATGGATCCTCCATCACAACCACCATCATCAAATGATTAGATCTAGAGTTGAATTTTTGATGTGATAGCTCTTTTTTTATTATGACCTATCCATATCTCGATGTATATAATTTGTTTTGAAATGTAAATAGATATTCATGTTGATTTCATGATGTACATGGACTCTAAGATTATTTTGATATATCTGATGTAGCTTTGGATTTCATTGATGTTGATTCATGATGTAGATTAGATTTTTTGATGTTAATTTTAAGATATTTTTTTTCATAATTTTATTGTTTTAGTTCCTATGATATGTTGCACTTGTAGATAGAAAATGTGATGAATGTCTTTCATTTATAGTTTATTATTTTATGATTTTATTTGATATAGTGGCATGTGATTATGATGTAAAATGTAAATGATTGTCTATATATTCTTAGTCATAGATGTGTATAATGATTTAGAATATAAATAGCCACATTGTTCAGTTATTTTATTTTAATTATGGATGTGTTGATGTTTAGTTTATGTTTATGAGCACATTTATCCATGTTGGTATATATTTCAAGGGGGATTATTTTATCTTTGTGAGACATTGTATATAAGCCTCAAGATCTCAGTTTTTAATTTTGCACATGATAATCTGCATCATAATTATAAAATGAATGATGATATCATTTTTATCAATATGTGTAAGGACTAGGTCAAATACAAATGTTCACATCTAAATATCAAGATGTGAAAAATTAGGGTCTAAATGTAAAACGTAATGCATTGAACCAAGATAAATTTAGAAACAAATGATCCAAAATATAGATCAAGATATGAAGAATCAAGACCTACGTGTAAAAAAAAGTGTACTAAAAAAGACAAACAATTAATAAAATACTCAAAAAAAAAAATCAATCAATGCATACATACATAGATACATATGAAATCAATAAAAAAACAATAGTTCATCATTATAATCATGTAATAATGAGGATTTACTCTTGTGTTTTGTCTCTAAGTATAGGGAATGCTAGATAGGTTAATGTGATAAATTTTGACAATAGGAGAATGGAAGAAGGAATAAGTGGTCGAGGTGACCCTAAATGACCCATGCAACTGGACATTACCTACATAGCCTTTCATGGACTTTAGGATTATGTATTTATCCTATAAATTGGAGTGGAGAAATTTTATGATATCAAATAGGATGAAACCATTAGAGAAACAATGTAATAATGATAGGAAAAATGGAGAAAGTGTAGTAGATTTGGCTCATAAAATGGTGAGAGTGTAGAAAAAATGGATCACAAAATGGAGGGAGTTTAGAGATATTGGATTTAAAATGGAGAGGTCATATAATAATTATAGTGACAAATATAAAAAGGGGGATGATTAAAATGGTAATGATGGCAATGGTGGGGGTAGTAATGGTAACAATAGTGGTGATTAAGTTGAACTGAGATACCCCATGTATCCAAACATTGCCTCCATAGTCCATGTGTCACTGAGGGAAATGTCATTTTTTGATAAATGGGAGTGTAATGGATTAATTATGATGTTGATTATATTGATCATGATTGAATGAAAAACACCTTCCAAGACAAAAAAAACCACCTATGGGAATGGGATGATCAAATTTAGAATGAAGATTAATTTGATTGACTTTTATGGAGATGTAATGAATTTGATAAGAGATCTCCCACCCATGAGATGTTAAATGCAAAGTTAGTATATCCACATGATACTCAAATAGTGTCACCCAAAATATAATGAAGAGGGGAACCCATTTGCAAACAAGATGACAAATTGCCCAAAGATTTTATGGCTTTATATATATTTTTTTGGGATTTTATGATTTTTGAATTTTTAGGAGTTTTTGTATTTTTGGAATATATATATATATATATATATATATAAAGTAGGATGTATAATAATATATGAAATTTTTTAATAAAAACTATCTAGGAAAAGGAAGAACAACCTTAGATAGGTTATCAACAACAAATAAAGATGAAAAAGGACTACCATTCAACAAAAATAATAGGATGTAAAATAAGTGAAGTGAAATGGGTAAAACACACTAAAATAAGTTGTTTCAAGGACTCTTAAATAAGATAACCATGATTAAAGCCAAGAAGTTGTAATATTCTACTTGTAAATATGTGTTATTGATGACCAAATATGAACTGCTTATTGAACTATCTTTTGAATTCACTTGTAATAGATTTAAGTTGAAACCAAGATCAATATGGTAATAGGATGTAGGAAAAGGATAATAATATATGTAGGAATGTAAAATGGAATTAAGGGGTAAAAGAAGGGAAATGAAGGGGTACCCCCAAATAAGGTCTCTCATAGACAATGTTTAAACAAATAAAACATAAATGGGCTTGAGATGCATAATATTCATGGGATCATCAAGCTCTTTCCCATCTAGTGTAGCCAAATTATATGCTCCAAAACTATAGTTTGTTATGATAATGAATGAACCTAGACAATTTAGTTCAAATTTACCTTTATTTTTACAATCCATGTTGGTGTTTTTCTAATTTTATTTTAACACAAAATCGCCAACTTGAAAATCTTTATAAATGATGTGTTTGTTATAACTATGGATAGTTGATTATGATATGATTTGAGATGGATAAATTTAGCTATCCATTTCTCATCCAATATTTATAACTCTTGTAATCATTCTACTCTATACTATTCATCATCAATTATGCACTATAATAAAATACACAGAGAGGCAAAGTTGATCTCAATAGGAAGAATAGATTTAGAGCCAAATAATATTGAATACGGTGTTGCCATATAGGTATGCATATATTGGTAGGGTAAGCCCATAAGGTAGATAATAATTGAATATTATAATCATGTTTAACATTGTTATTGATATTATTAATAATTCTAACAATAGTATGATTAGATGCCTTAGTTTAGAAATTACCTTGAGGATTATAAGGAGTTGACCATTTGTGTCTGGTATGGAATTGTTCATAGAGGGGTTTCACTTAATTATTCTTAAAAGAGTTGTCATTATCATATGTAATGGTAGAAGGAATGCCATAGTGGAAGCTGAGGTTATTTAGAATGAATTAGGAAGTCTGTCTACCAGTTACATAAGTAGGAGGGATTATTTCCACCAATTAAGTAAAATATTTGGCGGTAGTTGGGATATGCTAGTGGCAATGGGAATAGGGGGTTGATCTTTCCTATGAGATAAAACCCTCAAGTCTAAAATGGTCAAGGAGATGTGATAGGATGAAGAATTCTTGAAGGAGCATGAATTAAATCATCATGATTTTGTAAAGTAAGTCATTTTTCAACATAAGCATACACATCTAATTCCATTCTCGACCAATAGTATCATATCCAAAGGAATTTATTAGAAAGGACCATTATGCTTGTATGGGCCCCACAAATCCCTTTATAGACATATTTAATATCTAATCTAGATTCACCCAAGTTTAAACAACAAATTAACATCCCATCATAGCCTCTATGATATATAATACCACTAAATAAAATGTATCATGATGAATTGTGAATGAAGGATTTATGTTGATTACATGATAGGTCAATGGGAAGAGTGTGGTCTTAGAGGTGGGTATATATGTCTCGATACCAATGGTAATATAGAATAGAAATATCACAGACCATATCTAAATCTAGAATACTATAAGTTGGCATAATAATAGTTTTGATTAGAAATTGACATTCATGAACATGAAAAGGTATTTCTATTAATGACATAATAATGGCCATTGCTTTAGCTGATATATTGTTGGCTCTTGGAATTCTCTCAAATTGGATTCATTCAAAAAATATTGAGTGTCAAGCATGCCTATATATGACATGATCTTCTCATCTTTGGTTTGATACTAATATGTAACTTGATTAATAATAAATTATGAATCTACATAGACTACCAATTGTTGAATGTTCCACTACACTATGAGGTGAAGTCTTACAATGTGTGCATCATATTATGAAATATTATTAGTGCATGGAAAACCAATTTATAATACCTTGGGAATGATATCTCCCTTTTGCTAATGAATATAATACCTTCTACTAAACCATAGGATGTGAAGGATTAGTTAAAATATAACTACCATTGACTTGATTATTCTATAATTAAGATGGGATCATTAGGGAAATGGATTTTCAAAGGATGTGTGTCTAAAAAAAAATACCTCAACAAGTTTATTTGTAATTACTTTCATTTGATGGATTTACGATTAGTATATTCAATGTCTATCTTGCTTAGGATCATAATCCACTTATCCATACTACCTATCAATGTGGATTTGAAAAGAATATACTTGAGGGAATCTAATTTTGAAATTATGATGGTCTTGTTGGTCAACATGTAATGACTCAACTTATTGGATGTGACGACCAATGATAAACATGATTTATCAATTGGTTTATAATTATGTTCATAATAAACTAGTGCCCTACTCATATGTTATATTGCACATTATTTTCCCTAGTAATCATGTTGGGCCAAAAGTGCTCCCAAGGCATGTTCAGTTATTTAAATGTAAATCAAGAATGACTTCCCTAGCATTGGTGGGGCCAACACTAGTATATTTTATAAATAATTCTTTAAATGTTCAAATGCTTCTTGATATCTGGTGTTTCATTGAAAGGTGGTGCCATTCTTCAAGAGGAGAGTGAAAGGATGGAAGTGATTAAAAACTATAAAATAAATCTTAAAATGGATTGGATTTTGCCATGCAAATTATAGAATTGTTTCAAATTATAAGGGGCAGGAATTTTTTTGATGGCCTTAACCTTACTAGGATCATATTCAATACCTCTATGGGAAATAATGAGCCTATAAATTTTCATATATATTCATGAAGTCTCTCAAAGATTCTCCATAGAAATACTAGATGTCTTGCACATGTTTTTGATTTTTTTAGAAAATCACCAACATGGTTCTCAACAATATCATGCATAATTTTATGGAAGAGATGGTCATTGCTTGTTGATATGTAGAACTAACTTTTTTAAGGATGAATGGCATAACCTAATAATAGAGTGTTCCCCATAGACTAGTGAATGTTGTTTTATGTTGATATTTTTGTGTTATTTCATTATTATTGTACCCTAAAAATCATCATTGAGGGATAAAATTTAGTATCTTGTTATTGATTCCACAATCATATTAATGTTGGGCATTGGGAATTCATATCTTGGGCACACTTTGTTGATGTCTCTGAAGTATGTGCATAGATGAATACATTCAATTTTATTGATGAATGGGACAATATTATATATCCATTTAGAATAATAACTTGGTCAAATGAATCCAACCCTAATTATTTCTCCAGTTCTTTCTTGACTAATATAACAATGTGTGGATGCATTTTTCACAATATTTTTTTAATGGGCTTAGAATCCAAGTGAACAAAAGGATGGTGTACGACAAAATAAGGATATAGCAAAGGAATATAAACATATTACCATATGAATATGACAATGAATTCTCTAAGAATGAAAATTATGAATTTATGTTCTACAATGAGGGATGCACTAAGCTTAACAATTTTGGGATCATATTTAGTATTAATGTTGACCTCGATGGTGTCTTCCAAGATAAGTGTAGAACCATCCTATAATATATTTAGTACCAATATGAATTGATATTATATGTTTGATTGTGGTCCATTAGGATCAAGATCACCATTTAAGAAGATTTAGAATCAACCATGGAAGGTAATGACCATCCAACAAATACTTGATGGAAATCCTAAACCAGTTATTCAAATGTCTTTTGTTCCTCTGAACTGATGTCTAATCCAACTATAATGTGTAGAATTTATAGGCTCTATTCTTCCCAAGGATGAGATCAAAGTTTCTCATCCTTTTTCACTGAAATAGGTTTTCACCAATAGACACATATTTATCTTTACTTTTACCCTAGTCCAAAAGGGTCTTAAAGATGTTTTCACTAGTGTACCTCAATGTTTGATTTTTCTATTTTGTTGACTAATTAAGTTCACCTACTCTCCAAATTAGGTAGCACGGTCCAATGTAAATTCATATCCTTACTTGTGGTTTCCAACCAATACACCATTTCTAAGGCTCAAGAATTCTAAAAGTGCATCTTCATTTAGAAATTAATATAATGGTATAATGTAATTTTATTGATCCAAATTGATTAGTTAAAGATAATGGAGGGTAAGAGAGAATTGGATGAGGATGTGATGGTAGGGACAACATTTTTATTAAAGAGGTTCATGTTAGATAAATCATCATATATAATATAGTATGAATATGCATTAATATTGAGATCGTATTGATTAGATGTTAAATTTTTGTCACTCTTGAAATTTAAAGGGTTACCCCTAGGTGTTTCAAATCTAATACCTTGAGTACCTTTATGTTTAGTTACTAAAATATGTTGAATAATACCTTTTTGATTTTCCCCAATCCTTTTATTTTTTAATCATGATGTTCCATGTTCTTATTAGGAATAAGATATTTTGCACTTTCATATCAAGATGTGAAATCATTACTATATATCCATAAATATTTAGAATTCTTGGGTTGTTCTATATTTTGTGAACACTTTTTAAAAAATAGAGAAGGTCCATTCATAATAACTAGTCTTTCAAAACTGGTCCATCTTGGGCCTACCATGGGATTTGGGAGATCTGAGAAAGTTTTAAATATGGAAAGCATCTTCAATGCTAAACATGCATGAACCTTGTCTTTAATAGTGAAACTATAATAAATTTTAGGAGATGGATAAATAAAAGTGGATGTGAGGTTACTTGGGCCAATGTAATTAGAATTGGAAGAATCATGAACTTTATTATTGTCCTTTTTGGGTGCATGATCAGTGATAGGAAAATAGTTGTATTGACCATATTTAGCTTCCAAATGTTTACAATATTAGTATGGTTATAAATAACTAAGAATAGTAACCTCCATTTGATAGCAAGGGCATTTCAGAAATTGATTGCAATGTGGAAGGGACTACACATATTTCATGGATCCAAGGACATCCAAGAAGGAAATTTTATAGTATTTAAATATCTATGACATGGAAAAGGATATCATGGGTAATATGCCCAAAAAAAATAGGTAAACAAATGGTACCCTATGATTCTCTTTTTGCATTATCATATGCCTTGATAGTAATGGTGTATGTCTATAAATATGATGAATTATACACCAAATGTTTTATCATTTTCAATAATGAAATATTCAAACTTGAACCATTATCTTTGAGAACCCTCTTGAAATTATAGAACAAAATGACTATATCAATATAAAGGGGATTATTTTGTGGGGCCAAATATTGACATGTCACTTTGTTCAAATGTAAGTTTTTTGACTTGGGGATAAATTTTCAAGTGCTTAGAATTGGGAAGGATCAATGTCATTTGGAATCTTGGATTGACACAAAATCTCATACAGTATTTTCTTGTGGACTTCAAATGTATATAAAAGATCTATATTAGAAATTTATGCTGAGATTTTATTTAATTGTTCTATAGGGTCATGCTAATTTTTAGTGAAAGAATATGGTTAAGATTTTAAAGATGAGGTGTTTTGTATTGGTTTAATTTGTTAGGGGTGGTGAAGGTCCTTGAACTATAACCCATGGATATCTAGTTAAAATAGTGAAATTTTGATTCAAAGTAGGATTATTAAAACAAGAATTGGAAGAAGCTGTATGACCTGAAATGGTAACCTTTGGATGTGTAGTTGCAAATTTTTTATTTTGAGTTAGAAGGGGGACATCGGGATATGAAAGATGAGGTATAATAATGGAAGGGTAATATGATGATGGGTGTTAGAAGGTTAACATGGATTGATTTTATTAGTGGATACATAATTAATGGTGATACATCCTACTACATTATTTTAGTGCTATGAGACATTATGATAGCCAACATGGTTAGCTTGGGAGTCTTAACCTTGATTACGGTGATTTTGATTCTAATTCTCACCTTAATTTTGATTATTTAATGGGTGATTATTCTAATTCTAATTATTTAGTTGGCATTACTTATTTTAATTATGATTCAAAAATGGGTCCTTCTATATACTCATATTTTGATTTGAAGTATAAGCAATGTTTTAAAACTCAATGTTTTTGAAGTATAAGTAGATCTTGGATGAAGTGCCTAAGTTTCACATACCTATAAATTCCATGGATTTTAACATAATGGTAATCATAATATTTATTGTCTTTATATCATATAGGATTAGGTTCAACTTAATCAAATGAATTTATGTTTGGACAAATGATTGTGTTTGTTGCAACCAATATTTTGAATAACGCCTCTATGGGCTCACCAAGGTTAGAAAAGAATATTCTTTGATACTAATTACTTTATAGAGGTGATATTTGTAACTCAATGGATTGTGTAGGTAGATTATTTTGGATAGCTAGTGGTTTCATAGTTTTCACATGTCTTGATTAAGTCACTCCATTACTTATAACATTCTTACTTATATTGAATATTTTTTCATCTCAGACGTGTTTACCTAGGATTGTGTTATGGTTTGAGCTTGTGCCTAATTATAAGAATAAATATTGATCCCTTTATCTATAATATCTTTTAATGTTTTAGCACAATGAAGTTTGAGATTATTAGCTATCTCTGAATTCATATTAAAAGTGAAGATATTTTATAGTTTCTTGTCTGGAAGATTGTGTGGAAACCAATTGACCAAACTTCTCCATTATTGTAGGTAATCATAAAAAAATTCCCCATTGTGTTTTTTAGCATTTCATAAGTCAAAAATGGTCAAATTTTGATCTATATTATAAAGAAGAGTTTAACAAATTTTTAAGGATCATTTCAAATAATCTAGACTTGTGACTCTAAACTGGACTAGAGATAATGTTAGAAAAGGAATAATTTTCATAGACTCCAAATAAATTGGAAAATGAGTATGGTAATAATTTAGATATATTTCCCATATCTTACATTGGAGAGAATTCAAAACTAGAAATTTTTGAATAATTAAGACTTACTTCTGATAATTTTTATTGAAGTTGGACTAGTAAAAAGTCTAATTTATTTTAAATAGCCCCTTTTTAGATTTGTTTAAGGTGATGACAGATCCCCTTAGTAAATGATGAATCTACTCCAAGGCTTGTCCACCTGAGTTTTATGGAGACAAATGAAGTATATTCTTTTATTATAGGCTACTTCTTGACATGCAATACATAATTCCTTTAGGTTTTATCTAGGATCACCCCTTTTCTTATATTTATCTCATTTGGGTGCCTCAAAGTAAGATGAGTAAAATAATTGAATGAAATAATACAAAATGGATATGGGCATATTTTGTTAGATTTGCACTTATTGACCTAATTTCTTTCTTGGATTCCTAAAATAACTTCTTTTATCTCTTGAAATTCCTAGAGATTAGGAGCATTTTTGGATGGATAAGATGTATGTTTTTGAGTGTTTAAAGTGGGATTAGCTTGATTTGGATAGATATGTGGATTAGTATTAAAATAAATTATAATGGGAAACCTTAGGGCTGAGCTATTAGGGTTATTCAACATATACCTAAGATTTCACTACTGATAAGGTACTTATTATTGACTAGTATTGGTAATTAGATTAGCAACACATTGTTGAGTAGGCAGAATCTATTATCGATATGGAGGATTTTTTTGTTAATAGATAGGGAATTCTCGTGAAGGGAATTATTATTAGAAGGGGACTTGTTTTTGGTTGGTATGGATTTTTTATTAACTAAAAGGGATAGTTTTTGGATTAATAGGGACTTTCTAGGAATTGATTACAACTTGTTGTGATGGAGGATTTGAAACCTACTATTATGGATTGGTAATAAATTTTTTTGGTTATGGATTATAAGTAACCTATTTTTTTGGATTGAAAGGGAGATTATGGAAACTAGGATGGATTTGTTATGCACTAGAAGGAATTTGTTAGGATCTAGAAGGGAATTTTTTTGAACTAGAAAAGATTTTATGTAGATTAGGGAATACTTGTGATATATTGGGGGAAGAGGTTTATTAAAATGGATCCACTAGAGGAGTTTTATTAGGATTAATGAATGGATCTACACCTAATGGGGGATTAACTAATGAATATTATTATTATTATTTCTAAGGGATTATTGAAGGAATCAATAGCTAGGAAGGTAGCTAAGGAAGCTAGAAGTTGACTAGTCTACTATAATTGGGTGATGATAAGTTTGGAGGGTTGGGAAGGGTATACAAGTTTAACTTTGTTATATTATTGCATATTTTGATTCCTATTTTTAAAAAAATCTTGTTCACAAGTGAAAGCTGACTATGGATGTATTTCCTTGATTAGAACATAGATTCATCCTTCTATTTTGAGTGGTACATCCTCGTATTTAGGTTGATTTACCTCATAATCTAGGTTTTCATTATTTCATAAATATCTAAGAAAATTATAAGACCTCTCATCATCTAGATCAGAATCGTATGAATCCTCACTTCATGTGTATTTATGCATATTTGTATTGATAATATTAATCTTGAATAGAGATAGGATGTTCAAATGAATTTGATTTTATTATGTGAAAAAGACCTTATTTATCAATTATAAGTTGACTTTAGAATTTGAAAATTGTTTTTCAAATCAACTTATAACTTATTGTGATATTGGAATGCCTCCTGGTCAAATTAGAGCAGTTGATTATACTCGTCAATGTAAATATTAAATTAGAATGATTTTCTATTTCAAGTTACTTCTAAAATTTCACAAAGTTGGGAAATGTCAAGTGTGTTTTACAAAAGGAAGCATACTCATAAAAAGATTTTGAAAATTTGAGCACTTGACCTCGGATTTTGAAAACACTCAAATTTTCACTTGATTTTTCATTTAGACTTTAATGTTTGAATTAAGGACTTGAATTTTGACTTATTTTGACCTTTAACCTTTGAACTTTAAACATTATAATTTGATTTTGGATTTCAACTTGACTTTGGTTTGAATTGATATTTTTTACTCAATTGAATCATTTTAAAGGTTGTTTTGACTTTTGAAAGTGTTTGAATTTAGTTGACTTGGAAAATTTTGACTTTAGAAGTTGAATTTTAAAAATTATTTAAAATATTTGACTTGGTTCAAAAATTGACTTTAATTGACATTTGACTTTGATTTAAGTTGACTTTGACCTTTTTATAAATTTGACTTCAATGGACAAGGTGTAGTTAACTTTAGAAGAGTTTATTTTGGCTTATTTTTTACTTTGAAAGTTTGATATGTTTCAAAGGTTGACTTTAATTGAATTTGACTTACATTGACTTAGACATGGATGTTTGAATTTATTCAAAGGTTGAATTTAGAGGATTTGACTTTGACTTGACTTGATTTGAGATGTCTGACTAGTTTAGAACACTAGAATGATTTAGATTCAAATTAAGATTGGAATTGATTCAAAATGGACTTGATTTAAATTTGATTTCAAATGGGTAGCATGATGGTACAACACAGATAGAGCACCATTTCAATTGGAAAACATGACATTTAAAAGGGGATAAAAAGGACTTGAAATTTGCTTAGATTAATGCCTTACCATGAAAATGTTTAATGAGATGTGATAGTTTTGAATTGGTACAATTTTAATTTTTTTTGATGTGTAAGGTATATCATGAAACTTGGGTATATGACAATAAATAATCAATGAAATGCATACAAGACTAGCTATATATTTAGTAAAACAATGGGTATGTAGTGTGATTATATCCCATATATCTATCTCACAAGAAGTAGGAAGAATTTTATCTCTTAACCCTAAATTTAAGAAGTACATCATGAGATATTGGGGAGATTGATTTACTTTACACTATAAATTATTTACAACTAAAATGTCTTCTTCTAAATTTTTTGATAAGGATTTTATAAATTGTCCTTGATATACCTCATGGTATGTGGGGCTCAAAATCCATTGAATAAGAAAAATTAACATGCAATTCACATGAGGTTCTAGCCCCTTCACAACAATTTCATCCATGAGATTTTATTGAAGTGATACTAGAAATTTGGACTTTGAGGGTGATGTCTAATAACTTATCATTAGAAATAAACCCCTTACTTTCAAAACCCTATTTATGGAGAATTTCACTATGTTTTTAAAATAACTTCCCTCAAATTATATCCACCATCAGATGTATGGGATTATTACGTATGATGGGGGATGAAATACTAGTAACTATGCCCTACAAACTTATAGATGATAATGGAATCCAATTGGCACAACCAAAAAAATAGAAGGGGAAGATTATCTTATCTAATCCTTGGGGTCCCACAAGAGAGAAAAAGGAGATCATACTCTATTTAATCTTTAGGAAAATATAAATAGTGAGCTATTTGATTTTTATCACCCAAGGTCCCATAAGTGGGCAAGGGGAGAGCATACACATAACAACCCACCCAAAAATAAGTAAGCAATAAAAAAAAGTAATGTAAACAAAAGTTATTTTTTTAGAACACTAAACTTAAATGTTGGATCTTTTTATACACCAAATTAAAATGTGTTTATAAAGTGTTTATCTTGGAAATAACCACTTATTTTACAATCAAAATTTTAAAAAATATATTAGGGTTTGAATTATGGTCTTTGATTAGAAAGGGAAGTTGAATTAATGTTTGTTTTAGCCTCAAGAATTTTCAACAAAGTTATATTGATGTTTAGCAGGGTGATCCCATAATTACTTAGAGTAATCATGTTGATATGTATACATAGAAAATAGAACACAAAATCATGGTGATTCCATCAATTAACAGGGTGATATCAATATTTAGCAGGGTGATCCCAATAATTTTTAGGTTGATACCTTTGATTTACAGGTTGATATTGCCATTTGAAATTATGATTACACTTTTTTTGTAAAATGGTAGTCTTTGTAAAATATAATATCAAAAAATCTATTTTATAGTGCATTTCTACTGAATTACAAGTTGATACCACCAATTCATTGGTCGATATCATCATTCACTTAAAAAACATTGAGAACTAAAAGAAAGAAATGATACCATAAATTAGTAGGGTGATATCACTAATTATGAGGAGTAATACCACCGATTAGTATAACATTTATGCCACTAATTGGTGAATAAAAAATGATAAATAAGAAGAAAATGAAGGGAAAATTAGATCAATTCTGAGCTAATTTATTAATTAGAGGACTGTTCTGATGTTTTAAAAGATGTTTTGGGGTTTTGATCACATCGGGCATGCCATTTGTGATCACTCAATTATGAGGGAGTTATTTTATTTTTATTAAAAAATTTAAATTAAATGCATACAACCTAAAATCCAAGTGCATTTCCTTAGATTAGACGAGATCAAAAAAGAGCATAAGTAAAGATAATATAAGATAAACAACATAATGTTACCTTCTCATTTGGACGTCTCTCTCTTGATGGAATACAATTTTTATTAGCATGAATATAGAGCTTTAGGTCTTATTTAGTGACATAGATCTTCTCCAATATCATCTACCCTTGTGTTATGCATTATTTTATTGAGAAATGAAGAATTTGGTGAATATTTTCTTAGAGTTTGGCAGAGTAAGTCTAGGACAAAAATACTTTTATTGGATGATGAAATTAGGATTTAAGCAATCTTCATTTCACTATATGGTCATGTTTTAATGATGATTAATCCCTCCAATTTGGCTAATGAATGAGGACCTTTGGATTGAGATGAAGATCAATAGATGAAAATAAGTCCTACATCTCCATGTTGAGGAAGATGGAGTGTGTAATATTAATAATGATGATGATGATGATGATGATGATGATGATGATGATGAAGTGTGTAGGAGGATGTGTAATAAAATTACTTATGAAAATTTTGGAGTGTTTAAGAGCATGTAAGAGACCTTGAGTATGTAATAGCATGTCATACATTTTTCTTGCACACATGCCTTGATGTTGTCATCTTTGGTGAGGTAATAATCTAATTTTATATTTAAGAAAATAGTAAATTACAAAAGGAAATGGAATTTCCCATTAGAAGATCATTAGTCTAGATTAACAAGGGTTAATTAGCCTAGTGAGGATTATTGTGACTTTTGCAATGTTATTTATCAATCAAACATTCCATTTAATTATAATATGGTAAAATTTTCCAAGTGTTGAATTGATTTTGAGTTTTTTTGATAATTTTGATGTCATTTTTCATTGTGTCATTGCAATTAGGGATGTGTCATCAATATTTAGGATCAAATCTATAATTTTTCATATGACTTGGATCAAATTACAATTTTTGATTAAATTAGTGTTAATACAATAAGTCATTTTGCTTACAATTTAGACATAGAAGTGATGATATTGGAGTGTCTATAGGACCATTGTACTTCCCATTAATTTTTTCCCCAAAAACATTTTGATATAATTCTATGTGATTGATAGAGATAAAAACTATATCAAGATCCTTGTAAGACCATGGATTCATAGAATGAAGGCAATCCTTTCAATTTTATTCCAAGAGATTAGGTTCCTCTATCTTGGAAAAGTATTTATTTCAAAAATGGATCCTAAATCCTTTGACATTTTCCAAGCCAACTTCAATATAAAACTAGGTTTGCATATCAATTGCCATCTAACCAAAAATGGTTTGGTGGAATCCCCCCTTTAGCCAAAGGTAAGGAACTCTTGACAACCATTGGGTTATGAAATTACCCAGACCTTGCCAACTAATAAAAATGAGGAAAGTGGGGTCAAGATAATGGAAAAATTAAATGAATGAAATTTTATGATAACACCAACCATCTCAGCAAATTCAATATTTTAAATCATAACCATCCTAGAAAATGACGAGTCTATCATATTACCATTTAAACTCTATAGGCTTGGAATTTATAACATTCATAAGCCTCTTGATATATCTATTCTTAATTAAATCTTTTGATTACATCATGTTGGTATTATGTAAATTTTTGGGCATGAGAATAATCCCCTAAAATATCCTGATGATCCATCTCCTCAATTAAATCAATCAATGCCCAATCACATAAGGTTAAATTGTAGTTTATATGTAAGATTATATAATTAAAAAAATAGTATTCCCTTTGCCACAAAAAACCTGAGGAAAGAAGTTGAAATTTTACCCATGAAACTATAGAAATAAACATTGGTTCTAAGTAAAACCCAAAAGTTATCATGGTTGGATCATCTATTTCCTATGTGGAGGTAGAAAACTATAGATAATTGCTCACTGAATTCTTAAAAAAAATTTGTTTCCCTTATTCAAATATGATGAAAAAGACTTAAATAATTATTCCTTTTGAAAATTAATTTAGTATTAGAATAATATCCATGAATATTCCATACAAGTAGGATACCTTGTCTTGATACTTGATAGTATGATAGATAACAACAAGGGAGAAGGTCGTAAGTTTAGGCCCAATTAGTTGGGCCTTTATCTAGGGTTTAGGTATTATAATAATGGATATTATTGGTTTTACACTTTAGAAGGTAATGATTTTGGTGAGTATGTGAAATCTTTACACCTCAAATGTTTCTACATATAGTCATTATATTCACATTTCCCTCTTTACATACCAAATAAGTTTTATGTTGTTTCTGTGTGTTTTTTTCATATCAAATGTTTTTTTTAGTGGTTATTTAGCTATGAGTTCACATGAAAAAAAAATTAAAAATGCAACATATCATCCCATATTATTTTCCATATCACCTTGTTTCCATTTAGAAAACATTCTAAATTTTATCATGACATATGTTCTTGTCTTAGTCCTTCTGAGTATAGAGTACCTCATTCCTCCATAAATTATTGAAAATTTAGAAATTCTAGCCTATAGTCTAATATATAATATTTTATCATATTTACTCTCCTTTTAGAGTTCCCTCTAAGTAAAATAACTAGCATGCTCAGATTAGGTAACCTTACTCTCCTATTTTGGTCCTCCATGATGAGCTCTTGCATCTTACTAGTTGCATGGGGCCAAGATTTGGGGGTAAGAGCCTTCCAAAAATAAACACTAATAAAAAATCAAAAGATTATCCAAATCTCACATCTCTCACCCTTTGCTAATATTATATGTTTAACCCTCACATATTACAAGTTACACAATGTTAAATTTGGGTGAGATGCCTTTACTCACCTACATTTTAGCCTTTGGGGATGGGAATGTAAGTCTTCTTAGTCACACAAGACTAAGTTTAAGGGGTCAAAAAAAGAAAAACAAGAGAAAAATTCAATTTTTTAAGAGTAAAAAAAAAGGATTTAATAAAACTTTCTCAAAAGGCTTGCCTAGATGTTTATGTCGAAAGGAAAATATTATTCTATTAACTGATCTTATCATAGTTAGCCACCTCTAGATCAAGATAATAAAACTAGTGTTTTATAAGTTTGGTAAGAATTATAATTTTCCCTTTGATCTTAAGGATTGGAATAACCTCATATTCTTTATGAATTTTTATGCATATTTTTCTCTTTCACTATTTTTTATATATCCTATCTCCCTTTCATCCCCTTCCTATAAGTCGAAAGTCATATGTTGCATAACCGAAGTAGCTCAATCATCAAAAGGAATATAAATGTTATATAATTTATAATTTTTTAAAAACATCCATCTCATTACATTTTCATACATTTTATTTCCACATCTCAAATATATAATCATATCCCTAATATTATCAGAAATAGAGATATGTGGAATTACATCACATGTTTAGTCATCTAAAGTGCACAAACTGAAACATAACATGAAAATTATAATAACAATACCTGATGTCAAGGTCACCAAAATGATCCAACATATATGTATGTATTTATGCACGCGCGTGCGTGCACATATACACACACACACATGTATGTATGTATATAAATGTATATATGTAGATAGATATGTGTATACATACATATATGTATGTTTGTGTATGTATGTATATGTGTGTGTGTATACATATATACATATATACATATACATATATATATATATATATATACACACACACACACACATGTATACATGTATATACATATATACATGTATAGATATATATATATGTATGTATGTATGTATATATGTATGTATGTATATATATATATATATATATATATATATATATATATATATATATATATATATATATATATATATATATGTATGTATGTATGTATGTATGTATATCTATATATATATATATATTATATACATATATACATTTACATACATACATACATACATACATATATATATGTATATGTATATATGTATATAATATATATATAGATATACATACATACATACATATATATATATATATATATATATATATATATATATATATATATGTATGTATGTATGTATGTATGTATGTATGTATGTATATGTATATATAGATCTATATATATACATGTATATACATACATACATATGTATAAATGCATATATATATTATGCATATATATATATATATGCATATACATAAATACATGTATATATACACATACATACATATATGTACATACATGTGTGTGTGTGTGTGTAAGTGTTAATATTTTATACATCAAATCTTATGTATAATCACCTCCTTAGAGGGAAAATGTATCTAAAATATCAGAATAAAAAATAGATACAATGGTATGACCCTAATGTCCCATTGGAGGATGTTGACCACCTCTAGAAGCTAAATGTCTAGGACTCTTGATTCCTCTCCTATGAGAAGGTACCAATGTTGATGAGTGATTTGGACAATGAATCTTTCTCATGTGGCATCTCCTAATTTTTCCTACCCATAAGGTTGACCCTCACATTATCTATCAACTGGAAGAATCTTAACCTCATATCACTCTAATGACCTATTAAAGAGTATTCACCTAATAATCTAGACTAGAAATCATACTCCTCACCTAGATCAACTCTAAGTAAATATGGTATGCAGGGTAAAAAACATATGTGCATATCCATATACCAATAGAAAAACCTGTGTCCACTAGGAACTGATCTTTGCTCAAACTCGTGCACACATGAAAAAGTTTAATCAAAGTGTCTCTGATCATACTCATCCACTAAATAGATGAATATGAAACCACAAGACAAATTTATACTTTATATCTCTATTCATATAATGAAAATTATAATTAAGCAATAAATGAGAAATAAATGTGATAAAAGACTAAAATTAAACCAACATAGTATTTTAACTCGATCACCCTCTTTTTAGTCTAGATTCAAGTCCTCATCAAAAGTCATATTATCCTCCTCCTAATCTCCTATTGTCTTCTCTGGAATAAGGGCCTAGTCACCCACTCTACTAACATTATTTTCAACTCCTCCCTCACCAACATGTACCTATTGTTATAGTTATTGTGGTTGTTATGGTAGTGGTTGCACATACTACCCACTTCTCACTAGCACTGCAAATGCTACTCCAACTTATACATGTTTTTATCTCACTTTTTGTCCTCCTCTTAGTTCCCTTCCAAATATACCCATGACAATAGTCCCAGGTGTGAAGGTATGCCACCCTAATCTCCCAAATTTAGCATCTTTGACCTCTTTGTTCCCCTTGAACATGACTTGGGAAGTGGGAAATTTGGCTACATAATTTATCCTTAACTATTGGGTCACCCTATCTAGGTGGTGAACCTAAATATTAAATTACCTATCTCACCTACATCTCACTCTCACATGATGTGAGAGTGGCCACCTCATCTACTAGTTGGCCAAGACCATGCCCTACCCCATAACACACTCAAATTTTGACAAAAACTTAAAATGTTGACATTTTACTGGCCCATCCCTCGTCCAAAGCCTTACCATGCATTATAATTTAAATTTTAATAGATATAATATTTTTTTGAAATTAAAAGACATAAAATTAAGTGGAACTTACATGTGCTTGACTTGATCCTTCTACATCTGGTAAGTTTACCATCCTTTCCTTGTCCTCATCAGTTTCACTGCTCTCTCATACAGTTCCATCATAAAAAATATACAACTCAAATTTTATAGATTTTAATTGTACAAATGATTTCTATATTTAGTTAACTTTCAACATAGTCTATTTTCTTAGTTATTATGTTTTGAAAACTTTCCATTTTTTGAAAAATTCCTTTTAAATTTTATTTTTATCACGTCTTAAAACATATTAAGTGCCTAACTAATCTAAAACAAATTAAATGATAATTATTTTAAATAACATTAATTTAATGTAGGTTGTTTCTCATTTTTTATTTTATATGCCAATGTCACTCCACACCAAAGTCAACCCCCTGATGAGATGATTCTAATAGTATCATCACTCATATGTACATTGTAAGTAGACTTGTATATGTTTTTAATAATTAGGATGTTTGTTGATTTATTTTAAAACTACACTTAATTAATTTTATTTTCTTATAAGTCACAAGAGGGGTGTTGGTTGGATTTTGTATGCTACATAGGTAAGCAAGGTAATATTTCTAACCCTCATATTACTTTCAAGGCACCACTACTTGAGAACACATTGTTACCAATTATTGATAAGGTGTCTCACCAAGGGGGTAATACATATGCATATAAATTTTTTAATGTGAAAAATTTCATGAAAAATATAATGATGATGTAAATATTTCCACCTAAATAATCTCATACATATCCCTCTCTATCTTTAGTTTTTTACCCCTATCTATTTCTTTATGATTGTCAAATTCCCCTTATTTCTAAGTATTTTATTTCAAAATTTAATAATCTTCACTTAGTGAAGAACTATCACGACAATTTCAAATTTCATTGTGATCATTTCAAAATAAAAAATAGTGGTTCTATGAACTAACATGGTAGTTTGGTTTATGCTACCTAAAGACACCAATGGTTTTGTCATAGTATGCACATTTTTAAAATTAAAATCTAAGACTTAAATATTTACACTTGTTTCACTATTTAAGTTGTGTTTATTTTTTGATTTAATTTATCTTCACCTTAAATATTATTTGGCTCATTCGTATTCCTATTTTTATCAAATCTTATCAATTTAACTTGACCAAGCTCACAGTCGAGCTTTAGTTAAATCCCACATGCAACCTCCTTTCTTACATTACAAGTATCTCACTTTTTCTATGTTTTTAGAACTAAAATTGTAGAAAAGATATAATATTTCAATTTTTACAAATCCATAGCCTTCTTAATTTTTTTTTGTAGAATATTTTCCTCAATCTAAAATTATATTTTTATCACTCTACACAAGTTTGGTGAAGGGAATTCATTGAATTTGAAACTAGTTATTTATTGTTCTTGAATCAATCCAACTACTCTCTTTCATAATTGTGTATTTATTTCTTTTATTATTTTTTGATACTTTTATTTGGAATTTAATAAGGTTTATATTGAACAAAATAGGTAGATACCTGAGGATTATATACACACAATAATTATTTATACACCTTCACTTTGTCTCGCCATAGATCAAGTTGGATGATTTGCTTTCATATTTTTATTTTTTTATTAGAATATATTTCATTATTTTTTTATTAGTTATATAGATTCATAGTCCTAAAATCATAAAATAAAATAAGAAAAATAATCTTCCTCTCTCTTCTTTCGCAAAAAAAATAGTCTTGATTTCTTTAGTTTGTAGTTGTGGATCAAAGCCTCAAATAACGTAGTTTTATATTATATATATGGTAGATTAGGTTTAATTTATAATTATTTAAAAAAATAAAAAATTATTATATTTTCAATTTCCTCCAACACATATTCTTGAAACAATCACAAATTCAAACACCCACACACAAAAAAAAACTAGAAATTTTAAAATTTACACACTAGATCTACTGTATCTCTTTTTCATGTTAGAGAAGTTCATAAAAATTATTAAAAAAAAATTAATTATATAACTTAATTCATTTATTTATAATTTCATACAATCAAAAATATTTAAAAATGGCATTCTAACTCGCATATTAGACTAGATCACAAGAAAAACTGGAAATTCTATATCATAGAACAAATCTTAGTTCTAGATTTTAGTTATCCATTTGCATGCTCAAAAATGTCAGTTTCATATTAATTTTCATTAAATAATAATAATAATAATAATAATAATAATAATAATAATAATAATAATAATAATAATAATAATAATAATAATAATAAATTTGGTGCATGTAGGTAAAACTTTACAATCGAACCAAGTAAAACCAAAGTCAACACCTGCATCATTCATATAAAATTTGCTTTTTAACATTTTCATTCATTAAAATATTAAAAAGAAAAAAAGAAATGGATTTTTCTTTATTTTACTTTCAGATATCCATTTCATTGTTTCAAACAATTTATTTTTAATAGATAGTGTAGTTCACTTTTCCTTACACAACACCAAAAATAGAATCAAACAAGGCCTTGTCAAGACACATACAAGCCTAAAACCATGCTCCCAATCCTTATAAACAACTAATACACCTTAAAAAATCATATTAATGATAAAATATACACTTTAGATATTCAAAAAAGCATTTCATTTTACTTTGGATGATGCTCTTAGAGAAACCAAACCTTCACATAGCAAGAATCTTACCTAGAATTAGATCCATCATTTACATTAATAGAATCCAAAGTGATATTAGCATAGAGCTTAAAAGTGAAGTTTTCCATTAAAATATTATCCCACACCTTATCATTAGTTATCTTAATGTTATTGATGATAAATATCATGTATAATTTCCACCAATAGTTAGACCCATCATAGAAGGACCATTTCAAATAATTTGGACTTAGACCCACTAAAGTGGAGTGGAGAAAATTTTCTCCATAAATAATTTTTTTATATTCCAAATAAATTGGATTATTTAAAACTATTTGGGCATATATCATTTTTAATGAATTGGACTATTTTGAATATTTTGGACTTATACCCACTAAAGTGGAGTGGAAAGAATTTTCTCCAAAAATAAATTTTCTATATTCCAAATAAATTGGACTGTTTCAAACCATTTGGGCATAGATCATTTAAAATAAATTAGGCTATTTCAAAGCATTTGGGCATAGATTTTTTTTTGAATAAATTGGGATATTTTAAAAAATTTAGACTTATACCTATAAAGTGGAGTGAAGAAGTTTTTCACCAAAAATAAATTTTGTATATTCCAAATAAATTGGACTATTCAAACCATTTGAGCATAGATCATTTCAATTCAATTGGGATATTTTAAATAATTTAGACTTATACCCACTAAATTGGAGAATATTTTCTCCATAAATATGTTTTCTATATTCCAAATAAATTGAATTATTTCAAACCATTTGGGAACAAATCATTTTGAATAGATTGGACTGTTTTGAAATCATGCCACTCTTCTAGCCTTCAAACCGATCATTGAACATTTGAATTAGATTATGTTGTTGGGAAACGTGGCACCATTTGACTGGCCAAATTATGGATGAAAACATAATAAGAAATTAGTTCATTTGCTTAGTAAAATATCTTGAAAATTGTTTGTTATTCGTTGGGAAGATCTTCATGAGTAGGTGTCAATATACTAATAGATAAACTTGGGCAATTTCAACTTAAACTGATGGAGTATCCACTTGAAAGGGGATTAGCTTTAAAACTTGGATCTGATTTAATACTTTCGGGAAATCTCCAACTATAAATCAAATTACACTTATCCAGATCAAAGTAATTCTAAATTAGAATCGATTAATTTGAAATAATTTAGAATTGATTTGTATGAAATTGATGATAATTTTTATTACTATAATTATAGTTGAAATCAATAAATACACTTTAGAGAATCATAATATGGTGAAGTTACATCTTTCTAAACACTAATTCACAGTTGCTGGCATGGATTTTTTGCTTTCTCCCAAGAATGTGATGATAGATGTCATTTTGATTTTCCAATCCTTTTCATATTTATGAATTCCATTTCTATTATATCTACTTGATGTAAAATAAATCATTTTCATTTTTTGATTTGTAACACAATTCTAAGAATTACAATCAATGAACAACATGTTGAGAGTTGAAAAATTGTCTCCAAAGGTCCCTTTAAAAATAACTTCATCAAATTTATTTATGTTTATATTGAAGGGATTAGAATATATTTTCTCCCGAAAAAATATGAAATTTGAAATTGTGTAACCCATGGCTTGAATGAGTAGCCTCAAATGATTGTCCCCTATCATTGACCAAATGCCAACGTGAGAAAAAGATTGTAGTGCCACCTTAAAAGTTTCTTTGGAATGATATCGAATGTAGTATGAAATATTTTCTATTTTATAATATTATTTTTTCCCATATCATTCATTTTCATATCTTTTATTTTATGCACAACAAATAATAAGTCATCTAACCCTAAAATCAATAGTTTTTTAGAAGTCAATTTTAACTCCTCCTTGGAAATGTCTACAATTTGTTAAAAAAGAAATGAATCATTTATTAACAATATTATATTAGAAGAAATATAACATGAAAATTTTATAAGAAAATGTTTTAGATGTTACTAGATTGGTCATTTATGCACTTTTGATTTTCATCTTATATTGTAACATATAAACATAATGCATTTCATTTGATGCATTTTTTATTTGCATTTCCTTAAATCTTATAAAGATTCATATAAACATATATAAAAATAAATACATGCTTAGACACATGTACCTATACTCATTAAACACAGATGTACCATTTCTATTGTCAATTTTTTAATATACATATGCATATAAATGTTCATATTGAATCCTTATAACTTGACCATAACTTTATCATATTCAAAAATAATCTCGTTTTGCCATAATGCATTTATCATAGACGTTGATATAAATTTAACATTGATCAACCAACATATATATTTTTATAGTAATGAAAGTGTCAATTATTCTTATGCATACCAATGCATATTTATATATTTATATAACCCATCATAACAAACAAAATAGGATTTACTCTTCTAAGCCGAAGTTCACTATCACTAGTTTCAAATGAATATACACCTATAGTTGAACCCCCTTCATATACTTCTAATAAGACACATCAAATTAAAAACTATTTAAATCAATAGAAATATAATTGTTTCTAGAAAAATATACTTTATTGTTTTATATTGATAAAGATCACATGGATATTCTGCATTAAAATTTATTGTATTGAAGACATAGTATAACACTATCGTGTTATTTTTAATTGGGTAAATTAAAAATGTAAAAAACATTTTAATGGATAAATTATACATGTAAAAAACATTTTAATGGGTAAATAATACCACATTCAAGTCTACACAACAATAAAACTAACCCACACTTCCAAATCCCAAGATGATGCAACTCTATATTTTATTGTCTTCTACAATCTCCTATCCATGAAGAAAAATTAAGTGGTAATATGTTTAAATAAATAAAGATAATTAATATATTTTGGATTTTTATGAAATTTTATAATTACATATTTATTGAAATGGGTTTTCACATTTTTTTCCCTTTTTATAGTTTGGATGGGTGCACTCTTTCATTAAACCTTTGGTTCTTTATTCCCTGCAAGGTACTATATAATGTAGTAACTAAAAATTCTCATCATCAATTGAATTTATATTTGTATTTTAAAAATGTGTCTTGTTGTAGAGTTTTAACTTGTGTTTTTTTTGTGGAGGCAACAACCTATAGAGCTATGTCATGGGTTGTTGTGTTGGAGACACAAAGTCCTAGAGCTGCATTGTGAATTATTTTAATTGAGACATAAACATATGATTTTTTTTTTTTAATATTATAAATAGATGATAAATAAAAAATTATATAATTTCAAAAATATGCATGATCTTATCTTACCTTATTCAACTTGCAATGTGTCATGTTCATTGATAAGATTTTACATTATTATTGTTTCTTCACTTGCGCTTAATGCCATTAGTGATACAAACTAAAAGATTTCTAACTTGTATTTTTAAAAAATACACACCAAAAGATTGTTAAGATGTTATATTTATAAAATAAAGCATGATTATAAAATAAATTAAAAATTTTATGCACCTAATACTAATTGAAGTGGTTGTTCTTGTATTGGTTGCTATAAATTTGTAAAACAATTTTGAAATTGAACATTAAAAATTGTTTATTCTTCAATTTCTATAATGTAAGATAAATTTATTTGCAATTATGTACAAGCACACACCAATCCAGCTCTTGTATATACCCCTAGTACTTCACATGTATTCAAATTATTGGATTAGAGATAAGTATCTCTCCAAAGAAGTTAATTAGTTATTTTTTGATTGGACTTCTTATTTTGTGTGAACCAATCATTTGAAATGTTGGTATGTCTTTGTTGATGTCAAAACATTCCTCTAATTTAATTTTTTGTGAATAAAGGATGAAATAGTGAAGCTAAAAATCAGTGGGATCTTGAGAAAAATTGATACCTATAATATGACTCCAATTGAATCCATCACTATTTGGACCCCATAGTATGACATCTATTTTTTTCATGCAATGGAAATCACCAACACATAGATTCTTGAGAGAGGTCTGAATGCCATAAAAAATTTCTAGTTTGTGGATGATGAATACATTGAAGGCCCCAAAAATAACTTTATCAATTAATTCCTGAAAAAATAGGTGACGATGTTCTTACTTAAAGACTTTAATGAGATTCAAAAGATCAATAATTATCAAATTTGTGTTCACACCAATAATGAATATTTCACTAAAATCTTTTAAAATGGATGGCCAAAGACATGGGGGCCTATAATGGTAGTTGAATGTTTCTACATGTATCCCAGGAAGTTGACCTCCATCACTATGTAGATATTTTTTTAATATTCTTAATGAATATTGAGATAATGCTTCCCAACCTTTTTAATTTTTTGAAATACCTTCATTCACAACACAAATTATCAAACCTTTTTTCAAAAATTTTATAATGTTCCATTACCTTTTTAGTTGTGATCATTTTATCTAGTGGTATTGTCAAATCATGGTTATGAAAATAATCTATAATTTTTTATAATATGTTACTTTTTAGCTTCACCTTTTTGTACCAAGTATCCATGTTGTTATACCCAAGGGTTTTTAAGAAGGAAATATACCCTTTTTCCAATAAATCTGCTAGTTTTATTTTTTGTTTGTCTGAATGCCCTTGAATATTTCTAAGTACTATTGTACCAATCAAATTTAGAATCTTATTTATCTAAACCAGGTGAAGTACCAATTTCAAACAAATCATACACTTTATCAAAAAAATCCCAAATGAGCTACTCCATGAAAATAAGACATTTTCTCTCCTATAGTTGTTGTGTTGAACAATTTATTTATGTGAACAAGTGTCTATCTTGTTCATTATTCCATCTTGTTTTCCCTATTTCAAGATTTTTCCAATCTCTCAATTGGATAAGGTCTTATGCAGATTGAAGTCTTTTTACAAATGAAGCACTATAAATTGTTTCAGTGGCTTCATTATATTGGTTACATATTTTATGCATAATATGGAATGGAGTACAAGTTTTTAGAAATCTTACTCTTCCAAATATAACATTTATTTATCAATGATAGTGAATTGTATTCATCCTCTAAAATAATTATATTTTGTGATATAATTGTGTGTTGGTCATTTACAATTTTGAACCTTATGGTTTTTTCTCCATCATATCTTCTAGGACTTCTTTTGATTCGATAATATGTTGAAGGTTGTTTGGATCAAAAGTAATTAAAAAATCATCCTTCATTGGAACATCATTATGTTTTACAAATGAATGAATGATATCATCCATCCCTCTTTTTTTCATATTTATTATTTTGATATTAGCGTCCCTAATTCATAGAGCTCTACAGGAATGTTCAAGGCATAATTACTAGGGAAAATATACCATGTAGAGAATTCACTGTTTGTATAATCAAAAGTTTGTGTCAATAAAAGTGTACCAAATTTTTGTTTGATCTTATTTTTCTCCATTGGTGTGAGTATTTGTATAGCCTATTTTAAATATGCATACAAATATGTTGCCCTTGCTTGTCTTGTTTTCTTCAATGTTTTTCCTATCATGACTGCAGGGTATCTTAAATACATGTTTGCATGGTGGTAAGTAGGAGAAGTTGTTACCCTTTGTTCATATTTTTATTTCAACATATTTTTTATTCTAATGACCAAATTATATCTATGTATCAACCCAGACATTTGAAGGTTGTCATATCTATTCAAATAAAACCCAAGTGTTTCACAATAAGGAAAAAACATTTTTTATCAATTTTATTTTACTAGGTGTAAATTTATTGAAATTAACTTCAACTCGATGAAGAATTCCCTCTTCTTCGTTCCATAATTCTAGTTGGAATTGAAGGGCATCTTTAAGTTCATCCTTATCAAAGGCAAGGATTATTCCAATCTGAAAAGATTCCTTTCCTGATGTGGTGCTAAACAAGTATATATCTACATGCATGTTTGATAGATTAAATAACTTAAAATACCAATCAGCATGATAAATTTTATCACCACCATAAAATGGAAGATGGTGATTTGGATTTAATTTTAGTTTTGGTAGTTTAAATAGTACTATATCCAAATTCTCTTAGAATGTGGTCTTATTCTACCTTTTAAGTGTGGGAATTCCTTTCTCACCTAGAGACATTATGTAAAACAATTGAAATGATTTAAATATTGATATTTTGTAAAATGCAAGTTTCATATTGCATCGGTTCATGAAAGTTTTTGTGAGTAAGTAGTGATTAATTATATATCAACAAATATTAATTCTAAACTAAAATAAAAAATACATATTAAATATTCATAATAAATACATTAACTCGTACTTAAACTAATAATGTATGACCAAATTGAAAATAAAATATATGTGCACTGGCCAATATAATCTGATGGGAAAAATAATCCAAAAAAAATTGTTTCAAAAGAGAAATATTAGGGGGAAGTATGTTTCTAATATGTGTCAAATTTCCCATCAATAGGTACCTTCAAAGTATCTCCTAGGAGATACCTGTCAATCATGTACAAGAGTGAATTTTTATTACAACGCATCTTAGAGGATATACCTTCAAGTTAACCATGATGGTATTATAAGTATATTTCAAGGCCCTTGAAGGAATCCCCTAATAGACACCTCGAAGGGTGGTGTCATACATTTAAAGGGATGTTGAATGTATCTCCCAATAGAACTTTCCTTCACCTTGAAATCACTACTGGGTGATAACTTGAAGGGAATTTTAATACTAGGCAAAGCACACATTGGTGATAACAAAATGAACATAAGATCACACATTTTAGGTGCTCTTGTGCACATGCACTTTCTACCTCAATTTAGTTTAACAATTTTTCCTATTACATTAATAATTTCAAATCTAAATAATTACCTTATTATATGAGTGAAATTTTCCTTTACCTTGAAGGTCCTTATAATATCTTCAAGGTATATTTTAGGAGATACCTTAAAGTTACCCATAAATGTACTACAAGGCCCTCAAAATAAGATCCTATTAGATACCTCAAGATCGAACTTGCCTAGTGTTATTTAGGTTTGTAATATCTTCAAGGTATCTCCTAGGAGATACCTTTAAGTTACCCATAAAATAATCTCCTAGTGGATACCTTAAGGTTGAACTTGCCTAGTGTTATTGAGGTGTATAATGGATTCAATGAGATACCTTTAAAATAAGCATAAGAGTGGATTTATCCTTTGAGGTATCTCATAGGAGAAACCTTTGACATATATCTCTGAGTTTTCTATATCAAACTTTATCAAATTACTTGACTATGTTTATCTGTGTGTGTGAAATAACTACTTATAACAAACATTGGTTCTAAAACTAATTTTCTATGGATAATCCATCTTAAAAGGTAAATATTGAGACCATAGATACTTTCTTTTCTACTCTACCCTTCCCCTTATTTTAGAAACTTCCCAGAGTGAAACTTTCTGAAGGAGATAATTTCAAGTCACCCATTAAGATACCTTCATGTTACCCTCAAAGAGATACTTTAAAGTCACCCATTAAGGTATTACAAGGGCCTTGAAGGGATATCCTAATAGATACCTTGAGGTTGAACTTGCCCATTTTAACTATGGTATTTAAAGGATTTAATGAGTAAATAGGTGTTTTAATTAGAGAAGGTAGTTAACAATACATTGATTGTTGTGTATAAGGTCTTATGTAGATCTTATCAAGGGGTCGAGGTCTTAATTCAAAGATTCAATGTGAAACCCATTAAAAAAAACCTCATAAGATCTTCAAGAGAGAGTTGAACAAGGAAAATCCATCATTGCATCATTTTGTATTGAAAAATAATTACACTCAAGAGTGTTGCCATACTTTTAAGAATATACAAAGCACTTGAAAGGAATATTCTAAGAGATACTTCAAAAGGAATTGTCATACATTAAGTTGAATTTTGAAATTATCTCCTAGGAGACACCATCAAAATGCACATGAGTGGAATTTTCCTTGACCTTAAAGGCACTACCCGATGATAACTTAAAAGACCTTTATGGGACTTAGTTTTGTTTAGAGGAATTATACTCAGGATTTGGTTTTTGAACATTTTTCTCAATCCTTCTTGTTAGATTTTGGTCTTTGGGTTATTTTTAGACATTTTGTCTAAAAAGTTTTGGTCTTCAAAATTTTTATTTGAGACTTTTGGTCTTCAGACTTTTTGTTCAAAGTTTTTGCATTAGACATTTTTTACAAACAAATGTTCTAAATGACTTTTCTTTTATCAAAGATTTTTCTCTTTAGGTTTTTTGTATCAGCCTTTGTGTTTGGAAGATTTTTTTAGATATTTTGTAGGCTTGGTCCCAACACAAAAATTGATTCCAAATTCCCAACTACTAAAATCCCATTATACTTGGCCAATAAAGAAAAATAGTTACTGATACTTTCTAAGGATACCTACCAACTAGACTAATGAGATTTGAGCTATGTAGAAAATATGAAACATGTGAATTTTGGGCATTCATAATTCACAAACTAGAATTAAATGCTAAAGGAAATATACATGATGTGCAACCATTAGTGTCTTCATTGATCTTGAACAAATTTTAAATTGACTACTATCATGCACAAGAAATGTCCTAGCTACCTGTGAGACTATTGCAAGTAAACAAGTAACTAGTAAGGATAATTTTTCATAGATCACATAAAAAAACTACAAGTAATGCATATAATTACAATGGCATATTCATCTAAGGCATTTAAGGGTGCACTTCTACCATCACCATTTTCTATTAAAAACTTGATCAAATTCATGGACATGGTCTATGATGCCATCATTTTTGACAATAGGTATGGGAACTACTTTGAATTATGGGATGTTATAGATTCTGTTGACGTCTTTTCACTAGATGAAAATCTATCTCCCACGTCATGCCACTTCATTAGATACTTGATCTCACTTAGGATACAAGCATTGCATTTTACTACAACTAAGCCTAAGATGATGCCCTACATCAACCTCCTATGATATTTATTATTTGTAGGGAAGATTACATAAGATGCTCTTTTACACCATATGGAAAACCAAATAGTTATGACATGCATCTCTAGAGTTGACTTTCAAAGTATTTAACATTACCAATTCTAGTTGCATTTTTTGACAAATATAAGCTATTTTTATGGAACTAGGAGAATTCAATGGATAAATTATTGAACTCGTGTATTTTAATTGGAAAAACCATGAGATATAAAGGTAAGAATCCCACCCCTATCAATAATTTTAGGATGAGAGTGTAGATTGGGATGGCAATAATTAATAAACTCTATAGCATGCCTAACATCCATTTCCTTAATTTAGACTGGGTACCATTATTGCATATGATACTGATTAGTGATGCAAAATTTACCTTGGGTGAAATTATAAGCCACCAATTGAGATAACAGGTCATTCATAAATAAAATTGGCCCACTCTAACATTCTAATTCTATACGATCTCATATCTTTTGGATTCTACCATGGGAATAGTGTATAAAGTCCCCAATGAGCTATGGAGCCTGACCTTCAACTATATCAAGAATTCCATTTGTGATCATTTCTAGTTTATGCATATTTATACATATACTAAGAATATGGTGAATAATTTTTAGGATGTTTATACTCAATTATGGTAAGTAATCTATGGGTCTCCAATGCCCAGATTCAGAGTAAGCATCATGAAGACAATATCTAGAAGAGGTGATTATTTTCTATATCTTGACTACACTATTATCATGATCATTAGACATAAGGTTCATCCTTTGAGACTTCCAAAATATGTACCTAATAAATTAGCTAAGCAAGAAATTACTTTTTAGCTTTGGTGGAGTATTAAGGAGGACTTGATAAAAAATAAGAAGAGCATATTCTATGGGAGCCATATGGTCATTGGAAGGATGGTCTACATAATGAGAAAGAACTTTGGAGATGTGGGTGGAAAGTAAATAGCTATCATTTACCCATAATACCACATAGGGATTGGGATCCTCATAACTACATCCAAAAACACATTCAGGACCTTAATATCCTCTATCAACATGTCCATTATGATTGTGAATTTTTACTCATGAATGCACATAATGATGATGTATTGAAAAGGACAAGGGTTATCAGTTTTAAATAGGATCACTTAAGGGTGATTCGAAAAAAACCTTCAATCACTATGAAGGAATTGCATAATAGAATGCCACTATTTGTAAGATGGACATCCTTAGACTTTTGGAAAGACTAGTCCATAGAGCGATCCAAGGAATAAAGAGATCCATCATAGGATCTTCCTTTTAAGTTTAAGGATATCAAGAAGGAACTAAGAGCGATTGAACTTGATCCTAGGGGAGCACCAAAAGACCCCATCAATCTATATTCCTTTGATGAGGAATAGAAAGGATAAGATCCCCTAACTACCAGTATAATTCAAAGGCCTATGACTACTTTCAAGAAAAAGAGTCTACATATTTAGGGGTAACCAGACAAGAAGCAACTACCTCAATTCAACAAGGCTCCTCTTCATAGCCTAAGACTACTATTTTTTACAAAATTCCTAAGACTCCCCCCATAGGCAATCCTATAATAAAGCAATCTAAAAGCTTACCTACAATGCCCTAACAAGTAGAAGTGGAGGAAGAAGAAGAAGATTATGATGAATAAATAGAGTTGGATAAAGCCAAGGCTTTGAGACTCAAAGCTATCAAGGGGAAAATACTAGTCATGAAAGACATAATAGGTAAGAAATCTTTGCCTTTAGAGACCACCTCCTTACTCTATATTCTTATATTCTTATTTTTAAATCTATGCCAATTTCATCAGTGTTGAAAAATCATAAGGTGTAAGTTGTTACTTCCACTCTTGATGATCCATTAACCACCTTCTCTTTCTTTCATTTTCCTCTATTCACCCCAAAATTTGAGAAATATGCTACCATTGTTACTCTATCTTACACTAAATTTGATCCATCTTCCACCACCATGCCATCCACTTCCATCATGGCCACTTTCAATATTCCTTCTAGCACTACCACAATCAGATCATTGAAAAGGAAAAGGGAATCTAGGAATATTGAGACAATCATGACCACTCCCCAAATCTATGTCTCATCCACCCAAATCACTCTCCCCATGTGATCCACTACTCCATCCCAAGAAACCATTGTTAATAGCTCAAGAAAGGGAAAGAATGAAAAGACATAGGTTATCATAGTCCATCCACTCACTTAATATATAGGTTTGGATTTGTCTAATATTATTTGGACTTCCTTTCCTAACATAATTTTTAAGCTAGTAAAGAAGCAGCAACTAGCTGAGGAAGTTGAAGAAGAAATTACGGTCAAAACCATAAATGAGATAGGCCTTAATTAGTTTGATAATTCCTCCATGGGCCAGTGATTTAAGGGATAAGACTTCTCAAATTCCTAGCTTCAAAATAATAAAGCTCTCATCTATTACAACTTTGTTTGACAAGCCATTTGGGAGTATTCAAAGGGTAAGGAATAGGAAGTTAGAAGATGATGTTGGTAGGGAATTAATTTTTGAAGAGAGACAAGAGGTATTTTATTTGACCAAAAGACAAAAAGAAAAAAATAAAATTAGGGAAATACCCTATAATTAAGACTTCAAATCTTTGGCCAAATCACATAAAGATGCCATGATGACAATTCATGAAGGCACAGAGCTGGCTAGACAACAACTAGAGGCAGAGTTTGAGCAAATAAAAGAATAATAAAAGATAGTGAATATCCCAGCTAGTATTGAAGCTAAGGTCCAAGAGTCAAAATAAAAGTGATACAATTCTCTAGAGGTATTATAGTTTACATAGGCTAAATTAGCCCCCCATGTTTCCAATACTTAGAAAGTATTTAATTCTTTGAAATTTGATGAGAATAAACTAAAGATGTTGATTGTTTACACAATTAAGAAGGCTTATAGGCACCAAGATATCATGACACCATTAGATGAATCCAATGAACTAAATTTGGTGGTCATCATGACATAAGAGGCCATGGAATGGGTGATAGAAACTGGGGCTTTGGTCCCTGAATATCAAGATCACAAGGCCTTCATTCTACACATTTTGAATGATTTGAAATTATCCAAAGTAAAGGATGCTATAAGGAAGTTGATTAATAAGATAAAATATGATCATATTATTCAAGAGGCTTCAAAAAAAATTAAGCAAAGTATGAAAGTACTACCATTGGATGGCATAGAAGTTGAGTTGAGCTTTGTTAGGAAGAAGGTGATTGAAGTTGAGATCTTCAAGATCAAATTTTAGATGACTAAAGTAAAGCATGCAAAGCTACTAGGATAGGTCGATGGGCTACGTAGACCCCATATTTTGAATTTGGACATAATTCAATAGTAACATGCTGCATCACATAAATGTTAGCTTGAGATAGAGGTGAAAAAGAAGCAGACTCAAGCTACCACTTCCAGTTCTATGTCAACAACCACAGTTACAATGCCAACTAAAGTCCATATAGCCATCCAAACATCAACATAGCCATGAAGGGCCAAGTTTTTTCATGTTCATTTAAATAGTGGTGTATATTTCTATATTTATAGTTTTGTTATAGTTCAAACCATATTGTAAAGTTACCTATTCTTTTTTGTAAACATGCACACATTGCATTACTTTTTTAAAGGCTAACTTAAGTTATTAATAATTGTAAGATAACTCTATATGGTTTTGACCATAATTAGAGCTGAATTTATAACTATGATATGTAATTTATCTTGCATGTGCTTGGAGGATGAGGTGACCCCTTCCTGAAGTCTATTTAAACACATGTAACCCACAATGTTTAAGGGATAGAGAATTTTCAATATATATGAGTAGAAGAAATTTCAGTTATCAACTCATGTGTTTGTGTATTTTGTTTACAATTTTTATGTAATTAGGCTTATTTATTTGGTTGTATGATTCAATAACTATTATTATGTAAAAGATGTGAATGAGTTCTTTCTTGTCTTGATTGATATGCTAGTCTTAGATGTGCAAAAACTATTGAAGGATTACTAAAATACATTGATTATTGGTAATTATGTTGATTGACTAATATTTTATTAAGTGTGTAGGAGTGATTTCATTTGATATAGTTTTTTGTGTATGTGCAAAAATTGTCTCAAATATCTCACTAAGCTTGAGTTATAATCTCTTGATTAAGAGTGTGCAATAGATGCTCTAAAATGAGTAACCTTTGACTGAGGCCTATGAGTTTCCTATATCAATATTATCCTAGAATAATTGATCGTATCTGATTATATGTTCAATAGTTTCTAGTAATAGGCATAGGTTTTTAAATAACTTGTCAACTTAGAAACTAGTTAGAGAGGTGATTTTTGAAGCCACAAAACCTTTCTTTTTTCTTCTACGCTTACCTTCTTTTTGATTTTATTTTGTGACCTAACCACTCTAGATTAACAACCATCCATTCATCTATTCTTAACCCCAGTTAACAACCTGAATTCCCTACCTACTTTTCCATCACCTAGTTTTTAAAAATGCATACCTTCAACTCATGCCATAAAGTGGAGTTTACCTCTATTGAAATTTAAAAATGTTAGAGGCTACGTATTACACGCTAGTGTTCATAAAAAATGCATCAACACTCTTCACAAGTAGATTTTCCTTTCAAGGTATCTCCTAGGAGATACCTTTCAAATAGGTACAATAGTGGATTTATCCTTCAAGGTATCTCCTAAGAGAAACCTTTGGCCCAGATCTTTGAGTTTCCTATATTAAACATTTCTAGACTGCTTGACTATGTTTGTTTGTGTTTGTGCAATAGCTACTTGCAACAAACATTGGTTCTAAAAACACTTGTTCATGAAGGATCCAACTTAAAAGGTAAATCTTGAGACCATAGAGCCCTTCTTTTATTCTCTACCCTTCCTCCTATTATAAAAACTTTTCAAAGTGAAACTTTTCAAAGGAAATAATTTTAAGTCACCCATTAAGATACCTTTATGTTACCCCCAAGGATATAATTTCAAGTCACCCATTAAGGTATTAAAAGGCCCTTTAAGGAATCTCCTAGTAGATACCTCGAGGTTGAACTTGCCCACCATTTTTATGGTGTATAAAGGATTCAATGAGTAAATAGGTGTTTCAATTAAAGAAGGTAGTTAACAATACATTTATTGTTGTGTATAAGGTCTTTTGTAGATCTTATTGAGGGGTTAAGGTGTCTTAATTATAAAATTAAATTTGAAACACATAAAAATTTTAGACCTCATAATATCATCAAGAGAGAGTTGAATAAGGTAAATACTTCATTTCATCAGTTTGTTTTGAACAAGAATTACACTCAAGAGCATTACCATACCTTCAAGGAATTTTAAGGCCCTTGAAAGGAATCTCCTAAGAGATAATTCAAGGGATGTTGTCATACATTGAAGGGAGTATTAAAAGTATCTCCTAGGAGACACCTTCAACATGCACATGAGTGAAATTTTCCTTAAAGGACCTTTTAATACTTTCAAGGTATCTCCTAGGAGATACCTTTCAAACATGCATAAGAGTTGATTTTTCCTTTAAGGTATCTCCTAGGATATACTTTCAAGTAATCTATGAAGGTATTAGAAGGCCTTAAAATAAATCTCCTAGTAGATACCTCAAGGTTAAACTTGACCAATGATATTGAGTTGTATAAGTTATTCTATGAATAAATATGTGTTTCAATCAAAGAAGGTAGTTATCAATACATTGACTATTGTGTATAAAGTCTCCTAGGAGATAAATTCAATGTCACCCTTGAAAATCTACTACAAGATTACTTCAAAGGCCTTGTAATGTATTCATGGGTAACTTGAAGGAATTACAATGTCCTTTATAGAATTTCCTAGGATATACTTTGAAGGGCATTGTCATACATTGAAGGGAACATTGAAATTATCTCATAATAGATACCCTCAACATGAACAAATGGAATTTTACTTTATGTGTAAGGCAATAATGGGTGATAATTTGAAGGCCCTTGTAATACCTTCAAGTTAGCTCTTAGGAGATACCTTTCAAACATGCATAAGATTGGATTTCCCCTTCAATGTATCTCTTAAGATATACCTTTCAAATAGGCACAAGAGTGGATTTCTCCTTCAAAGAATAAGCATAATTTTACTTTACATGGAAGGCACTATTGGGTGATATTTTAAAGGCCCTTATAATACCTTAAAGGTATCTCTTAGGATATACCTTTCAAACATGAAAAATATTGGATTTACTCTTCAAGGTATCTCTTAAGAGATACCTTTCAAACAGGCACAAGAGTGGATTTCTCCTTCAAAGAACAAGTGGAATTTTACTTTACATGGAAGGCACTACTAGGTGATATTTTGAATGCCCTTGTAATAAATTCAAGGTATATCCTAGGAGATACCTTTAAATCATGCACAAGAGTGGATTTCCCCTATAATGTATCTCTTAAGAGATACATTTGAAATAGGCACAAGACTAGATTTCTCTTTCAAGGAACAAGTGGAATTTTCCTTTACATGGAAGGCACTATGCAATGAAATTACTTAGATGTTCACATAAAATGATTTTATATCATAAAAAATAATCAAATATGAGATATCACACAATAATAATTGACAATAGAGTATAATATTGGATAATATAACAAAGACACTTTGAGGGGGCAACCTACACAACAATGCACTAAGAGAAGAATAATTAACATGTTGATCAAAGACTAACCACTACCTCCTATATATAGTCTACTTAGCCATGGTTATTTCATAGGATGACCTAACTAAGAACATAGAGAAATGTAACAAAAATATAAAAGAGGTGTGTAAGACACAAGTCGGCTATACATATCCCAAGACATGCCAAATGTTAAGGGTGTAGCATGTGCTTCCCACTAAAAAAAACATTGTAATCAACATTGAGTCAACTTTAGATGCTTCTGCACAAAGGATTCATCCTCCCAAGTGGCATCTTCATAGGGCAGATTATTTCATTTGATAAGGTACTCCTTAATTTCTCTAAATTGTAGCTACTTAGTGCACATTTGAAGGATCACCTTAGGATCAATAATAACTCTTCTTCCTCATCTAATTATGGTAATTCAATTTGAGTATCAAATTTGTTTCCAATGAATTTATTTAGGCATGATACATGAAATACTAGATGTATACAAGTGGAATAAGGAAACTCTAACTTGTAGGCCACACTACCAATTTTTTACAAGATCTGATAAGGCCCATAATACTTAGGGGACAACTTGTTATCCTTTTTTTATTATTTCAAGGAGATATGATTATATAGATGTAAGCAAAAAAATACCCAATCACCAATGTTAAAATGCTTCTTTGATCTAGGCACCAATTTAGGCGACAATTCGGGTGACAGTTCCACCCTAATTGATGACAAAACTTCTAGGAGCCATAACTTTTGCACCGTAGCTCCAATTGACTCGCCGTTTGAACTGTTGGAAAGATAAGAATGAGGATAATGTCATGAAATGGCATGAGATTTTATTAATGAATTTTTTCTCATAAAAACCCAATGAAAGTGCCTCAAATTTCAATTTTAGTAGTGGAGTCTAAAAATAGTAAGTTTTTATTGTTTTAAATATTAGAAGTCAAACCAATTAATCTCCCTCGAGATTGGTGACCTTCCAAATCCTCCCCATGCTTTCAAAATGTGTATAAATGAGGAGGTAACCTGAAATGTGAAGACAGACATCTCTTCCTAGAGATAAACATATATCTGTATTGCAATCTTGAGTAATACTACATCTCTTCTCAGAGATTTAATTATTACTGTGTTATTTCTATGTTATTGAGATTTTTATCAACTAGAACTTCTGAGTTTTGGATTAGTGGTATCAGATCCATTTGTCTTGAAAGTGTATGATCCCAAGGACGAGGTTAGGCTACAAGAAGCTTGGGTGGGAAACAACAGAACTTCCAAATTTTCCACCTATTCGCTCCAAATGACTTTAAATGGTAGATGACACTAAGACATCTGATCCTTTCAAGGAAATGGTGAATGAAGCCCTCCAATAGCAATAAGCATAGATGCTACAACAGTTTTCCAAAATTCTTCAAACACTTTCGATGGGAAATCCTAGCTCTGTGGCTCCACTTCCTAGCTCCTCAACTAGGGAACGTCCTTTCAGTGCCCCAACACCCTTCAAGGTCCAGGTAAATTTTGATATTCCTACATTTGAAGGAAAAATCAATGTTGATGTAGTAGAAAATTGGTTGGATTAATTGTCTTCCTACTTCTCTATAAATAAGTTCACCGATGGAGAAAAGATTACTTTTGCTCTTTTGAAATCAACATTGCCTATGAAAAACTGGTGGGAAGTGTACAAAAAGAGGTTCAGTATAGATGACATTGGCCTTGAGGTGGAACCTACCTGGGATAATTTTGTGGAAGCGGTGAAAGAAGAATACTATCCCATTGGAGAATATGATGATCTCTACATACAGTGGTAACAACTTCACCAAGGTAAGGACCAATCTATTCAAGATTACACAGACACTTTTCATTCTTTATCTGCAAGATTGGGCATTGAAGACAGTGAGAAACATAAGACTCTCAAATATTGTGGTGGACTACAATGGTACATACGACGGAAATGGAACTCTTTAATTTGGAAACCCTCGGTGAGGCATACAAAGTTTTAGTGAAGATTGAACAGAAGCATGGTAGAAAGAATACGAAGAGTCAACCCTCAAAATGGAAAAGTGACAAGGAAGGTCAAACACGAGGCCCAAATTGGAAGTAAAAGGAGTTTCAGGATAAGAAATCTGAGAAAGGGAAGGATGGAAAATGGTGTGATTACCACAAAACTGGAACTCACTCCACAAAATAATGTTGAGCCATCAAGTCATTGCTTTCTAAGTCACAATACTGGACATCTACTACTCTGCCTCATACACAACCCACAGTTGAAGAGGACAAAGAAGAAATTGTAGATGCTGAGTGTAACACCATTGTCGCTTCATCACAAAACTATGGGGAAAGACCAGATGACAAGGAAATATTGTTCCACTCCAAATTATGGGTAAAAGTTAAGCCTCTACATTTCATTCTTGATAGTGGGAGTCAAAAGAATTTAATCTCTGCTAAAATTGTGAAAAGTCTAAATCTATCTGTGAAGCCTCATCCAAAGCCCTACAGTATTGGATGGTTGAGCCCAGGGAGATAACTTTGTGTCACCCATCAGTGTCTTCTTTCATATGCTATAAAACCATTCCAAGATGAAGTCTTGTGTGATGTGGTCAATCTAGATGTTTGTGATGCACTCCTTGGTCAGCCATTCATGTATGAGTGACATAGCATCTATGAATCACAAACTTGAAGGATCATCCTCACTCTTGGAATATGGTGCTATAGGGTACTAGAGGTACCACCTCCCACAGCTGTCTCCCTGATCAGTGTTAAGAAATGCAAGATATTGGTGGATAAAATGAAGCAATTTGTTCTCATGGTGGTCAAGCCACATAAATCCAAGAAGGCTGATGTTGACTACATAATCAACACAACAATAGAAGTAGATAGGATGAATCACAGGAGAATATGATGACATATTCAAGTCACCCACAGGAGTTCCACTACATTCCCAAGTAAAACATTCTATCAATTTGATCCCAGGATCACCTTTGCCTAACAGTCCTGTGTATCACATATCAGTGTTGGAGAATGATGAGATAAAAATATAGATTCAAGAATTGATCCAAAAGGGTCACATCAGGCCAAGCTCTTCACCTTATGGTAGCCCAATTGTCTTGGCATCGAAGAAAGATGGAACATGGAGGCTTTGCATTGACTACCGAGCCATGAAAAAAATCTCTGTGAAGAATCGCTATCCTCTCCCTAGGATTGATGACCTGCTGGACCAACTCCGTGGTGTGAAGTTCTTCACCAAAATTGATCTCAAATCTGGTTATCACTAAATTGCCATTGATCCCACTGATGTTTGGAAGACTGCATTCAAATCCAAGGAGGGGCTCTTTGAATGGTTGGTTATGCCTTTTGGCTTAACTAACGCACCTGCAACCTTCATGACGATGATGGATGACATCCTGTGACCCTTCACCAACTCATTTATGGTTGTCTACTTAGATGACATACTCATCTATAGTAGAACATGGGAAGATCATTTACAACATGTTCGTAAGGTGCTTCAAACTCTTTGGGAGCACAAGTTGTATGCAAATCTTGACAAATGCACATTCAAGATGACAACAATTCAGTACCTCAGGTACATTGTGAATGAGGAAGGGGTCCATGTTGATCCAAAAAAGATTCAGGTTATTTGAGAATGGCCCACACCAAGGACCCTCATAGAGCTTCACAGCTTTTTGGGTTTTGCAAATTTCTACCATAGGTTTGTTCCTATATTTTCACATGTTGCTTGGTGACTAACCCAAGTGACCAAAGGAGGAGCTAAAGCTACATTTCTATGGGGTGAAATACAACAAAGGGCATTTGAGAATTTGAAGAACAAACTCTACTCAGCCCCTGTTCTTGCCTTGCCAGATTTGCATCAACCTTTTGAGTTGATGACAGATGCATCTGAATATGCCATGGGAGCTGTCATCATGCAACATGGCCATCCTATTGCATATCATAGTGAAACCTTCATTGATACAGTCAGGAAATATCCAACATATGATAAGGAGCTATATGCCATTGTACAAGCCTACAAACAATGGAAACACTACATCTTGGGGAAAGAAATGGTCATCCACACTAACCACAGGCCATTGGAATTCATCCAGATGCAAAGCAAACTATGAAATGAGAAGCATCAAAAGTGGGCCACATACCTTCAGCAATTCCACTTGATAATCAAACACAAAAAGGGGAACTCAAGTATAGCTGCAAATTTTTTGAGTCCCCCACCAATTACTGCACTCACAATAGTTTTGGACTTGTGCGGATATGAGACTGCCACTTGGGGTGCTCTGTATGAAGCAGATCTTACCTTTGCTGATACATATCAAGCACTTCAAAAAGGTGCACATGTTTTTGATTTCTATTTGCAAGATAATGTCCTCTGTCATATGGGGCACATTTGTGTTCAAGTTGCAGAGCAACAAAAGATGATATGGGAAGCACACTTCAGTAGGACAGTTGGACACTTTGGTATTGAAAAGACATTGGCAGTTGTTCAAAAACACTTTTATTGGCCCCATATGTGAAAGGATGTGGAAATATATCTCAAATCTTGCACCCCATGTGCGATAGCCAAGCCAACAAATAAGAAGCAAGGATTGTGCATGCCATTATTAGAACCAACTAGGGCTTGGGAATCCATCTCAATGGATTTTCTCTCAGGTTTGCCCACTTCAAAACATGGTAAGGACTGTATTTTTGTGGTAGTTGATCATTTTTCAAAAATGGCTATCATGATTTCTTATAAGAAAAATATATCTACTAAGGAAACTACTCAACTATATTTTATTCATGTATGGCTACATTTTGGTCTCCCCAAGTCCATTGTCTCATATCAAGATAGTAGGTTCCTAAGCATCTTCTGGTCCACTGTATGGAAGATGATGGATACTAAGCTAATGAAGTCCACAGCCTTCCATCCATAGACTGATGGTCAAATAAATGTAGTAAACCAATTGATTGTTCACATGATTTGGATGTATCACTCCAAACATCCATGCACATGGGATGAGGGACTTCTTTTCATACAACATGGCTACAATTGGGCGTTGCACAACTCAACCAAGCACAATCCATTCTAGGTATGTTTTGGGTTCTAACCCATGGAACCAATTGATATAGCAGTTCCATTTTCCACCATGTAATACACACCTCATGGAAGATCTAAGGCAGCAAAAGAAACAAAGTTTATTGAACAAATGCAACACATCTAGCAACAAGTTCATGACATCCTAGAGAAGATGAATAAAAAATATAAGCAACGCCATGACAAACATAGGATTGCACACCATTTTGCTATGGGTGAAAAGGTTTGGTTGTAGCTTTAGAAGGAATGACTTGCAGGCCCACATATAAATATTTAGCCTTTGCGATATGGTCCCTACACCATCACTAGAAGAGTTGGAGAAAATGCTTTTGAGTTAAACCTACCAGCGTACCTTGGTCTGCATCCAATATTTAATGTGGAGATCCTCAAACCATATCACCCACCTCTATTGGACACTTAAGTTATGGAAGAAAAACTTGACATTGATGAGATTGATCCACAGAGTTTTGCTCCAGTAGAAGAATATCAGATTGTGGATACCTGGATGAAGACAATAAGAGGACGCTCTATTCCACTCTATCGAGTGGTCAAAAGGGGCCAGCTTAGCCATCAACGTGAGTGGCTCACAGAGAATCAAATAAAGAAATAACTACAACACCTAATGGGGAGAATTGATGCAATGGGGACCATTGCTTTTCAAGGAGGGAGGAATGATTTAGGCACCAAATTAGGCGACAATTCGGGTGACAGTTCCACCCCAATTGATGACGAAACTTCTAAGAGCAATAACTTTTGCACAGTAGCTCCAATTGACTCACCCTTTGAACCGTTGGAAAGCTAAGAATGAGAAGAACATAGTGAAATAGATGAGCTTTTCTAAATGAATATTTAACCCTAAAAACCCAATGGAATTGCCTCAAATTTCAATTTTAGTTGTGCAGTCTAAAAATAGTAAGTTTCTAAAAACAACAATTCCTCAAATTTTGTATTGTTTTAAATATTGGAAGTCGAACCACTTAATCTCCCTAGAGATTGGTGACCTTCCACATCCACCCCATGATTTCAAAATGTGTATAAATGAAGAGGTAACCTAAAATATGAAGACAAAAATCTCTTCCCAGAGATAAGCATATATTTGTATTGCGATCTTGAGTAATACTACATCTCTTCTCAGAGATTTCACTGTTACTATGTTATTTCTATGTTATTGAGATTTTTATCAAATAGAACTTCTAATTTTTGGATCAGTTGTATCAGAGTGGTTTGTCTTGAGAGTGTATGATCCCAAGGATGAGGTCAAGCTACAAGAAACTTGGGTGGGAAACAACAGAGCTTCCAAATTTTCCACCTGTTTGCTCCAAACGACTTCAAATGGTGGATGACACCAAGACATACGATACTTAAAAGGAAATGGTGAATGAAGCCATTTAATGGAAATAAGTGCAGATGCTACAATAGTTTTCCAAAATTATTCAAACACATCTGATGGGACATCCTGGCTCCATAGCTCCACTTCTTGGCTCCTCAACTAGGGAACGTCCTTTAAGTGCCCCAACACCCTTCAAGGTCCAAGTAAATTTTGATATTCCTACATTTGAAGGTGAAATCAATGCTGATGCAGTAGAAAATTGGTTGGGTCAATTGTCTTTCTACTTCTTTGTAAATAAGTTCACTAATGGAGAAAAGATAACTTTTGCTCTTTTGAAATCAACATTGCCTGTGAAAAATTGGAGGAAAGTATACAAAAAGAGGTTCAGTATAGATGACATTGGCCTTGAGGTGGAACCTACCTGGGATAATTTTGTGGAAGTGGTGAAAGAAGAATACTATCCCATCGAAGCATATGATGATCTCTACATACAGTGGCAACAACTTCACCAAGGTAAGGACCAATCTGTTCAAGATTACACAGACACTTTTCATTCTTTATCAGCAAGATTAGGCATTTAAGACAGTGAGAAACATAAGACTATCAAATATCATGGTGGATTATAATGGTACATACGGGGGGAAATGGAACTCTTCAATTTGGAAACCCTCGGTGAGGCATACAAGTTTGCAAATTTGTAGTGAAGATTAAATAGAAGCATGGAAGAAAGAATACGAAGAGTCAACCCTCAAAATGGAAAAGTGACAAGGAAGGTCAAACATGAGGCCCAAATTGGAAGCAAAAGGAGTTTCATGATAAGAAATCCCAGAAAGGGAAGGCTGGAAAATGGTGTAATTACCATAAAATTGGAACTCACTCCAAAGAAGAATGTCGAGCCATCAAGTCATTGCTTTCTGAGTCACAATACTTGACATCTACTACTCTACGTCATACACAACCCACAGTCAAAGAGGATGAAGAAGAAATTGTAGATGTTGAGCCTGACACCATTATCACTTCATCACAAACCTATGGGGAAAGACTAGATGACAAGGAAAGATTGTTCCACTCCAAATTATGTGTAAAAGGTAAGCCTCTGCATTTCATTCTTGATAGTGGGAGTCAGAAGAATTTAATCTCTGCTAAAATTGTGAAAAGTCTAAATATATCTGTGAAGCCTCATCCAAAGCCCTACAATATTGGATGGTTGAGCCCAGGAAGAGACCTCCGTGTCACCCATTAGTGTCTTCTTTCATATGTTATAAAACCATTCCAAGATTAAGTCTTGTGTGATGTGGTCAATTTAGATGTTTGTGATGTACTCCTTGGTCAGCCATTCATGTATGAGTGACATGGCATCTATGAATCATGAACCTGAAGGATCACCCTCACTCTTGGAAAATAGTGCTATAGGGTACAAGGGTTACCACCTCCCATATCTATCTCCCTGATCAGTGCTAAGAAATGAAAGAGATTGGTGGAGAAAAGGAAGCAATTTGTTCTCATGGTGGTCAAGCCACATAAATCCAAGAAGGCCAATGTTGTAGTCCTGACTACACAATCAACACAACAACAAAAGTAGATAAGATGAATCATAGGAGAATATGATGACTTATTCAAGTCACACATAGGAGTTCCACTACATTGCCAAGTAAAACATTCTATTGATTTGATCCCAGGATCACCTTTGCCTAACAGTCCTGTGTATCACAGATTAGTTTTGGAGAATGATGAGATAAAAAGACAGATTCAAGAATTGATCCAAAAGGGTCACATCAGGCCAAGCTCTTCACCTTGTGGTAGCCTAATTGTCTTGGCACCGAGAAAGATGGAACATGGAGGCTTTGCATTGACTACTGAGCCTTGAATAAAATCTCTGTGAAGAATTGTTATCCTCTCCCTAGGATTGATGACCTGCTAGACCAGCTGCATGGTGTCAAGTTCTTCACCAAAATTGTTCTCAAATCTAGTTATTACCAAATTCCCATCAATCCCACTGATGTTTGGAAGACTGCATTCAAATCCAAAGAGGGGCTCTTTGAATGGTTGGTTATGCCTTTTGGCTTAACTAATGCACCTTCAACCTTCATGAGGATGATGGATGACATCCTACGACCCTTCACCAACTCATTTGTGGTTGTCTACTTAGATGACATTCTCATCTATATTAGAACATGGGAAGATCATTTGCAACATGTTCGTAAGGTGCTTCAAACTCTTCAAGAGCACAAGTTATATGCAAATCTTGACAAATGCACATTCTGGATGACAACAATTTGGTACCTTGGGTACGTTGTGAATGAGGAAGGGGTCCATGTTGATCTAGAAAATATTTGGGTTATTTGAGAATGGCCCACACCAAGGACCCTCATAGAGCTTCACATCTTTTTGGGTCTTGCAAATTTTTACGGCATGTTTTCTCTTAGATTTTCACATGTTGCTTGGTCACTAACCCAAGTGACCAAAGGAGGAGCTAAAGCTAAATTTTAGTTAGGTGAAATACAACAAAGGGCATTTGAGAATTTGAAGAAAAACTCTACTTAGACCCTATTCTTGCCTTGCCAAATTTGCATCAACCTTTTGAGTTGATGACAGATGCATCTGAATATGCCATGGGAACTATCATCATGCAACATGGTCATCCTATTGCATATCATAGTGAAACCTTCATTGATACAGTCAAGAAATATCCAGCATATGATAAGGAGCTCTATGTCATTGTACAATCCTACAAATAATGGAAACACTACATCTTGTGGAAAGAGACGGTCATCCACACTAACCACAGGCCATTGGAATTCATCCAGATGCAAAGCAAACTATGAAATTAGAGGGATCAAAAGTGGGCCACATATCTTTAGCAATTCCACCTGATAATAAAACACAAAAAGGGGAGCTCAAATACAACTATAGATTATCTGAGCTGCCCACCAATTACTACACTCACAATAGTTCTGGACCTATGCAAAAATGAGACTACCACTTGGGGTGCTCTGTATGAAGCAGATCCTACCTTTGCTGATAGATATCAAGCACTTCAAAAAGGTACACATGTTTTTGATTTATATTTACAAGATAATGTCCTCTATCATATGGGGCACATTTGTGTTCCAGTTGTAGAGCAACAAAAGATGATATGGGAAGCACACTTCAGTAGGATAGTTGGATACTTTGGTATTGAAAAGACATTGGCAGTTCTTCAAAAACACTTCTACTCTCCCCATATGCAAAAAGATGTGGAAAGATATCTCAAATCTTGCACCCCATATGTAATAGCCAAGCCAACAAATAAGAAGCAATAATTGTGCATGCCATTGCCTGAAGCAACCAGGCCTTGGGAATCCATCTCAATGGATTTTCTCTCAGGTTTGCCCACTTCAAAACATGGTAAAGACTGTATTTTTGTGGTAGTTGATCATTTTTCAAAAATGGCTATCATGATTTCTTGTAAGAAAAATATATTTGCTGAGGAAACTGCTCAACTATATTTTAGTCATGTATGGCTCCATTTTGGTCTCCCCAAGTCCATTGTCTTAGATCGAGACATCAAGTTCCTGAGCATCCTCTGGACCACTCTATGGAAGATGATGGATACTAAGCTGATGAAGTCCACAGCTTTCCATCCATAGACTGATGGTCAAACAGAGGTAGTAAACCACTTGATTGTTCACATGATTCAGATATATCACTCTAAACATCCACGCACATGGGATGAGGGACTTCTTTTCATACAACATGGCTAAAGTCAGGCATTGCACAAATCGACCAAGCACAGTCCATTCCAAGTATGTTTTGGGTTCCAGCCCATAGCACCAATTGATATAGCAGTTCCATTTTCCACCATGGAATACACACCTCATGGAAGATCTAAGGTAGCAAAAGCAATAAAGTTTATTGAACAAATGCAACACATCCAGAAACAAGTTCATGACATCCTGGAGAAGATGAATCAAAAATATAAGCAACACCATGACAAACATTGGAATGCACACCATTTTATTGTGGGTGACAAGGTTTAGTTGTAGCTTCAGAAGGAATGACTTGCAGCCCCACACAGAAAGATTTGGCCTTTGCAATATGGTCCCTACACCATCAATAGAAGAGTTGGAGAAAATTCTTTTGAGTTGAACCTACCAGCCTACCTTGGTTTGCATCCAATATTTAATGTGGAGCTCCTCAAACCATATCATCCACCTCTATTGGACACTTCAGTTGTAGCAAAAAAACTTGACATTGATGAGATTGATCCATAGAGTTTTACTTGAGTAGAAGAGACTAGATTGTGGATACCTGGATGAAGACAACAAGAGGACGCTCTATTCCACTCGATCGAGTGGTCAAAAGGGGCCAGCTTAGCCATCAAGGTGAGTGGCTCACAGAGAATCAAATCAAGAAATTAATACCACACGTGATGGGGAGCATTGATGCAATGGGGACCATTTATTTTCAAGGAGGGAGGAATGATCTAGGCACCAATTTAGGTGAGAATTCGGGTGACAATTCCACCCCAATTGATGACGAAACTTCTAAGAGCCATAACTTTTGCACCATAGCTCCAATTGACTCACCGTTTGCACCGTTGGAAAGATAAGAATGAAGAGAATGTCATGAAATGGCATTAGAGTTTCTCAATGAAGTTTCACCCAATAAAACCCAATGGAAGTGCCTCAAATTTTAATTTTAGTAGTGTAGTCTAAAAATAGTAAGTTTCTAAAAATAGTAATTCCTTGAATTTTATATTGTTTTAAATATTGGAAGTCAAACCATTTAATCTCCCTCAAGATTGGTGACCTTCCACATCCTACCCATGCTTTCAAAATGTGTATAAATGAAGAGGTAACCTGAAATGTGAAGACAAACATCTCTTCCCAGAGATAAGGATATATTTGTATCATGATCTTGAGTAACACTACATCTCTTCTCAGAGATTTCATTGTTACTGTGTTATTTATATGTTATTGAGATTTTTATCAACCAAAATTTTTAATTTTTGGATTAGTGGTATTAGAGCAGTTTGTCTTGAGAGTGTATGATCCCAAGGATGAGGTCAGGCTACAAGAAGCTTGGGTGGGAAACAACAGAGCTTACAAATTTTCCACTTGTTCACTCCAAATGACTTCAAATGGTGGACGCCACCGAGACATCTGATATTTTCAAGGAAATGGTGAATGAAGCCCTCCAATGGCAACAAGTGAAAATGCTACAAAAATTTTCCTAAATTCTTCAAACACTTTTGATGGGAAATCTTGGCTCCATGGCTCCACTTCCTGGCTCCTCAACAAGGGAATGTCCTTTCAGTGCCCCAACACCCTTTAAGGTCTAGATAAATTTTGATATTCCTACATTTGAAGGAAAAATCAATGCCGATGTAGTAGAAAATTAGTTGGATCAATTATCTTCCTACTTCTCTATAAATAAGTTCATCGATGGAGAAAAGATTACTTTTACTCTTTTGAAATCAACATTGCCTATGAAAAACTGGTGGGAAGTGTAAAAAAAGAGGTTCAGTATAGATGACATTGGCCTTGAGGTGGAACCTACCTGGGATAATTTTGTGGAAGTGGTGAAAGAAGAATACTATCCCATCAGAGCATATAATGATCTCTACATATAGTGGCAACAACTTTGCCAAGGTAAGGACCAATCTATTCAAGATTACACAGACACTTTTCATTCTTTATTTTCAAGATTGAGCATTGAAGATAGTGAGAAACATAAGACTCTCAAATATCATGGTGGACTATAATGGTACATACGGGGGGAAATGTAACTCTTCAATTTGGAAACCCTCGGTGAGGCATATAAATTTGCAGTGAAGATTGAATAGAAGCATGGAAGAAAGAATATGAAGAGTCAACCCTCAAAATGTAAAAGTGACAAGAAAGGTCAAATACGAGGCCCAAATTTGAAGCAAAAGGAGTTTCAAGATAAGAAATCCCAGAAAGGGAAGGCTGAAAAATGGTGTGATTACCACAAAACTGGAACTCACTCTAAAGAAGAATGTCAAGCCATCAAGTCATTGCTTTCTGAGTCACAATACTCGACATCTACTACTCTGCCTCATACACAACCCACAGTCGAAGAGGACAAAGAAGAAATTGTAGATGCTGAGCTTGACACCATTGTCACCTCATCACAAACACATGGGGAAAGACTAGATGACAAGGAAAGATTGTTCCACTCCAAATTATGGGTAAAAGGTAAGCCTTTTCATTTCATTCTTGATAGTGGAGTCAAAAAAATTTAATCTCTGCTAAAATTGTGAAAACTCTAAATCTATCCATGAAGCCTCATCCAAAACCCTATAGTATTGGATGGTTTAGCCCAAGGAGAGACATCCATGTCACCCATTAGTGTCTTCTTTCATATGCTATAAAACCATTCCAAGATGAAGTCTTGTGTGATGTGGCCAATCTAGATGTTTATGATGTACTCCTTGGTCAGCCATTCATGTATGAGTGACATGGCATCTATGAATCATGAACCTAAAGGATCACCCTCACTCTTTGAACATGATGCTATAGGGTACTAGGGGTACCACCTCCCACAGTTGTCTCCCCGATCAGTGCTAAGCAATGCAAGAGATTGGTGGAGAAAGTGAAGCAATTTGTTCTCATGGTAGTCAAGCCACATAAATCCAAGAAGGCCGATGTTGCAGTCCTAACTACACAATCAACACAACAATAGAAGTAGATAGGATGAATCACAAGAGAATATGATGACTTATTCAAGTCACCCACAAGAGTTCCACTACATTGCCAGGTAAAACATTCTATTGATTTGATCCTAAGATCACCTTTGCCTAACAGTCCTATGTATCACAGATCAATTTTGGAGAATGATGACATAAAAAGATAGATTCAAGAATTGATCCAAAAGGGTCACATTAGGCCAAGCTCTTCACCTTGTGGTAGCCCAATTATCTTGGCACCAAAGAAAGATGGAACATGGAGGCTTTGCATTGACTACTGAGCATTGAATAAAATCTCTGTGAAGAATTACTATCCTCTCCCTAGGATTGATGACTTGCTGGACCAGCTCTATGGTGCGAAGTTCTTCACCAAAATTGATCTCAAATCTTGTTATCACCAAATTCCCATCAATCCCACTGATGTCTAGAAGACTGCATTCAAATCCAAGAAGGGGCTCTTTGAATGGTTGGTTATGCCTTTTGGCTTAACTAATGCACCTTCAACCTTCATGAGGATGATGGATGACATCCTACGATCCTTCACCAACTCATTTGTGGTTGTCTACTTAGATGACATACTCATCTATAGTAGAACATGGGAAGAACTTTTGTAACATGTTCTTAAGGTGCTTCAAACTCTTCGGGAGCACAAGTTGTATGCAAATCTTGACAAATGCACATTCTAGATGACAAAAATTTAGTACCTCAGGTACATTATGAATGAAGAAGAGGTCCATGTTGATCTAGAAATGATTTGGGTTATTTGATAATATCCCAAACCAAGGACCCTTATAGAGCTTCACATCTTTTTGTGGTTTGCAAATTCCTACCACAGGGTTGTTCTTGGATTTTCACATGTTGCTTGGTCACTAACCCAAGTGACCAAAGGAAGAGCTAAAGCTACATTTCAGTGGGGTGAAATACAACAAAGGGAATTTGAGAATTTGAAGAACAAACTCTACTCAGCCCCTGTTCTTGCCTTGCCAAATTTGCATCAACCTTTTGAGTTGATGACAGATGCATCTGAATATGCCTTGGGAGCTATCATCATGCAACATGGCCATCTTGTTGCATATCATAGTGAAAACTTCATTGATACAGTCAAGAAATATCCAAAATATGATAAGGAGCTCTATGCCATTGTACAAGCCTGCAAACAATGGAAACACTACATCTTGGGGAAAGAAACGGTCATCCACACTGACCATAGGCCATTAGAATTCATTTAGATGCAAAGCAAACTATGAAATGAGAGGCATCAAAAGTGGGCCACATATCTTAAGAAACTTTACCTGATAATCAAACACAAAAAGGGGAGCTCAAATATAGCTATAGATTGTCTAAGCCACCCACCAATTACTGCACTCACAACAGTTCTGGACCTATGCGGACATGAGACTACCACTTGGGGTGATCTGTATGAAGCAGATCCTACCTTTGCTAATACATGTCAAGAACTTCAAAAAGGTATACATGTTTCTCATTTCTATTTATAAGATAATGTCCTCTATCATATGGGGCACATTTGTGTTCCAGTTGCAGAGCAACAAAAGATGATATGGGAAGCATAGTTCAGTAGGATAGTTGGACACTTTGGTATTGAAAAGACATTGGCAGTTCTTAAAAAACACTTCTACTGGACCCATATGTGAAAGGATGTGGAAAGATATCTCAAATCTTGCACCCCATGTGTGATATCCAAGAAAACAAATAAGAAGCAAGGATTGTACACACCATTGCCAGAACCAACCAAGCCTTGGCAATCTGTCTCAATGGATTTTCTCTCAGGTTTGCCCACTTCAAAACATGGTAAGGACTGTATTTTTGTGGTAGTTGATCATTTTTAAAAAAATGGCTATCATGATTTCTTGTAATAAAAATATATCTGCTAAGGAAACTACTCAACTATATTTTAGTCATGTATGGCTCCATTTTGGTCTCCCCAAGTCCATTGTCTCAGATCGAGACAATAGGTTCTTGAGCATCTTTGGGTCCACTCTATGGAAGATGATGGATACTAAGCTGATGAAGTCCACAGCCTTCCATCCATAGACTGATGGTCAAACAAAGGTAGTAAACCACTTGATTGTTCACATGACTCAGATATATCACTCCAAACATCCACACACATGGGATGAGGGACTTCTTTTCATACAACATGGTTATAATTAGGTGCTCCATAGCTCGACCAAGCATAGTCCATTCCAGGTATGTTTTGGGTTCCAACCCATGGCACCAATTGATATAGGAGTTCTATTTTCCACCATGGAATACACACCTCATGGAAGATCTAAGACAACAAAAGCAATAAAGTTTGTTGAACAAATGCAACACATCCAGCAATAACTTCATGACATCCTAGAGAAGATGAATCAAAAATATAAGCAACGCCATGACAAACATAAGATTGCACACCATTTTAATGTGGGTGATAAGGCTTGGTTACGACATTAGAAGGAATGACTTGCAGGCCCATAAAAAAAGATTCAGCCTTTGCGATATGGTCCCTACACCATCACCAGAAGAGTTGGAAAAAATGCTTTTCAGTTGAACCTACTAGCCTACCTTGGTCTACATCCAATATTTAATGTGGAGCTCCTCAAACCATATCAACCACCTCTATTAGACACTTCAATTGTAGTAGAAAAAATAGACATTGATGAGATTAATCCACAAATTTTTGCTCGAGTAGAAGAGGATCAGATTGTGGATACTTGGATGAAGACAACAAGAGGATGCTCTATTCCACTCTATCAAGTGGTCAAAAGGGGCCAGCTTAGCCATCAAAGTGAGTGGCTCACAGAGAATCAAATCAAGAAATAATAACCACACCTGATGGGGAGCATTAATGCAATGGGGACCATTGATTTTCAAGGAGGGAGGAATGATCCAGGCACCAATTTAGGTGATAATTCAGGTGACAGTTCCACCCCAATTGATGATGGAACTTTTGAGAGCCATAACTTTTGCTCCGTAGCTTTAATTGACTTGCCATTTGAACCGCTAGAAAGCTAAGAATGAGGACAATGTTGAGAAATGGCATGAGCTCCACTCTATGAAGTTTGACCACTGAAAACCCAATGAAAGTGCCTAAAATTTTAATTTTAGTAGTGTAGTCTAAAAATAGTAAGTTTCTAAAAATAGTAATTCCTCAAATTTTGTATTATTTTAAATATTGGAAGTCAAACCATTTAATCTCCCTTGATATTGGTGACCTTCCACATCCTTCCCATGATTTCAAAATGTGTATAAATGAAGAGGTAACCTGAAATGTGAAGACATACATCTCTTCCAAGAGATAAGCATATATTTGTATTGCGATCTTGAGTAATACTACATCTCTTCTTAGAGATTTCATTAATACTGTGTTATTTCTATGTTATTGAGATTTTTATCATCCAAAACTTTTAAGTTTTGGATCAGTGGTATCAGAGCAGTTTTTCTTGAGAGTGTATGATCAACAAGGATGAGGTCAGGTTACAAGAAGCTTGGGTGGGAAACAATAGAGCTTCCAAATTTTCCACATATTCGCTCCAAATGACTTCAAATGGCAGACGACATCGAGACAGTTGATCCTTTCAAGGAAATGGTGAATGAAGCCATCCAATGGCAACAAGCATAGATGCTAAAATAGTTTTCCCAATTTATTCAAACACTTTTGATGGGAAATCATGGCTTCGCAGCTCCACTTCCTAGCTCCTCAACCAAGGAACGTCCTTTCAGTGCCCCAACACCCATCAAGGTCCAGGTAAATTTTGATATTCTTACATTTGAAGGCAAAATCGATGCAGATGTAGTAAAAAATTGGTTGGATCAATTGTCTTCCTACTTTTTTGTAAATAAGTTCACTGATGGAGAAAAGATTACTTTTGCTCTTTTGAAATCAACATTGCCTGTGAAAAACTAGTGGGAAGTTTACAAAAAGAGGTTCAGTATAGATGACATTGGCCTTGAGGTGGAACCTACTTGGGATAATTTTGTGGAAGCAGTGAAAGAAGAATACTATCCCATCAGAGCATATGATGATCTCTACATACAGTGGCAACAACTTCGCCAAGGTAAGGACCAATCTGTTCAAGATTACACATACACTTTTCATTCTTTATCTGCAAGATTGGGCATTGAAGATGGTGAGAAACATAAGACTCTCAAATATCATGGTGGACTATAATGGTACATACAGGGGGATATGGACCTATTCAATTTGAAAACCCTTGATGAGGCATACAAATTTGTAGTGAAGATTGAATAGAAGCATGGCAGAAAGAATACAAAGAGTCAACCCTCAAAATGGAAAAGTGACAAGGAAGGTAAAAAATGAGGCCCAAATTGGAAGCGAAAGGAGTTTTAGGATAAGAAATCCCAAAAAGGGAAGGCTAGAAAATGATGTGATTACCACAAAACTAGAACTCACTCTAAATAAGAATGTCAAGCCATTAAGTCATTGCTTTCTAAGTCACAATAGTTGACATTTACTACTCTGCCTCATACACAACCCATAGTCGAAGAGGACAAAGAAGAAATTCTAGATGCTGAACTTGACACCATTATCACTTCATCACAAACCCATGGGGAAAAACTAGATGAAAAGGAAAGATTGTTCCACTCCAAATTATGGGTAAAAGGTAAGCCTCTACATTTCATTCTTGATAGTGGGAGTCAAAAGAATTTAATCTCTGCTAAAATTATGGAAAGTCTAAATCTATATGTGAAGCCTCATCCAAAGCCCTATAGTATTGGATGGTTGAGCCTAGGGAGAGACCTCCATGTCACCCATAAATGTCTTCTTTCATATGCTATAAAACCATTCAAAGATGAAGTTTTGTGTGATGTGGTCAATCTAGATGTTTGTGATGTACTCCTTGGTCAACCATTCATGTATGAGCAACATGGCATCTATGAATCACAAACCCAAAGGATCACCCTCACTATTGGAACATGATGATATAGGGTACAAGAGGTACAACCTCCCACAGTTGTCTTCCTAATCAGTGCTAAGCAATGCAAGAGATTGGTGGAGAAAACAAAGCAATTTGTTCTCATGGTGGTCAAGCCACATAAATCCAAGAAGGCCAATGTTGCAGTCCTGACTACACAATCTACACAACAATAGAAGCAGAGAGGATGAATCATAGAAGAATATGATGAATTATTCAAGTCACCCATAGGAGTTCCACTGCATTGCCAGGTAAAACATTCTATTGATTTGATCTCAGAATCACCTTTCCCTAACAGTCCTATGTATCGCATATCAGTTTTGGAGAATAAAGAGATAAAAAGATAGATTCAAGAATTGATCCAAAAGGGTCACATCAGGCCAAGCTCCTCACCTTGTTGTAGCCCAATTGTCTTAGCACTGAAAAAAGATAGAGCATGGAGGCTTTGCATTAACTACAAAGCCTTGAATAAAATCTCTGTGAAGAATCTCTATCATCTCCCTAGGATTGATGACCTACTGGACCAGCTCCATGGTGTGAAGTTGTTCACCAAAATTGATCTCAAATTTGGTTATCACAAAATTCCCATCGATCCCACTGATGTTTGGAAGATTGCATTCAAATCCAAGGAGGGGCTCTTTGAATGGTTGATTATGCCTTTTGGCTTAACTAACGCACCTACAACCTTCATGAGGATGATGGATGACATCCTACGACCCTTCACCAACTCATTTGTTGTTGTCTACTTAGATGACATACTCATCTATAGTAGAACATGGGAAGAACATTTACAACATGTTCGTAAGGTGCTTCAAACTCTTCGAGAGCAGAAGTTGTATGCAAATCTTGACAAATGCACATTTGAGATGACAACAATTCAGTACCTCAGGTACATTGTGATTGAGGAAGGGGTCCATGTTGATCCAAAAAAGATTTAGGTTATTTGAGAATGGCCCACACCAAGGACCCTCACAGAGCTTTATAGCTTTTTGGGTCTTGCAAATTTCTATCGCAGGTTTGTTCTTGGATTTTCACATGCTGCTTGGACACTAACCCAAGTGACTAAATAAGGAGCTAAAGTTACATTTCAGTGGGGTGAAATACAAAAAAGGGCATTTGAGAATTTGAAGAACAAACTCTACTCAGCCCCTGTTCTTGCCTTGCCAGATTTGCATCAACCTTTTGAGTTGATGACAGATGCATCTGAATATGCCATGGGATCTGTCATCATGCAACATGGCCATCCTATTGCATATCACATTGAAACCTTCATTAATACAGTCAGGAAATATCCAACATATGATAAGGAGCTCTATGCCATTGTACAAGCCTGTAAACAATGGAAACACTACATCTTGGGGAAAGAAATGGTCATCCACACTGACCACAGGCCATAAGAATTCATCCAAATGCAAAACAAACTAGGAAATAAGAGCCATCAAAAGGGGGCCACATATCTTTAGCAATTCCACCTAATAATCAAACACAAAAATGGGAGCTCAAATATAGCTATATATTCTCTGAGCCACCCACCAATTATTGCACTCACAATAGTTCTGGACCTATGCAGACATGAGACTGCCACTTGGGGTGCTCTGTATGAAGCAGATCCTACCTTTGCTGATACATATCAAGCACTTCAAAAAGGTACACATGTTTTTGATTTCTATTTGCAAGATAATGTCCTCTATCATATGGGGCACATTTGTGTTCCAGTTGTAGAGCAATACAAGATGATATGGGAAGCACACTTCAGTAGGACAGCTGGACACTTTGGTATTGAAAAGACATTGGTAGTTCTTCAAAAACACTTCTACCGGCCCCATATGCAAAAGGATGTGGAAATATATCTCAAATATTGCACCCCATGTGTGATAGCCAAGCCAACAAATAAGAAGCAAGGATTGTACATGCCATTTCAAGAATCAACTAGGCCATGGGAATCCATCTCAATGGATTTTATCTCAACTTTGCCCACTTCAAAACATGGTAAGGACTGTATTTTTGTGGTAGTTGATCATTTTTCAAAAATGGCTATCATGATTTCTTGCAAGAAAAATATATCTGTTGAGGAAACTACTCAACTATATTTTAGTCATGTATGGCTCCATTTTGGTCTCCCCAAGTCCATTGTCTCAGATCGAGACAACAGGTTCCTGAGCATCTTCTGGTCCACTCTATGGAAGATGATGGCTACTAAGCTGATGAAGTCCATAGCCTTCCATCCATAGACTAATGGTCAAACAAAGGTAGTAAATCGCTTGATTTTTCACATGATTTGGATGTATCACTCCAAACATCCACGCACATGGGATGAGGGATTTCTTTTCATACAACATGGCTACAATGGTGTGTTGCACTGCTTGGCCAACCACAGTCCATTCCAGTTATGTTTTGGGTTCCAACCCATGGCACCAATTGATATAGCAGTTCCATTTTACACCATGGAATACACACCTCATGGAAGATCTGAGGCAACAAAAGCAACAAAGTTTATTTAACAAATGCAACACATCCAGCAACAAGTTCATGACATCTTGGAGAAGATGAATCAAAAATATAAGCAACGCCATGACAAACATAGGATTGCACACCATTTTGCTATGGGTGACAAGGTTTGGTTGTAGCTTTAGAAGTAAGGACTTGCAGGCCCACACAAAAATATTTATCCTTTGTGATATGGTCCCTACACCATCACTAGAAGAGTTGGAGAAAATGCTTTTGAGTTGAACCTACCAGCCTACCTTAGTCTGCATCCAATATTTAATGTGGAGCTCCTCAAACCATATCACCCACCTCTATTAGACACTTCAGTTGTAGCAGAACAACTTGACATTGATGAGATTGATCCACAGAGTTTTGCTCTAATAGAAGAGGATCAAATTATGGGTACTTGGATGAAGACAACAAGAGGACGCTCTATTCCACTCTATCAAGTGAACAAAAGGGGCCAGCTTAGCCATCAAGGTGAGTGGCTCACAGAGAATCAAATCAAGAAACAACTACCACACCTGATGGGGAGCATTGATGCAATGGGGACCATTGCTTTTCAAGGAGGGAGGAATGATCCAGGCACCAATTTAGGTGACAATTTGGGTGACAGTTCCACCCCAATTGATGACAGAACTTCTGAGAGCCATAACTTTTACACCATAGCTTTAATTGACCCACCATTTGAACTGTTGGAAAGCTAAGAATGAGGAGAACGTCGAGAAATGGCATGAGTTCCACTCTATGAATTTTGACCCTTGAAATCCCAATGGAAGTGCCTCAAATTTCAATTTTAGTAGTGTAGTCTAAAAATAGTAAGTTTCTATAAATAGTAATTCCTTGAGTTTTGTATTATTTTAAATATTGGAAGTCAAACCACTTAATCTCCCTTGATATTGGTGACCTTCCACATCTTCCCCATGCTTTCAGAATATGTATAAATGAAGAGGTTACCCAAAATGTGAAGACAGACATATCTTCCTAGAGATAAGCATATATTTGTATTGTGATCTTGAGTAATACTACATCTCTTCTTAGAGATTTCATTGATACTTTGTTATTTATATGTTATTAAGATTTTTATTAACCATAACTTCTGAGTTTTGGATCAGTGTTATCAGAGTGGTTTGTCTTGAGAGTGTATGATCCCAAGGATGAGGTCAGGCTACAAGAAGCTTGGGTGGGAAACAACAGAGCTTCCAAATTTTCCACCTATTCGCTCCAAATGACTTCAAATGGCAGATGACACTGAGACATCTAATCCTTTAGAGGAAATGGTGAATGAAGCCCTCCAATGGAAATAAGTGTAGATGCTACAACAATTTACCTAAATTCTTCAAACACTTTCGATGGGAAATCTTGGCTCTACGGCTCCACTTCCTGGCTCCTCAACTAGGGAACATCCTTTTAGTGCCCCAACACCCATCAAGGTCCAGGTAAAAATTGATATTCCTACATTTGAATTCAAAATTAATGCCGATGCAGTATAAAATTGGTTGGATCAATTGTCTTCCTACTTATTTGTAAATAAGTCCACCGATGGAGAAGAGATTACTTTTGCTTTTTTTAAATCAACATTGCCTATGAAAAACTGGTGTGAAGTGTATAGAAAGAGGTTCAGTATAGATGACATTGGCCTTGAGGTCGAACCTACCTAGGATAATTTTGTGGAAGTGGTGAAAGAAGAATACTATCTCACCGGAGCATATAATGATCTCTACATACAGTGGCAACAACTTCGCCAAGGTAAGGACCAATCTGTTCAAGATTACATAGACACTTTTCATTCTTTACCTACAAGATTGGGCATTGAAGATAGTGAGAAACATAGGACTCTCAAATATTGTGCTGGACTATAATGGTACATATGGGGGGAAATGGAACTCTTCAATTTAGAAACCCTCGGTGAGGCATATAAATTTATAGTGAAGATTGAATATAAGCATGGCAAAAAGAATATGAAGAGTCAACCCTCAAAATGGAAAAGTGATAAGGAAGGTCAAAGACGAGGCCCAAATTGGAAGTAAAAGGAGTTTTAGGAAAAGAAATCCAAGAAAGGGAAGGCTGGAAAATGGTGTGATTACCACAAAATGGGAACTCACTCCAAAGAAGAATGTCAATCCATCAAGTCATTTCTTTCTGAGTCACAATACTCGGCATCTACTACTTTGCCTCATACACAACCCACATTCGAAGAGGATGAAGAAGAAAGTGTAGATGCTGAGCCTAACACCATTGTCACTTCATCACAAACCCATGGGGAAAGAACAGATGACAAGGAAAGATTGTTCCACTCCAAATTAAGGGTAAAAGGTAAGCCTCTACATTTCATTCTTGATAGTGGGAGTCAAAATAATTTAATCTCTTCTAAAATTGTGAAGAGTCTAAATCTATTCATGAAGCCTCATCCAAAGCCCTACAGTATTGGATGGTTGAGCCTAGGGATAGACCTTCATGTCACCCATTAGTGTCTTCTTTCATATGCTATAAAACCATTCCAAGATGAAGTCTTGTGTGATGTGGTCAATCTAGATGTTTGTGATGTACTCCTTGGTTAGCCATTCATGTATGAGCGACATGGCATCTATGAATCACAAACCTGAAGGATCACCCTCACTCTTGGAACATGGAACTATAGGGTACTAGAGGTATCACCTCCCACAGATGTCTCCTTGATCAGTGCTAAGCAATGTAAGAGATTGGTGGAGAAAACAAAGCAATTTGTTCTCATGGTGGTCAAGCCACAAAAATCCAAGAAGGATGATGTTGCAGTCCTGACTACACAATCAACACAACAACAAAAATAGATAGGACAAACCACAAGAGAATATGATGACTTATTCAAGTCACCCACAGGAGTTCCACTGCATTTCTAGGTAAAACATTCTATCAATTTGATCCCAGGATCACCTTTGCCTAATAGTATTATGTATCACAAATCAGTTTTAAAGAATGATGAGATAAAAGATAGATTCAAGAATTGATCCAAAAGGGTCACATCAGGCCAAGTTGTTCACCTTGTGGTAGCCCAATTGTCTTGGCACCGAAGAAAGATGGAACATGGAGGCTTTGCATTGACTACCGAGCCTTGAATAAAATCTTTGTGAAGAATCACTATCCTCTCCCCAGGATTGATGACCTGCTAGACTAGCTCCATGGTGTGAAATTCTTCAACAAAATTGATCTCAAATTTGGTTATCACCAAATTCCCAATGATCCCACTGATGTCTGGAAGATTGCATTCAAATCCAAGGAGGGACTCTTTGAATGGTTGGTTATGCCTTTTTGCTTAACTAACGCACCTGCAACCTTCATGAGGATGATGGATGACATCCTATAACCCTTCACCAACTCATTTGTGGTTGTCTACTCAGATGACATACTCATCTATAGTAGAACATGTGAAGAACATTTGTAACATGTTCGTAAGGTGCTTCAATCTCTTCAGGAGCACAAGTTGTATGCAAATCTTGACAAATGCACATTCGGGATGACAACAATTCAGTACCTCAGGTACGTTGTGAATGAGGAAGGGGTCCATGTTGATCCAAAAAAGATTAGGGTTATTTGAGAATGGCCCACATCAAGGAACCTCATAGAGTTTCACAACCTTTTGGGTCTTGCAAATTTTGACCGCAGGTTTGTTCTTGGATTTTCACATGTTGCTTGGTCACTAACCCAAGTGACCAAAGGAGGAGATAAAGCTACATTTTAGTGGGGTGAAATACAACAAAAGGAATTTGAGAATTTGAAGAACAAACTCTACTCAACCTTTGTTCTTGCCTTGCCAAATTTGCATCAACCTTTTGAGTTGATGACAGATGCATCTGAATATGCCATGGGAGCTGTCATCATGCAACATGGCCATCATGTTGCATATCATAGTGATACCTTCATTGATATAGTTAGGAAATATCCAACATATGATAAGGAGCTCTATGCCATTATACAAGCCAACAAATAATGGAAACACTACATCTTGGGGAAAGAAATGGTCATCCACACTAACCACAGACTATTGGAATTCATCTAGATGCAAAGCAAACTATGAAATGAGAGGCATCAAAAGTGGGCCACATATCTTCAGCAATTCCACCTGATAATCAAACACAAAAAGGGGAGCTCAAATATAGCTACAAATTTTTTGAGTTGCCCACCAATTACTGCACTCACAATAGTTTTAGACATGTGCAAGCATGGGACTGCAATTTGGGGTGCTCTGTATGAAGCAGATCCTACCTTTGCTGATACATATCAAGCACTTCAAAATGGTACAAATGTTTTTGATTTTAATTTGCAAGATAATGTCCTATGTCATATGGGGCACATTTTTGTTCCAGTTGTAGAGCAACAAAAGATGATATGGGAAGCACACTTCAGTAGGATAGCTGGACACATTGGTATTGAAAAGACATTGGCAGTTCTTCAAAAACACTTTTACTGGCCCCATATGTGAAAGGATGTGGAAAGATATCTCAAATCTTGCATCCCATGTGTGATAGCCAAGCCAACAAATAAGAAGCAAGGATTGTACACGCCATTGCCAGAACCAACAAGGCCTTGGGAATCTGTCTCAATAGATTTTCTCTTAGGTTTGACCACTTCAAAACATGGTAAGGACTGTATTTTTATGGTAGTTGATCATTTTTTTAAAATGGCTATCATGATTTCTTGTAAGAAAAATATATCTGCTGAAGAAATTACTCAACTATATTTTAGTCATGTATGGCTCCATTTTGGTCTCCCCAATTCCATTGTCTCAGATTGAGACAGCAGGTTCCTGAGCATCTTCTGGTCCACTCTATGGAAGATGATGGATACTAAGCTAATGAAGTACACAACCTTCCATCCACATACTAATGGTCAAACAGAGGTAGTAAACCACTTGATTTTTCATATGATTCAGATGTATCACTCCAAACATCCATGCATAAGGGATGAGGGACTTCTTTTCATACAACATGGCTACAATCGGGCGCTGCATAGCTCGACCAAGCATAGTCCATTTCAGGTATGTTTTGGGTTCTAACCCATGGCAAAAATTGATATAGTAGTTCCATTTTCCACCATGGAATACACACCTCATGGAAGATCTAAGGCAATAAAAGCAACAAAGTTTATTGAACAAATGCAACACATTTAACAACAAGTTCATGACATCCTAGAGAAGATGAATCAAAAATATAAGCAATGCCATGACAAACATAGGATTGCACACCATTTTGCTATGGGTGACATGGTTTGGTTATAGCTTCAAAAGGAATGACTTGCAAGCCCACACAGAAAGATTCAGCCATTGCGATATGGTCCCTACACCATCACTAGAAGAGTTGGAGAAAATACTTTTGAGTCGAACCTACCAGCCTACCTTGGTCTGCATCCAATATTTAATGTGGAGCTCCTTAAAGCATATCACCCACCTCTATTGGAAACTTAAATTGTAGCAAAATAACTCAACATTGATGAGATTGATCCATAGATTTTTGCTTCAGTAGAAGAGGATCAGATTGTGGATACCTGGATGAAGACAATAAGAGGATGCTCTATTCCACTCTATCGAGTTGTCAAAAGGGGCCAGCTTAGCCATCAAGGTGACTGGCTCACAGAGAATCAAATCAAGAAAAAACTACCACACATAATGGGGAGAATTGATGCAATGGGGACCATTGATTTTCAAGGAGGGAGGACTGATCCAGGCACTACTTTAGGAGACAATTCGGGTGACAATTCCACCCCATTTGATGATGGAACTTTTGGGAGCCATAACTTTTGCACCATAGCTCCAATTGACTCACCATTTGAAGCATTGGAAAGCTAAGAATGAGGAGAACATTGTGAAATATCATGAGCTTTGTTCAATGAAGTTTGACCCTCTAAAACCCAATGGAAGTTCCTCAAATTTCAATTTTAGTAGTGTAGTCTAAAAATAGTAAGTTTCTAAAAATAGTAATTCCTTGAATTTTGTATTGTTTTAAATATTAGAAGTTGAACCACTTAATCTACCTCAATATTGGTGACCTTCCACATCCTCCCCATGCTTTCAAAATGTGTATAAATGAAGAGGTAACCCAAAATGTGAAGGCATACATCTCTTCCACGAGATAAGCATATATTTGTATTGCGATCTTGAGTAATACTACATCTCTTCTCAGAGATTTCATTATTACCGTGTTATTTCTATGTTATTGATATTTTTATCAACCAGAACTTCTTAGTTTTGGATCAATGGTATCAGAGCAGTTTGTCTTGAGAGTGTATGATCCCAAGGATGAGGTCAAGCTACAAGAAGCTTGGGTGGGAAATAACAGACCTTCCAAATTTTCCACTTGTTCACTCCAAATGACTTCAAATGGTAGACAACACTAAGACATCTGATCTTTTCAAGGAAATGGTGAATTAAGCCCTCCAATGGCAATAAGCATAGATGCTACAATAGTTTTTCCAAATTCTTTAAACACTTTCGATGGGAAATCCTGGCTCTGTAGCTCCATTTCTTGGCTCATCAACCAGGGAACATCCTTTTAGTGCCCCAACACCCTTCAAGGTCTAGGTAAATTTTGATATTCCTACATTTGAAGGCAAAATCAATGCTGATGTAGTAGAAAATTGGTTGGATTAATTGTCTTCCTACTTCTCTATAAATAAGTTCACCGATGGAGAAAAGATTACTTTTGCTCTTTTGAAATCAACATTGCCTATGAAAAACTGGTGGGAAGTGTACAAAAAGAGGTTCAATATAGATGACATTGGCCTTGAGGTGGAACCTACCTGGGATAATTTTGTGGAAGTGGTGAAAGAAGAATATTATCCCATCGGAGCATATAATGATCTCTACATACAGTGGCAACAACTTCACCAAGGTAAGGACCAATCTGTTCAAGATTACACAGACACTTTTCATTCTTTATCTACAAGATTGGGCATTGAAGACAGTGAGAAACATAAGACTCTAAAATATCATGGTGGACTACAATGGTACATAAGGGGGGAAATGAAACTCTTCAATTTGGATACCCTCGATGAGGAATTTAAATTTGCTGTGAAGATTGAATAGAAGCATGGCAGAAAGAATATGAAGAGTCAACCCTCAAAATGGAAAAGTGACAAGGAAGGTCAAACACGAGGCCCAAATTGGAAGCAAAAGGAGTTTCAAGATAAGAAATCCTAGAAAGGGAAGGTTGGAAAATGGTGTGATTACCACAAAACTGGAACTCACTCTAAAGAAGAATGTCGAGCCATCAAGTCATTGATTTTTGAGTCACAATACTCAACATCTACTACTCTACCTCATACACAACCCTCAGTCAAAGAGGATGAAGAAGAAACTATAGATGTTGAGCCTGACACCATTGTCACTTCATCACAAACCCATGCGAAAAGACTAGATGACAAGGAAATATTGTTCCACTCCAAATTATGGGTAAAAGGTAAGCCTCTGCATTGCATTCTTGATAGTGGGAGTCAAAAGAATTTAATCTCTACTAAAATTGTAAAAATTCTAAATCTATCTATGAAGCCTCATCCAAAGCGCTACAATATTGGATGGTTGAGCCCAGGGAGAGACCTTTGTGTCACCCATCAGTGTCTTCTTTCATATGCTATAAAACCATTCCAAGATGAAGTCTTGTGTGATGTGGTCAATTTAGATGTTTGTGATGTACTCCTTGGTCAGCCATTCACGTATGAGCGACATGGCATCTATGAATCACAAACCTGAAAGATCACCCTCACTCTTGGAACAAGGTGCTATAGGGTACTAGAGGTACCACCTCCCATAGCTGTCTCCCTGATCAGTGCTAAGCAATGCAAGAGATTGGTGGAGAAAATGAAGTAATTTGTTCTCATGGTGGTCAAGCCACAAAAATCAAAGAAGGCCGATGTTGCAGTCTTGACTACACAATCAACAAAATAATAGAAGCAGATAGGATGAATCACAGGAGAATATGATGACTTAGTCAAGTCACCCACAGGAGTTCCACTACATTGCCATGTAAAACATTCTATCAATTTGATCCCAGGATCACCTTTGCCTAATAGTCCTGTGTATCACAGATCAATTTTGGAGAATGATGAGATAAAAAGATAGATTCAAGAATTGATCTAAAAGGGTCACATTAGGCCAAGCTCTTCACCTTGTGGTAGCCCAATTGTCTTGGCACTGACGAAAGATGGAACATGGAGGCTTTGCATTGACTATCGAGCCTTGAATAAAATCTCTGTGAAGAATCACTATCCTCTCCCCAAGATTGATGACCTGCTGGACCAGCTCCGTGGTGAGAAGTTATTCACAAAAATTGATCTCAAATCTAGTTACCACCAAATTCCCATCAATCCCACTGATGTCTTGAAGACTGCATTCAAATCCAAGGAGGGGCTCTTTGAATGGTTGGTTATGCCTTTTGGCTTAACTAACACACCTACAACCTTCATGAGGATGATGGATGACATCCTACGACCCATCATCAACTCATTTTTGGTTGTCTACTTAGATGACATAATCATCTATAGTAGAACATGGGAAGAACATTTGCAACATGTTCGTAAGGTGCTTCAAACTCTTCGGGAGCACAAGTTGTATGCAAATCTTGACAAATGCACATTCGAGATGACAATAATTCAGTACCTCAGGTACATTGTGAATGAGGAAGGGGTCGATATTGATCCAGAAAATATTCGAGTTATTCAAGAGTGGCCCATAACAATGACCCTTACAGAACTTCGCAGCTTGTTGGGTCTTGAAAATTTCTACCGCAGGTTTGTTCTTGGATTTTCACATGTTGCTTGGTCACTAACCCAAGTGACCAAAGGAGGAGCTAAAGCTACATTTCAGTGGGGTGAAATACAATAAAGGGAATTTGAGAATTTAAAGAACAAACTCTACTCAGCCCCTGTTCTTGCCTTGCCAGATTTATATCAACCTTTTGAGTTAATGACAGATGCATTTGAATATGCCATGGGAGCTGTCATCATGCAATATGGACATCCTATTTCATATCATAGTGAAACCTTCATTGATATAGTTAGGAAATATCCAACATATGATAAGGATCTCTATGCCATTGTACAAGCCTACAAACAATGGAAACACTACATCTTGGGGAAAGAAACGGTCATCCACACTGACCACAGGCCATTGGAATTCATCTAAATGCAAAGAAAACTATGAAATGAGAGTCATCAAAAGTGGGCCACATATCTTCAAGAATTCCACATGATAATCAAACACAAAAAGGGGAGCTCATATACAACTATAGATTGTCTGAGCCACCCACCAATTACTGCACTCACAATAGTTTTGGACCTGTGCAGACATGAGACTGCCACTTGGGGTGCTCTGTATGAAGCAGATCCTACCTTTGCTAATACATATCAAGCAATTCAAAAATGTACACATGTTTATAATTTATATTTTCAAGATCATGTCCTATGTCATATGGGGCACATTTGTGTTCCACTTGCAGAGCAACAAAATATGATATGGGAAGTACACTTCAGTAGGACAGCTGGACACTTTGGTATTGAGAAGACATTGGCAGTTCTTCAAAAACACTTCTACTGGCCCCATATGTGAAAGGATGTGGAAAGATATCTCAAATCTTTCACCCCATGTGCAATAGCGAAGCCAAGAAATAAGAAGCAAATATTGTACATGCCATTTCCAGAAGCAACCAGGCCTTGGGAATCTATCTCAATGGATTTTCTCTTAGGTTTGCCCACTTCAAAACATGGTAAGGACTGTATTTTTGTGGTAGTTGATCATTTTTCAAAAATGGCTATCATGATTTCTTGTAAGAAAAATATATCTACTGAGGAAACTGGTCAACTATATTTTAGTCATGTATGGCTCCATTTTGGTCTCCCCAAGTCCATTGTCTCAGATCGAGACAATAGGTTCCTAAGCATCTTCTAGTCCACTCTATGGAAGATGATGGATACTAAGCTGATGAAGTCTACAGCCTTCCATCCACAAATTGATGGTCAAATAGAGGTAGTAAACCACTTGATTGTTCACATGATTCAAATGTATCACTCCAAACATCCATGCACATGGGATGAGGGACTTCTTTTTACACAATATGGCTAAAATTGGGTGCTGCATAGCTCGACCAAGCAAAGTCCATTCTAGGTATGTTTTGAGCTCCAACCCATGGCACCAATTGATCTAGCAGTTCTATTTTCCACCATGGAATACACATCTCATGGAAGATCTGAGGTAGCAAAAGCAACTAAGTTTATTGAACAAATGGAACACATCTAGCAACAATTTCATGACATCCTGGAGAAGATGAATAAAAAATATAAGCAATGCCATGACAAACATAGGATTGCACACCATTTTGCTTTGGGTGATAAGGTTTGGTTGCAGCTTCAGAAGGAATGACTTGTAGGCCCACACAAAAAGATTTGGCCTTTGAGATATGGTCCCTACACCATCACCAAAAGAGTTGGAGAAAATGCTTTTGAGTTGAACCTACCAGCCTACCTTGGTTTGCATCCAATATTTATTGTGGAGCTCCTCAAACCATATCACCCACCTCTATTGGACACTTCAATTGTAACAGAACAACTTGACATTGATGAGATTGATCCATAGAGTTTTTCTTGAGTAGAAGAGGATCAGATTGTGGATACCTGGATGAAGACAACAAGAGGACGCTCTATTCCACTCTATCGAGTGGTCAAAAGGGGCCAGCTTAGCCATCAAGGTGAGTGGCTCATAGAGAATCAAATCAAGAAACAACTAGCACACCTAATGGGGAGCATAGGCATGATGGGGAGCATTGGTGCAATGGGGACCATTGCTTTTCAAGGAGGGAGGAATTATCTAGGCACCAATTTAGGTGACAATTCAGGTGACAGTTCCACCCTAATTGATGACGAAACTTCTGGGAGCCATAACTTTTGCACCATAGCTCTAATTGACTCACAGTTTGAACCGTTGGAAAGCTAAGAATGAGAAGAAAGTCATGAAATGGCATGAGCTATGCTTTATAAAGTTTTACCCCCGAAAATCCAATGGAAGTGCCTCAAATTTCAATTTTAGTAGTGCAGTCTAAAAATAGTATGTTTCTAAAAATAATAATTCCTTGAATTTTGTATTGTTTTAAATATTGGAAGTCAAACCACTTAATCTCTCTTGATATTGGTGACCTTCCACATCCTCCCCATTCTTTCAAAATGTGTATAAATGAAGAGGTAACTTGAAATGTAAAGACATATATCTCTTCCCAAAGATAAGGATATATTTATATTGCGATCTTGAGTAATACTACATCTCTTCTTAGAGATTTCATTATTACTATGTTATTTCTATGTTATTGGCTTGCAATAAAAATATTGATTTTTTGGACAAATATTGACTTGCAAATAATAGGAGTAAGTCAAGTCATGTTATTTCTAACATATTTTTGGACATTCCCCTTGAGTCCTTCACAAAAAAAATCTTGCTTGATTCTATGATATGTTTTTAAAAATCCTAAATGACCCCCAATTAGAGTTACATGAAGTTCCTAAAGATTTTTTTTTTTTAAGAAGAGAATTATTACATAGGTATAATATGTCTTTATACCATAAATCATAACCCTTCCATGTGATTTTTTCAAATCAAACCAAACCTTGATGAATATTTTTAATCAAATCACGGATAGAATTATCCTTGTCCCATTTTGATCATGATTCCTCTAGCCAATCTACCTATAAAATGGTCATATGATATAGCAATTCCTCATTTGATTCATCATTCTTGGATATTTCATCTAACACTACATTATCTTTACCTTTGTTGTAAACTATTTTAAAATCATAGCCTAACATCTTAGTTACCCATTTTTATTGTTCTTCAGATGATAACCATTGATCCAAAAAATAATTGAGACTATCATGATCAGTATTTACCTAAAAGTTATGGCCCATCAAATAAGGCCTCCATTGTTTGACTACATGTAAAATGGCCATCATTTCCTTCTCATAAATGGGCTTGTACTAATTTATACCCTTTAGTTGATGACTTTCAAATGCAAGTGGTCTATCTTCTTGTATGAGTACATCACCCATACCATACCCAAATGCATCACATTAATCCACAAAAGTCTTGGAAAAATTAGGAGTAGCGAAGACTAGAGTGGTTCACATAGCCAATTTCAGTTGTTTAAATGCCCTAGTAGTGGTATCAATCCATTAAAAAGAATCTTCCTTCAACAAAGATGTGAATAGGGCTGTAATACTACCATAATTTTTGACAAACCTATGATAGTAACCAATTAGTCCTATAAATCCCCTTAGTTGCTTGAGTGTCTTATGAATTGTCTAGTCCACCATTGCTTAGATTTTTTTAGGATCCACTTTTACTCCTCTATGTGGAACTAGATGACCCAAATACTCAACCTCACAAGATCCAAAAGTACATTTAGAAGGTTTGGCAGACAATTGATGTTGTTCTAAAATTAAGAGTTCCTATTTTACATGGTGTAAATGGTATTCCCAATTTTTACTATAAATGAGGATATGATAAAATAATCAAAACAAATTTCCTCAAAAATGGCCTAAAAATAGTATTCATCAAAATCTGAAAGGTGGATGGTGCATTTTATAGCCCAAAAGGCATAACTAAAAACTCATAATGGCCCTCATGAGTCCTAAAAGAAATTTTAGGTATGTCTTCATCATAGATATGGATTTAATAATACCTAAAACATAGATCTAACTTGGTAAAATAAATAGCACCATTTAATTTATCTATCAAATCATCAATGATAGAAATAGGAAACTTATCTTTGATAGTGTAATTTTTGAGTTCCCTATAGTTAGGGAACATCCTCCAAGTGTCATATTTCTTATGCAACATGATAACTAATGAAGAATATTCACATTGGCTATGGTGAAAGATGCCTATATCCAACATCTCTTGTACCATATTTTCAATTTCACTTTTATGGTCATATAGATACCTGTATGGATTGATGTTGGGTGGTGTACTACCAAGAATAATTTTGATATCATGATCATACATGTGGCTATGTGGAAGTCCTTTCAACATGTCACTAAAAACAATTGAATGGGAATCAATCAATTATTGTAGATAAAGAGGTGTAGATGGCTGAGTTGGATGAATTTCCATGGAAAACAAGTGAGCTACAAATACTTTAGTACCCTTTCATAGAATCTTTGTCATTTGATAGGAGATAACAAGTTATGGAGATTTATCCCTTAATTCACTTATCTCAAATGTCATTCCCTAAGAATGTAAATGCATGAATAATTCTTGGAAATTCATCTCAATAATGCCCAAAGTGGTGAGCCAATATGTACTCATAGAATAGTGTCAGTTCCCCCCATAGGAATAGCAAACATAGGAGAATCCAACAAGTAGTCTTCCATGGCCAGCTTAATACTATGGTATTTTCCTAAGAAATTGATAGTACCACCATTTGAAATCATGACCTAAAATTATGGAGTAGGATAAATGAAATAGTTTAAGTGATCAACCAACTTATTGTTGATGAAGTTGTGTGTGCTCCCAAAATCAATCAAAAAAGTGATATTTTATTTTTTAGGAAACCCACCACCTGAAGAGTTTGGGGAGTTCTAATACCTAAAAGGTCATGATAGGAAATAGTAGGTCAAGGGTCTTCAAATTCCTCTTCAAGACCCTCTTCATCCTTTCCAAGTGCCTCATCATCATCATCATCATCATCATCATCATCATCATCATCATCCTCATTGGCACCTTCAATGTAAAATAACTTCTTTTCAGCATAATAATGGTCTTTACTCTATTTGTTGTCACAACCATAACACAACCCTTTGGCTCAATCATCCTTAATTTATCAAGGTGTTAGTTTGGTGGTTTGAGGATATGATGGTGCTAGAAAGGTGTGATCACTACCAGAAGTGAAGGTTTTCCATTTGACCATCTCTTTTTCCTCTAACATGTGTGCCCATGGGATAACTTTTAATATAAATGCTAGGTTAAACATTCAAACCTCCAATTAGATTCTATCTTTGAGACCACCCAAAAATAGATCAATCAAATTTTCCTCAATGATGTATTCAACCTTTAAGAATAGATTTTGAAATTGATGAATATAATCCTTCATAGTTCCTATTTATCATAGTTTGGCTAACTAGCTAAAGTATTTCTTAGAGATATTATTCTGACAATGAGTCAATTACTCATCAGTGAAAATAGATCATGTAATAGGAGAACTATTCTTTTTATTTTAAGCACATAACTAGTGATACCTAATGAACTATTCAGGTTCTAGATATAAAGAAGCCACTTTCACCTTTTGAGAACAAGGAGTTTGATGTAGATCAAATAAATTCTCAATTTGGGTAATCCAAGTGAGAGGATCCTTACCATCAAAATTACAAATTTCCACTTTAGGCAACATCAATTTTACACTAGAATTAGAGTTGTTAGTGTTGAGAGTAGGAGGACTCGAATGATGAAGTGGAGGGTTGTTTGACTATAACTAAGATTAAAGAGCAAACAATGAAGTATTGATCTAATTCAATTAATTATGAACCCTACTAATCTCTCTATGCATCCTTGAAACATAAATTTGAGCTATAACAAAATCATCATGTCATACTAATCCATTTATATCAACTTGAAGTTGAGAAATAGACGGATCTGAAGTTCCAAATTCCATGTCATTTGTAGGAGTCTTAGGAGTTTCTTGCCCCCATTTTCATCCCTGTGTAGGACTAGACATATACAAATGACAGGAGGGTTTTTGCCATAAAAAAAGTGTACCAAGGAATGGTACCATTTCAATTGCCTCACCAAGATGAATCCAATGAATGCCTTTGTGCATTAGGGTAAAAAAATTTGACACAAAAAAGTGTACTAGGAGAATATACCATTGTGATCATCTCATCGAGATGAATCCAATGACTGCAATTATGCAAGGTAAAAAAAATTTTAGACTTTTTTTTTAATTATAATTTTTCAAAAAAGTGTTTTGAACAATACTATGATGACAAAAAAATAATTCTTCTCAGATTGCAAGTTATGTTTTTTATCTCCTTCCCCTCACAGAAGTCATACCTCACCAAATCCAAAAATAATAACACCACCAAAAACTTGCCCAAATCAAAGCTCTGATACCATTTATAATTAAATTACTTAGATTTTCACATAGAATGATTTTATATCATACAAAATAAGAAAATATGAGAGATCACACAGTAATAATTGACAACAAAGCAAAATATTAGAAAGTATAGCAAATCCACTTCAAGGGGGAAACCTCCAAAAAAATGTACTAAGAGCATAATACTTCACATGATGATCAAATACTAACCACTACCTCCTATATATAGTATAATTAGACATGGTTATTCCATAGGTTGACCTAATTAAGAACATAGAGAAATGTAACAAGAATATAAAAGAGGTATGTAAGCCACAAGTCAGCCACACATATCCCAAGACATGCCAAAGGTTAAATCATAACACATTATTGGGTGATATTTTAAAGGCCCTTGTAATACCTTCAAGATATCTTCAAGATATCTCCTAGGAGATACCTTTTAAACATGCACAAGATTGGATTTCCCCTTCAAGGTATCTCCTAAGAGATACGTTTCAAACAGACACAAGAGTGGATTTATCCTTTAAGGAATAAGTGGAATTTTCCTTTACATAGAAGGCACTACTAGGTGATATTTTTAAGTCCCTTTTAATACCTTCAAGGTATCTTTTAGGAGATAACTTTATAACATGCACAAGATTGGATTTCCCCTTCAATATATCTCTTAGGAGATACCTTTTAAATAGGCACAAGAGTGAATTTCTCCTTCAAGGTATCTCCTAGGAGATATCTTCATGTTACCCATGATGGTATTACTTTCACACTTTTTCCTTTATAAGGAACCTAATGCCAACTCAGCCTCAATTGATATGTAATAATTTTACATACACTAGTCACTCAACCACAAAGTTCCATGTTTTGTTACACATCTTTTATCCTTTGAAAATTCTTACAACCTAGTAACCCAATGAAAGTCTACCATTTGGCAAATTATTATGGCCTTCCAAGGATCCTATTATTTTTTAAAGTCTTGCAATCTCATCACCTTGTCACATCATGCCACTTGGCATCCATTTGTAGAATTTCAATTCTAGGGAAGAGTTATAAAATCTGAAACCCAGTGACCCAATGGGAATGTGCCACTTGTCATTTAATCATTATTTTTCAATGCATAAAGGAGTTATAACCCAATCAGAGCATGACATTTAGTACCTGATCATAACCTTCAGAGGCCTTGATTGATTTCTAAATTCCCATGATAAAATGGTCCAATTGAATCATGCCACTTGGAACTCAATCATACCCTTCATACCCCCACATATAGGCTGTAATATTCAATATCTCAATACTATGATTGCATGATAAATTGACACCTAACAACTAGTCACTTAAATCTTGGATAGATGAATAATATGAGGAAACCACTCAAAAATTGGAATCAATAAAATGAGGACACGTGGACCCCTATATTGAAAGTTCTTAGCCTATGATGGGAAGACACATGAACAAACTAAGAGCAGTGATTGGCTAGTTCCCAAAAGTGATTTTTTGAAGCCATTAGTAAAAAACTAAAGAGCCACCTTGAATTTAAGTCAAAGTAAGTAAAACATACTTTCCATTTATGCCTCATATCTTACAGTTTAAAATTCCATAAAATCGAGAGATTAAAGCTTGCAATCTCAAGGGTTTACATTCACTTTCAATTACTATCTATTGAATAAGTCTGAATTAGTCTTTGTTATTTGCTAAAGGACTTATATGCATTCATCCAACATTAAGATAATATATGATCTCATCAATAAAAATTCAAAATCCATGGCCAAAGCTAGAATGTCCAAAATTATCAAGTTATAATATGTCCCATTTCTCTATTCATATGGGATAAACATAGTCTTTTGAGACACTAGTTTCAATACCATTGCATTGGCCATGGATGAAAAACACTATAATGCCATATTATTCAATGTGGAGAGGATTCTTACCCAGACATTTGACTTTTGAGGGATAACTCTAACTCAACTATTGGCTTCATCAACAAAGCCCCCAAGTGGTTCTTCAAACAAGACATGGATTAATTAGATGTAATTGGCTACAAATATATATAAAAAACACCATATATAAGGATATATATATATATATATATATAAGGTGTTTTATAATTATATATATAAATAAAGTCTAAATTGGACTATAATTTTGCTTTGAAGTTTGAAGGTTTAGCTCCAAAGACTAGTGACTTAGCTTTGAAGACTAATGACTTAGTCATAAAGACTAAAAACTATGCTGTAAAGATTGATAGTTATGCTCCTACAATGAAAAATCATGATTAGGAAGAATCCACCTTCATTATTTGAGAATCAATACAATGCCATTAGACAATCAATACCACAATCCATAATTTGATGTGATGGTGTTTTCAAAATATCTCCTCCAATGGATTTGATGTGACGGTATTTCAAAAAGATATCCTCCAATAAATTTGATGTGATGATGTTTCCAAAATGTATTTTCAAATAAGGTTGATGTGACTATATTTTAAATAGAGGGTCTTTCAAAAAGATTTGGTATGACACATAATTCATTAGAATTATTACTCCCATTACTACCAATAATGACCTTTATGACACATCTGTTAGGACTAAATACAAAAATTAATGCAAAATAATTTCATAGAATTACAATAATAGATATAAACAAAGATGCATAAAGAATAGAAATAAACATGCGCAATGAGAAGACTAGATTAAACGTGGTTCACCCAATGTGGGCTACATCCACCAATAAACACTTACTTAGATTTTATTACAAGACACTAGAGTATAATCACTCTTAGATCTATCTTCACAATTATAATGCACAAATATTTTTTGGAGTTGCGCTCAACAAACCCTCTTGAATTCACACCTGAATTCACACACTCTTTTCTTTCTTCTCAAACCCTAGTTCTCATGATGTATTACCTAAAAAATATCCATCAATAAATAATACATAAAAAAAGTGGTATTACAAAATAATGGGTATAAAAACCATAGGCAAAATCAACCCAAAATAGTTTCCCATTAAAAAAAGGGGTTGAGAAAATTTAAAATATAAAATATTTAAAATACATTGTAATTTATAAATAGGCTCCACAACACAACAATCTCTTGCTTGTAGATTGATTTCCTCTGATCAGGGTTCTCAACACTTCACTATCAATTATGAATCCCAATCGAAACTAAACATATCTTTAGTTTCTCCCTTGTGACCACCTTGGTCATCATGTCTGCAGGATTTTGACTGGCATGAATCTTCTCAAGCTTTAACTTCTCTTCTTCCAAAGTTGTCCTAATGAAATTGTACCTTAACTGTCTATGATTCATCCTAGAGTGGAAAGAGAAGTTATTTACTATATGTCTAACACTTTTACTATCAATATATAGCTTCCCTTCCTCCTACTTATGTACCAACTCTTCAAGCAATTATTGTGACCAAATCATTTCTTTGCTTGCCTCTATAGCATCAACATACTCAGTCTCTATGGAAGCAACATACTCAGTCTCTATGGCTGACAAAGCCATAAGTTTTTATAGTCATGAAATCTAACTCATTGTTGTGTCACCTACAGTAAATACATATCCTATTATACTCCTACTGTCTAAATCTCTAGCCATGTTCAAATCTATATAAACATGTAAAGTGGTGCCAAATCCACCGTAACTTAAAATTGTCCCCATGGTCCCTCTTAAATACCAAAGGATCCACTTCACTACCTTTCAGTGTTCTCTAACTATATCACTCATGTAACATCTTACTACTCCCACTACATGGGCAATATCTAGCCAAGTGCACACCATGGCATACATCAAGTTGCCAATAGCTGATGAGTATAGTACATGTGACATCTGGATTCTCTCCTCCTCTATCTTGGGACATTGTTATTTTGATAAGGAGTCCCAATTGGTTTAACATCTTGCATACTAAAGCTCTCCAAGACCTTTTTTATGTACTCTTCTTGGGATAAATTTAGCTTTCATTCCTTCCTATCTTGAGTTATTCTCATACTAAGGATTTGTTTTGCTACTCCCAAAATCCTTCATAGAAAAGGAATTACTAACTTGTTCTTTGAGTACCTTTATTTCCTATATGTTCTTACCTATAACCAACATGTCATCCACATATAGATAAAGGATAATGTAATCACCATCATAAAATTTATTGATACATACGTAATGGTTTAAATGACACTTGGAGTATCCCTGTTACATCATAAAATTGTCAAATTTCATGTACCACTATCATGGAGCTTGTTTTAGGCAATATAATCTCTTCTTCAATTTGCACACCATGTTCTTCTTCCTTATGACTTCATATCCATGTGGCTTCTCCATATACAAGTCTTCCTTTAAATCATCATGAAGGAACCAGTCTTCACATCCAACTGCTCTAAGTGTAATTATTCTACTACTACTATCCCAAGAATAGTCCTAATAGAAGTCATCTTTACCACTAGGCAAAAAATCTCATTGAAATCAATTCCCTTCTTCTGTACAAATCCATTTACCACCAACTAGGCCTTGTACCTTTTTTTGCCTCCATAATTTTCTTTAACTCTATACACCCACTTATTTTATAATACTCTCTTACCTTCAGGTGGGGTTACCAAATCCTAAGTCTAATTTTTCATGAGAGATTGATGCTCCTCATCCATAGCTTGCTCCCACTTCTTCTTAATATCTACCTACATTACTTATTCAAAGAACTCAAGATATCCATTGTTAGTGAGTAATAAATAATTAAGAGATGGATAAAAATGTTTAGGTTTCCTTCTTACCCTAGAAGACCTTCTCACCATAGGAGTTTGGGGTTCTTTTGTAGTAGGTGCCTGAACTAGTTATTTGGACACTTTATCATCTGCAATGTCCTCTAGTACTATGTACTCTTTTATGGAATCCTCTTTATGATCTTACAATTGTTGTTTATACTCGAATTTTTCATTAAAAATAACATCCCTAGACATAAATATTTTATTGTCCTTAAGAATCCAAATCCAAAAACCAAAGTCATCCTCACTATAACCAATAAAGTTGCATTTTTCAGACTTAGCCTCTAACTTAGTCCTATCATCCTTATCAATATAAATGAAGGCTTATAAATAAAATATTCTAATAAATTAATAACAAATATTCTTACTATACCAAGGTTATTTAGGTATGCCTCCATATAAAGTAGATGAAAGACCTCTATTTATCAAATATACAACTGTGTTTACTACTTCTACCCAAAATTGAAGAGGCAGACCTACATGTAATCTCATGCTCCTAACACACTCCATGATATTCCTGTTCATCCTTTTTAAAACTCCATTATGTTATGGAGTTATTGGGACCATCCTCTATCTGTGAATTTTATTCCTTGAATGGTAATAAAAAAATGCATTGCTATAATATTCCCCACCATTATCTTACCTGAGACATTTTAACTTGAGACTTTTTTCATTCTAAATCAAGGCTTTGCATCTTTTAAATGTATCAAACACATCATATTTTCTCTTAATTCTATACACCTAAATTTTCCTAGTTGCATCATTAATAAAAGTGACATAATAATATGATCCACCAATATAAGATACCTGAGCTGACCCCCATACATATGAATGAACCAACTCTAACTTATTCTCCTTTATTATAGGTCCAACCTTGAGAAATTTTACCCTTTTTATTTTCCATACACATAGTCTTCAAAAAAATCTAAATTAGATCCTTTCAATCAAAGTAACTGATTCTTCAAAATTTGCATACCCTTTTAGCTCATGTGACTAAGCCTATTGTGCCATAAATTTGCATCTGCATCTATAGAAACTAAATTACAACAATCGACACTACTTGATAAATACAAGGTACAAACCTTCTTAGCTTTTTCTATAGCACCCTTAGTCACCTTCCAAGAATCTAATATGAATGTCACCATACAACCTTCACTGCTTAGCTATGCTAAGGATACCAAATTCTATCTCAACTTAGGCACATGCCTGACATCCTTTAGTAGCCAAGTGTTTCCATTTTGCATCTTGATCTAAGCACTTTATTTTCCTACTATGTTGCAGGGATCATCATCACTAAGGTAAGCATGTCCAAAATCCCCTTGAATATAATCAATAAAATAATGCCAAATTTTGTAGCATGAAAAGAAGCCCTTGAATCTAAAACCCAAGACTCAATAATATTGTTAATGGAGAGAATTAATGTATCCTGAAAAAATTACATATTGCCACATTCACCACCTTGGTGTCTTATTGATTATTTTTTTTTTCTAAAGAGACCAACAATCCTTCTTCATATGCCTAGTCTTACCACAGTGTCAACATACCATCCTAGCCCTTGATTTTGACCTTTCAAGACCATTTGATTTTCTATGATTCCTTTTCCTCTAAACATTTGTTTCCCTCTACTCTCCATCACCAAAGCATCACCTAAAGTAGAAGTCTCCCCAAATCATTTCCATTACATTTCCTTGCTAAGGATTACTCCTATGACATCCTCAAACTTCAACTTAGCATTATTAGAGACTGAATTTCTCATAGTCATTACTAGGCTAGTTCAACACTTTGGTAAGGAACACAAAATAAGCAAAGCCCTAACTTCATCATCAAAATTTATTTGTATATAATTCAACATACTCACAACCATATTGAATTCATTTAGATGATCAACAACTAAACCATTTTTAGACATCTTCATATTAAATAAATTTTTTATTAAAATTTTTTATTATAAGCACAAGGTTTATCATATAACTTACCTAATGCATTCATGAGACCTTTTATGGTCTTCTCCTATGATATATTAAACATGACCAAATATGCAAGGCATAACTTAATGGCCCCAAACGATTTTTTGTCAAGCAAATCCCAATCCTCATCTATCATACTCATTATTTGCTTTACTTTTCCTCCCAACAGAGCATGGAGGTTATTTTGATAAAGGTAATCCTCCATCTCTATCTTCCATAGACCAAAGTTATGTCCATTGAACTCTTCAACCTTTGATCTATGATAATCATCCATAGCTCCCACTTGAACTAATAAGCCTTACTTTGATTCAATAATTCAACATATACCATTTGAAGCTCTAATACTAGTTATTAGAAATAAATATAGAAATTGATGCATAATAATTTCATAGAATCATAATAATAGATATAAATAAAGATGCATGATGAATAGAAATAAACATGTCTAATAAGAAGACTAGATTTAACATGGTTCACCCAATGTGGGCTACATACACTAAGAAAAACTTGCTTAGATTTTATTACAAGACACTAGAGTACAATCACTCTCAGATATATCTTCACAATTACAATGCAAAAATATTGTTTGGAGCTATGCTTAACAAACCCTCCTCAATTTACACATGAATTCACACACTCTATTCTTTCTTCTCAAATCCTAGTTCTCATGATGTATTACCTATGACATATCCATCAATACATAATACATCAATAAAGTGGTATTAAAAAAATGGGTACCAAAACCATGCATAGAATCAACCCAAAATGGTTTCCCATTAAAAAAAGTGATCTAAAAAATTAAAAATGTACAGTATTTAAAATACATTATAATTTATAAATAGGCTCCAAAACAAAACAACATCATTAGTAATTAATCAGATTAAACACCTTCCCATTATATCTTGCATGCTTCGAAGAGATATCCATAACTATCATCATCATTTTTTTATAATCACATCATATAACCTACTTTGCTATTCATTATTGCATTGTCATGACCATCGATTACTATGTTGTATCTCTAAATTCTTACTTTTATTATTCCTTATGTGAATTTGAGCTCTATGTTTTAAAAATATAATCAAATTTGTAATTAAATAATGCTTTTTTCAAACATGGGTGGGAGAAAGAAAAAGAGTGAACCAAAATATTTTGATGTATTACTACAAGATGAAACATATAGAGTCATATTTGAAACATTAGGTTGGTTGAATTTATTAAAAATATTTTAGGGATTCCATGAAGAAATTATGCAAGAATTATATGAGAATTTTGATTAAGATCATGCTTTTATCAAAGGAAAAAACATTCCATTAAATCCCTCTATAATCAGTGCTCTATCTAGGATTTATGAGAATGGAGTAGTTACCATTGAAAAGATCAATTTTTTTGACCTGATTTATATGTTTGTTGAAGGAAATGAGCCACACCTTAGACTGGCTGAATCCTCTGCAAGGAATGGCCAAGGGAATTCTAAGAGAAATTATTCCTCAACCTTGGAAAAATATTATTTTCTAGATAATGAAATATATTACTTGTGATGATTAGTTTATAGTAGTGGTTGGAGATGATATAAGAATCCTTCACTTGAGGAAAGGAGTTGTTTAATAAGAATATAAAATCAATCTTTCATCTTTCCTTCACAATGCTTTGATTAATGTTTCTCAGAAGATAAGATGAGGTATTGGGTTTACCTTCCATTATGGGCTAGTTATAATCATTTGTTGCCATTATTTTCTTAAGGGGTGAAAAGGCTTGGTCCTCTTTTCTCTAAAAATTTTCTCCAGTTCTTATGAAAAAGACACCATGCCCTGCCTCTCCTCATTCCACTATAATTTGGATTGAAGAACCCATAGTTTAAATTATATAATGGCCATCTTCATTACCTTTAGTTCCAATGATACTGCACTATAGATTAAAGTGACAAATGGAAATTTATTCAGACCTCCCTCCTTCTCCTCCAACTAAACTCCGACAGAGTCATTGACTTGTCTTGTAAGAAGAAGAATAAGAAGATGTGTAGGCTATAGAATAAGTTATATTTACAGAGGGAACCCTAGCAGAATAAGTTATAGCTGAAGAAGCATAACATCATGTGCTCTCTGTTAATGATAAGGGTAAGGCACCCTTAATGTAAGAATACCTATCTTCTCCACATTATATCAATGAAGAAAAATAATTGTAGCATGCCATAGATTTATCACACCATAAGAAAACAATCAATCTACAAAAATAGAAGTTAGATGTTCTCTATTGAACTTTGAAAGGTAAGGACTTGATGATTTCTAATTTGAAACAAAGGTGGGAAGAATATGTTACTAGAGCTAGTGAACAAGAAATAATTTTTCAAGGAATACAAGATGAACAAACTAGTGTCCACAATGTAATTTTTTCACAAACTTAAGAATTGAGTAATTTTTAGAATTCTCTTGATATCAAGGACACTCAGATTACTAATTTGAAAATAACCAATGTTGATAAGTGTAATCTAATTAATAATCCAAGATATATAATTTATGATATAAATGTAATGCTTTCCCAACATACTAATAGAATAATAGAGCTCATCACAAAATTTTTTGAGTTACAAGCCTCTATTCTGGCTATGCAAAGAGAAACACAATAAATTATAATTCAGTTAGAGGGTCCAACAAGAGTTATTTCCTCTTAACCTATTCCATTACATGAAATAATCTTTGTCTGGCATAGAACCCAAAAAAATTTAAAAATTGAAGGATGAAAATGCCAAACTTAAGGAGAAATCTTATAAGTAATTGATAGAATTCTAATTGCAATTATAGAAAACACAGGTCTCTATCCAACACATTTATGCTACTTTTTAGAAACTATTAGTATGTAGATAACCTTCATCAATTTAGCTACTTTCTTACATGAGAAATTTTATAAATGGTAGATTCAGTTAATTTCTCTTGATTTTTTACATATCATTGAATGTGAACATGTATTTATGGATATGTTTATAAAAAGAACTCAAGAAAGACAAGATGTCATTTATGAGTTCTATACTTCTAATTTGTTATTAGGATATCAATCTAGTTTTTTGATAAATTTATTTATTGGGGAGACATAACTATGTGCCTTTATCTCCACTCTAAGGAATCAAATGGCATGACAACAAGGTAATAATATATTTTTGGAATTATAAAGCACTATTTGGCTATGCATGAGACCACAATTTTTAGAAGCAAAAAAACTTATTTCTACTTTTCAGCCACTTTATCATATGTATATGAAGAACAAGTATCATGAGCCACTAAGATCTAGTATTTCTACTTTTAGATATTTTCTAAACCATCATTATACCAATACTCTCAATTCAAGTATTTCCAAATGAGAGACATTACCTGTTGAGTTGAAGTTCAAGGAAGTTCTTAGTCCCACCAATATTAGATGAAGTCTAAGAAAAGCCAAAACAATTTTTTAGATAATCACTCAGCTCTTAGAAGAAATAGGTTTAGATGTCTATAGTGGGATGAGTTTTAGGCCTCCTATCATTCTATGTCCTCTATCTCCATGGCGTTGTTAGAGTTCTCAAGTAGAATTTGAATTTCAAGATTGGTTTCATACATTTGTCAGAGATCTTGGATTCTTTCCAAGGGGCCATTATGATTGGGGCCATCATTTTGAAGTTTATGATTTGAGTCAGAGGTTTGACTCAAAAAATTTAGACTAAGGATCAGTCATCCCATTTCTTTACAAGAGGATTTTCAAAAATTAAAGTATGGAGGAGAAATGATGAGTATTTCATATAGCTCATCATAGTTATATAAACTATCCATAAAATGTTGCCTTTGGTTATATATTGTATTGTAATTTAATAGTTAATGTTTGATATAAGTAGGATATGAATATAATTTTTTCTTTATTTTTATGTAATTTATTGTTGATTCTTTATCTTGTTATTGTGTCTAACTTGGATGAATAATACAATTTTGAGTATAGTAACACATCTCAAGGATGGGGTCATTTTGAATACAACACATCCCAATGATGGGATAATTTTGAGAAGGCAACACAGAGTTTTGACAACTCTTTTTATTAAAATTTTGAGGATTTGACAATCAAGTTCTAAATATTGAATGCTCTGAAGATGCTCCAAAGATGCTCTAAAATTGCTCTAAAGATTCTTTGGGTGTGCTCTGAAGACATATATAAGATGCTTTGAATAAGTCTATGAATTCTCTAAAGACCTATATAGGGTGCTCTGAATACCTGTACAAGATGCTTCAAAGATAACTAGATGTGTTTCAAAGACCAGTTGGATCCTACTACATAGAATAGTAATTCTATTGATATCTATAAATAGACTTTCTATATTTAGATGTCTTATTTTAGACATTACCATTCATTGTAATGGTTTAAAATAGCCCATATATATTTGTATCTTTATTTTAAAAATTAGATAAGTATCTTCAGTTTAGATTAGTTATTTCCTATCTATAGTTAGTTGAGTCAGTTCCAACACCTTCCTATAAGCATGGGATTTGACTCTTAGATTATCTATATTTTGAAAAAATATATTTGGGCACTAAGATCACCAATATTTTATATCCTATGAATAGATGTTAAGATAAGTTTAAATACATGTCCCCTTCTCATTCCAAGGAGTTTTTAATTTCCTAGTTCGAATTTCTAGATATTTAAGTTTTGGATGTTGATAGTGTGAATGATTAACAAAATATTTAGATCTACTTTCCTGCAAACTAGAGTTAGAGTTCCATTTATTATTTTTAGGATTTAGAAAGCACAACAAAAGTAAAAACCCCCAAATAGTGAAATGTATAACTCTAATACCAAATGGTCACATTTTAAATAGCCATCAAACATTTACATAATTGAAAATAAAACCAATATATTGATTGGTTAAATGAGAGGTATGCCAATAACCTATCACTAGGTGTATCAATTAGGCTCTCAACAAACTACTCTAAACTACTGATTGTCAAAGAAAAGGGTTGGAAAGATGAGAAAAGGATGACTAAACAAAAAAGGGTGATACAATAATATTTGACACTCCTCATTGCTCTGAGACACACACATATGATAGCCAAGAACTCATACACTCACATAAACTCCATAACTAGCTTGTTGTATAAGTGTTTCTTAAGAAGGATCAAGGAAATAAGATAAATGAGGAAGGTATGATCATATACATAGCCTATCTTCACCTCATGACTTATATATCATATCTTAAGACATACAAACATAAAACTATCTTGCATAGAGGCAATAGAGAGAAGATAAACACCAAAAAAGAGATATCCTTCACAATGTATTCATGCACAAACTCAACTTAAAACAAGATGAAAGCATATATAAAGGTAAATAAACTCTTATATTGATGTCAAGAGGTGTTTTCATTATAAAATGGTAGGGATAATCCATACCATAAGAGAAATTAGTCTCTTACAATGAGAAAAATGAGAGATATATAGAAGAAAATGAAAGATAAAAGAGGGGAAAATGGATGATGACTTGATTGATGTCATCCTACAAAGTCTTAATTATTCTATATGTCTTATTGAATAGTTTTAGTTGCTTCATATTTACATTTAAGCTCTTCCACTTTCCAAATTCCTCACATCTCCCACTTGGTTTAGTAGAAACCTCTAGACACTTTGTGAAGGCTTATTAAATTAACACAACATTGCAGCTATGATATTAACCAATTTTGATCATACATTTCTCCAATTTTAAATCAACATAATTTCAAAGAGGGAGAAGTCATATTTATAACAAAATAAATGATATAAAAAATGGATTTGAAGATCAAAATATATGGTTAAAAAACCAACATGCAATCACACATAGTCGTATCAGCACCTTCAAAACATAAAAAAATGGAAACTCGTAGAGTAATATATGATAAAAACCCATTATATCTTATATTTATAGAAATATATTGAAAATATTCTCAAAAGAGTATTTTTAATTTTTTAAAAAGATCAAAATAACCCTGTGACCTTCCTTCTGAGTGTTTCTTAGTGAAAAGTTGGCTAAGTGATAAACCTTCCTAGAAGGGTCACTTTGCACCATCATAAATTTTCAATGAAAGCTCATGCAGTTGTGAAGAAAAATGTATTATCTTCTCATACCATTAGGGTAAAATAATAAATTTTTTTATGAAATTTATACTACATTTGATCTTACACAAATGGGATTCAAAAGTGCTCACTAGAAATATTTAACAACTAGGAGATGTAGAAAATGACTAAGTAAAAATTAACATAATAGGTGATTTTCATAGCTACACATTCTACACATTATATCTGATATACATGCAATATATTTCTAATTGTGTTATAATGACATTTAGATAGAAAATTGAGTAATTTGAACAAGATTTGACCTCCTTTACCATTGATAAAATGAGCTTGAAATGTGTGCATTGGCTAGATCTAAAAATTGAAAACACAAAAAATTGACCAAGTAAAAATTAGCTCAGAAGACAATATCATAGTTGTACATTTCACACGTGAGAGAAAATTTTTTAGACTTATTTTAACTTCACATTATTCTCACATTTTTCTACCATCATGTTAAATTTTAAGGTGATTAGAATTGATTTGATCTTATACAATGGTGTTTTAAAAGTGTTGCATAGGCTGATTTGACACTTGGAAATGTACAAAAATCTACGCACTTGGTAGTTTTCATGAATACAATATTTTCAATCAAATGTTATTAATGCAAGTATTGCAAAGTGGGATACATTACCTATTGATTTGAAGCACAAGTATGTCCTCATCCACACCAATATTAGATGGAGACTAAGAAGAGCCAAAGTAATTTGCTATATAATCACTCAGCTCTTAGAGAAAAGAGGTTCAAATGTCTGGATTGGGATGAGGATTAGGCCTTCTATCATTTTGAGTACTATATCTCCATGGATTTTTTGGATTTATTAGTTATAAGTTGAATTTTAAGCCTAGTTGCATATAATTATCAGAGATATCTAATTCTTGCCAAGGGGCCATCGTGATTAGGGCCATTATTTTAAAGTTTATAATCAGAGTCAAAGGTTTGACTTAAGAAATTTGGATTAAGGATCATTTATCGCACTTAATTACAAGAGGACTTGAAAAAGGTAAAGTGTGGGAGAAAAATGATAAACATTTCATATAGTTCATCATAGTTATATAAACTATCCATAAAGTGTTATCTTTGGTTATATATTGTATTACATTTAATAGTTAAATTCTGATCTAAGTAGGATATGAATTTAATTTGGTCTTTATTTGTATGCAATTTATTTCTAATTATTTACCTTGTTATTGTGTCTAAATTAAATGAATATCATAGTTTTTAGTACAACAATACATCCCAAGGATGGGGTTTTGAGTATAGTAACACATCAATGATGGGGTAATTTTGAGAAAGAAACACACAACGTTGACAACTCTTTCAACTATAATTGTGAAGATTCAACAAGTGAACTCCAAAGATTTAATATTCTGAAAACATTCCAAAGACATTCTAAAATTACTCTGAAGATGATTTGGGTGTGCTCTGAAGACATACACAAGATGCTCCAAAGAAGTCTAGTAATACTCAAAAGACCTATATAGGATGATCTGAAGACTTGTACAAGATGCTTCAAAGATGTTTGGATGTGCTCCAAAGACTATAAAAATTATGTGTAATACATATTTTTGAGAGACATTATAAGAATTTTAATACAATTTTTTTTTGGAAAAAATGGTTGGATGTAAATGATAGTTGGCAACCAAAAAAAAAGGAGAAACCATACAAGTCTTCAGTCCCTTACTACTTCCCACCCCTCAAAAACTTCTCCCTAAATAGTAATTACTCTTAGTTTTAAGGTGTATATATTTTATAATATTTTTTTAATATATAGTGATGCATGGGACCTCTCTACCCAAGAATATCTAAGCATGATGGAAAAGTTCACCACCCCAAATAATAATTCTAGGTGTTATTCAGTCATTCATTAAAGTTTATGATGCGACATGAGGGAAAAGCTCAAAAATGCCTTTTCAACTTAGTCTAAAATGTAAAAAATTTAGATCAAATTATAATAACCTGGAACAGGCCAAAAAATAACTTTTCAACTCAGTCTAAAACAAAAACAATTCATAGTATCCTAAACAGAGCTAATAGGTGAATGATGTGAGGAGATAGAGATAAGGTGGAACCATTAAAACCCTCTTTCATCATGGCACTTGTTTACTATGATTATTTGATTATAGTTAATAAAAAATGTCTACTTTCCCCTCACATTCACCATTTGGGTACCTATTAAATACAAGTGCTAAACAATCCTAATCTCTACCATTTGATTATCTCAGTTATTTCATAACAAAATCCAAGTCTATCCGAGTCTCAATGATTTCATAACTTAAAGTGGTAAACAATTAATAAAAGGGTCATGTCAAGCCAAACAAATCACACATTTTAGATATAGTAAAATAATACATTAAATAGATTAAATACTTGATAAGGACCTATAGAAATGGCAGTGAAAATTAGGGTCAATGCTTCCACCACTAACACCATAGCTAACCTAATAATAAATAAAATAATGTTTTTTGGGCTTCTAAAGGGACAGAGAAAAATTTAGACAAAATAAGTAAAGAGAAATATAAACTTAACCCTAATTTTGAAACACGTGAGAATTTTTAATTCTATAAAAAAATGTAACATATAAAATTATTTAAAAAAATATTTATACATTTAAATATATTAAACATTTAAAGAATTTACATTATTTAATAAAAATATTTAAAGATTTAAAATAAATAAAAATAAATAATAAACTCAGATAGCTTTTGAATATAAAAATATTTACAATTTTTTATTATTTATTATAATTATTCTTATTAAAAAGTTTATTTATATTTGTTCATTAAATTACATGATTAAATTATCTAACCGGGATTTGACTCCTTAATTTTTAGCCCTCATAGAATACCTTTGAGATAATTTAATTCACCAATTCAAATGCCTGTGAGAGCGAGTCACTTTTTTTGAATTTATAAATTGATATTAGGAGATGAATTCAACCCCAAAATGGTAATTAAAATAAATGACATAAAATTGTACATCTTAACTCAAAGACCTAGACTTGGGAAAGGATTTTGTGGGGTTATCTAAATTATGGTTATGTGAGGGCATAAGTAGTCTACACCATACCAATCTATAAACATTAACTTTTCATTCATGATAACAAGGTGTGATATCTTAATACAGAGTCAGGGTTAAACATTTTGGCCGAAAATATAAGTACTTCAACTTTGGAGCCCAATATTGGGGTAAAAAATATGTGGCTAAATCACATCCATGTAAAATCAATTAAATTTAAATAGGAAACTATAAGACAAGTAACTTTAATCCTCTTGAAAACAATATTTCAATACAAGAATTAAAAAAACTTCATTTATCAAGATTATATAAATTATATTACTAATGAAAGACAAGATCTAATTATATCTCTTGGAAAGCTTTTCAAGGGCATTTTGACCAATAACTAGTACATCTTAAGATGATCAACACCATTTTTAGCTACATCAAAACATTTACTATATATATATATATATATATATATATATATATATATATATATATATATATATATATATATATATATATATATATATATAATTTCCATTTATAGATTGTATCTAAATGTATATTTTTATGATTTAGGGAATTTCATTCCAATAAAATAACAATAGACTTGTTTGAAAAGATTTTCAAAGGCATTTTGATGATTAACTGGTACATTCCAAAATGATCAATTTCATTTTCAGCTATTGACTCATTTGGAAAGAATTTCTAAGGCATTTTGATAATTGATTGGTTCGTTCTATGATGACCAAGATCAATTTCAGCTATCACAAGAACACTTTCTATTTATATAGTATGTTTATAAATATATTTTCATATATTATTATATACTAGACTTGAATCCTTTTATAGATGTTTTTAGATATAGATTTATATTTGAGATAAAATATTGTAAATAGGGGTAAAGGAACCAAGGTGGGGCTTTTTCACAATCCTCATTACAAATGACTCAAGTATTGGAGGAAAAAAATTATCTCATTGAGAACAACACCTAAAAGGCATCCAAATTATGTGCTTGATTCACAATATGTCTTGCATAACCCTCTTGCATTAGAGGTATCATTTCATCCCTTATCATCACACTTTGTGGCATTGAAATTTCCTACTTATGGGAAACAATTGAGTGACCCTAAGTATGACTAAAAAATGAAACTCCTTGCATTAAACAAGCTAAAGATTGGGGCCACTACATTAGCCTCATCTAATACATGAAAATTTAAGATCAATCCATCTTACAAAGTTAATTTGAATGAAAAAAAATTTGATACCAATCAAATAGTGAACATGGTAATGTCACAACAAGCTATATTACAAAATGCATCATGCAAAAAAATTACTAAATTCATAAAGCCTCCAGTGCTTCTTATTATGAAGTTGGCTGAGCGTCAACTCATATCTCTACCTACACCTGTAAGCAACCCTTGAGCATATTTAGTCAATACCTGACTTATACGAGTCTTAATAGATCTCACTTTATTGGTCTCCTACCATGGGGCTTGGATCACATCCAAGGGATCATCAGAAATAGAAAATATTCAATAATCCACTACAAGACATACAATGAAAATTATAGAAGTTTAAATATGGAAATAAAAATAAAATTATCATCATGGAACTTTAGAACTGATGGTAACGATTTATAAATAATAGGCTCTTAAAAAATAATTGGAGTTTCATCCACATTTTTTAAAGATGTAACATAAATGAATTATCTAATAGGGGTTTGAATCCTTAATTTTTAGCCCCCATAGAATACTATTATCACTCAAACCCTGCACCCATTGAATTGAAAGAATTAGTTCAGTGAGATAATGAGAACATCCCTAAGGTTGTGGGAACCTTGATCTCATTGGAATAAACTTCCAAAATAGGCTAGATTCCTTTTATTATAGGTACACCAATTTAAGACTAGCATGCAAACCTAAAGAGCAGAAAGGTAAATCTATCACTAAGTTAAACCTATGTTTTTGAGGGAAAAGGGAGGGGATAAGGTAAGAGGGTGCTAAAATAAATAAAGGGTGATTCACAAGGAATAGATTAAGTGCCCCTATTTCCATAATGAACACACTAAAAATTTCTAAGAAGGATAAAATATGACATGGACACCACCAATGATAATCTAAATGCATAAGTATTTCATATGGAGGCATAGGAACACAACACAACATTGAGAGGGATGAAAGGTTATCCATAGACAATGCATATGTACACCCGAGTGCTCACATAATACAACCTAAAATGAGTTTCAAGTTCTTTATAGAGGCTCTAGGAATGGAAAATAATGATATGGGTGAATAATATCCATAGACAAAGATTAAAAAACATAAATAACATAGAATGTAAGAATAATTGAGGGAGGTGACATCAAATATCATTAAATTGCAAGGTTAAACCAATAGAGGCACTTTTTGAGGGTAAATTTTCATAGCATTTTTGTGCTCAACAAGTGGAATGCTAGAAATTATTGTCATTTGAAACATGCACCTATGGATACTCCATAGTGTATGTGTACTTTGTAGTGGGGCACTAGACACGAAGGCCTTATACAAGGTTCAAGAGGCTAAGACATTAGGCATGGAATTATTATCACACAACTATACATGCAAGCATCAATTGTCTCATTACAATGATAGGTTCATCCCAAGGAGAGAAAGGGTCCCATGCCTTGGGGATGTTCCCATCATTACAATGAGACAACTGATGCTTACATACATATATGTGTGATAATACTTCCATGACCAATGTCTTAGCCTCTTGCACCCTACTTAAGGCATTTACACATAGAAACCCACCAAAAATCACTCTTGTACCATAGAGCATCCATGGGTGCACATTTTGAATGATAACAAATACCTTGTAAATAATTTAATTCACTAATTCAAATGCCTGTGAGAGTGAGTCACTTTTTTTGAATTTATAAATTGATATTTGGAGATGAATTTGACCCCAAAATGGTAATTAAAATAAGTGACATAAAATCATACATATTAACTCAAAGACCTAGACTTGGGAAAGTATTTTGTCAGGTTATCTAAATTATGGTTATGTGAGGGAATAAGTAGTCTACACCATACCAATCTATAAACATTAACTTTTCATTCATGACAACAATGTGTGATATTTCAATGCAAAGTCAGGGTTAAACATTTAGGCCAACAACACAAGTACTTCAACATTGGAGCCCAATATTGGGGTCAAAAATACATGGATAAATCACATCCACGTAAAATCAATTAAATTTAAATAGGAAACTATAATCTAAGCAACTTTACTCCTCTTGAAAATATATTTCAATACAAGAATCACAAAAACTTCATTTATCAAGATTCTATAAATTATATTACTAATGAATGACAAGATTTAATTATATCTCTTGGAAAGCTTTTCAAGGGCATTTTGAAAAATAAATGGTACATTATAATATCATAAACACCATTTTTAGCTACATCAGAACACTTACTATATATAATATTTCTATATATAGACTTTCCATTTATAGATTGTATCTAAATATATATTTGTATGATTTAGGGAATTTCATTCCAATAAAATAATAACAAACTCATTTGGGAAGCTTTTAAAATGATTTTTATGATTAACTAGTACATCCCAAGATGATCAATTCCATTTTTAGCTATTAGTTCATATGGAAATCATTTGTAAGACATTCTGACGACTGATTGGTCCATTCTATGATGACCAAGATCAATTTCAGCTATCACAAGAACACTTTCTATTTATATAGTATGTTTATAAATATATTTTCATTTATTATTATATAATATACTTGAATCCTTTTATATATGTTTTTAGATATAGATTTGTATTTGAGATAAAATATTATAAATCAAGGTAGAGGAACCAAGGTGGGGCTTTTTCATAATCCTCATTACAAATGACTCAAGTATTGGAGAAAAAAAATTATCTCATTGAGAACAACACCTAAAAGGCATCCAAATTATGTGCTTGATTCACAATATGTCTTTCATAACCCTCTTGCATTAGATGTATCATTTCATCCCTTATCATCACACTTTGTGATATTGAATTTTACTACTTATGAGAAACAACTAGGTGACCCTAAGTATGACCAAAAATTGAAACTCCTTGCATCAAACAAGCTAAAGTTTGGGGCCACTACATTAGCCTAATCTAATACACAAAAATTTAAGATCAAGACATCTTACAAAGTTAATTTAAATGAAACAAAATGCGATTTTATCAAACAATGAACATGAAAATGCTACAACAAGCTATATTACAAAATACATAACGTAAAAAAGTTACTAAATTCATAAATCATCTAGTGCTTCTTATTATGAATTTAGCTGAGTGTCAAATCATATATCTACCTACACCTATAAGTAACCCTTGAGCATATTTGGTCAATCCTTGACTTAAACTAGTCCCAACAAATTGCACTTTATTGGTCTCCTACCATGGGTTTTGGATCACATATAAGGGATCATTAGAATTAGAAAATGTTTAATAATCCACTACAAGACATACAATGAAAATTATATTAGTTCAAATATGGATATAAAATTAAAATTATCATCATGGAATTTTGGAACCAATGGTAATGATTTATAAATAATAGGCTCTTGCAAAATAAGTGGAGTTTCATCCACATTTTTTAAAGATGTAACATAAATAAATTATCTATTAGGGATTTGACTCCTTAATGTTTAGCCCACCTAGAATAGCTTTGAGATAATTTAATTCACCAATTCAAATACCTGTGAGGGCGAGTCGCCTTTCTTGAATTTACAAAATAATATTTGGGGATGAGTTCAACCTTAAAATGGTAATTAAAATAAGTGACACAAAATCATACCTAGTAACTCAAAGATCTCTTGGAAAAGGATTTTGTGTGTTTATTTAAATTATGGTTATGTGAGGGAATAATTAGTTTAAACCATACTAGTATATAAACATTAACTTGTCATTCATGACAACAAGGTGTGTTATCTCAATGCAGAGTCTATGTTAAACATTTCAGCCAATAAATAAGTACTTCAAATTTGAATCCCAATAATACATGGCCAAATCACATATATATAAAATAAAATAAATTAAAATAGGAATGTAAGCCAAACAACTTAATTACTCCTCTTGAAAATAATATTTAAATATAAAAATTACAAAAACTTTATTTATCAAGATTATAGAAATTATATATGAAACACAAGATTTAATTATATCTCTTGTGAATATTTTAAAGGAAAATTTAATAATGAACTAGTACATCCCAAGATGATCAACACCATTTTTAGCTACATCAAAATAGTTACTATATATAACATTTATATATATAAACTTTTCATTTAGAGATTGTTTCTAAATGTATATTTGTATGATTTAAGGAATTTCATTCCAAAAAAATAACAATAGAATCATCATAATAAATTACACTTGATGGGTCTCTTACTATGGATTTTGGATCACATCTAAGGGATCATCAAAATTAGAAAATGTTTAATAATCTGCTACAACACTATAGAATGAAAATTATAGATGTTTAAATATAGAAATAGAAGTAAAATTATCATCATGGAACTTTGGAACTGATAGTAATGATTTAGAAATAATAGGCTCTTACATAATAAGTGAATTTTCATCCACATTTTTTGAAGATGCAACATTATTAATAATATTTTTAGGAGAAACAAGTGGTGGTGGTGTAATAGGAGGCATACCCATTGGAATAGATGGTGTCTTTCGAACATATATGTCCACTTCAAATTTTTATCATATTTTTAAACCCAAAATTATTCTTGGTCTCTTCTAATTTTTTAGCACCAATATAACAAAATAAATTTCTCCATTGCAATCACCAAGATAAAACCTAATCACCAAGATAAAACCTGGTCACCCACAATTGAGCTCCTTATCTATCAAATACATATGCCCCCTAATTGAAACCAGGAAAGTTACAATTTATACATAGAAATTGTGATAAGAGGTTATCTCTTCACATGAAGATGTTAAACCATTGTAGACTAAAGCATTTCATGGTGATTTAGTTCTGGATAGGTTTTCACCCATAATTACTTTAGATAAAATTATTTTGACATTGTCATGGGTTTGGAGTAACTAGTAGGTTTAATTATCAATGTACACTCTTTCATTTCACATAACCCCTCTTATCAACACACACACAAAAAAATAAAAATAAGTATACATATATATATATATATATATATATATATATATATATATATATATATATATATATATTGGTTATTAAATAAATATTGACATATAATATATATCATAATATTTTTATATATTAAACTGATTAATTATATATTAATATTATATATAGATTATATATTTTGAAAAATATATTTTAATATTAATAAATATTATTATATCATATAATATATATGTTAATATAGGTTATAAATCAATATTATATATTATATATTTTAGCATGGTATATTTCAATACATCTATATATTGTTAATAATACACAAACAATATTATATTTTTAATAAAATTATATAATTTTTTATGACTTTAACATATTGTATAATACCATGTAACATGAAAATGTGTTGGGTTTATGCTTCAATTAAAATTCATGTACGGGATGGAGTCAAAAATGTGTTCATAGGTACATATTTAAAACTTTGTGATACTTCACCATGTGTGCATTAAATGAGGTAGATTACTTTGAAGACTAAATCTATCAAAAATTAATAATTTTTGGTAGGTAATGGTCGTTAAATTAAAAGTTAATCCGGTATCATGAATGTTAAATCATGTATCATGAAGAATTAAATTTAGTGTTTTTGATGACACTTGGCACATGATAGTGGGTAGTAAAACAGATGGATAATCAATTAATTTCAAGTAATACTAATGATTAATTTTTTAGCCCTTCAAACTTGGTAATAAAAAGTCTATGAACTATTAAATTACATACAAATTAATCTCTATTCTACTTTACAAAATTATAATTCAAAAATACGTGGCCAAATCACATCCATGTCAAATCAATTAAATTTAAACAGGAAACTGTAAACCAAACAAATTTACTCTTGAAAAAAATATTTTAATACAATAATCACAAAAAATTCATTTATCAATATTATAGAAATTATATTACTAATGAAACATAAGATTTAATTATATATCTTAGAAATCTTTTCAAGGGAATTTTGATAATTAACTGGTACATCCTAAGATGATCAACACAATTTTCAGCTACCTTAGAACACTTACTATGTATAGTATTTCTATATAATAATAAACTTTCCATTTATAGATTATATCTAAATGTATATTTGTATAATTTAGAGAATTTCATTCCAATAAAATAACAATAAATTCATTTGGAAATCTTTTCAAGGGCATTTCGATGATTAACTAGTACATCCCAAGATGATCAATTTCATTTTCAGCTATTAACTCATTTGGAAAGCATTCTAATGACTAATTGGTACATTATATGATGACCAAGATAATTTCCAGCTATCTCTAGAACACTTTCTATTTATATAGTATGTCTTTAAATATATTTCCATATATTATTATATAAACTTTCCTTTTATTGTAGTCTTTAGATATAGATTTGTATTTGAGACAAAATCTTGTAAATTAGGGTAAATGAATCAATATGGAACTTTTTCACAATCCTCATTACAAATTATTAAAGCATAGAAGGAAAAAATTATCTCATTGAGAAGAACACCTAAAAGGAATCCAAATTATGTGCTTGATTCACAATATGTCTTGTATCACCCTCTTGTATTAGAGGTATCATTTCATCCCTTGCCACCACACTTTTTGGCACTGTAATTTATTACTAATGAGAAACAAATAGGCAACCCTAGGCATGATCTAGAAATGAAACACCTTGCATTAAATAGGCTAAATTTTTGGGCCACTACATTGACCTCATCCAATACATGAAAATTTAAGATCAAACCATATTACGAAGTTAATTCGAATGAACCAAAATGGATAGCAATCAAATACTGAACATGGAGGTGTCACAGTGAGCTATATTACAGAATGCATCACACAAAAAAATTACTAGATTCACAAAGCCTCCAATGCTTCTTATTATGAAGTTGGTTAAATTTCAACTCATATCTCTACCTACAGCTGTAAGCAACCCCTAAGCATATTTGGTCAATCCCCAACTTATACTCGTCCCAAAAAATTAAACATGATGGGTCTTCTACCATGGGTTTTGGATCACATCTAAGAGATCATCATAATTATAAAATGTTCAATAATCTACTACAAGACACACAATGAAAATTATAGAAGTTCAAATATGAACATAGAAGTAAAATTATCATCATGGAACTTTGGAACCAATGGTAATGATTTAAAAATAATAGGCTCTTATATAATAAGTGGAGTTTCATCCACATTTTTTGAATATGTAACATAAGTAAATTATCTAATAAGGATTTGACTCCTTAATTTTTACCCCATGGAATACCTTTGAGATAATTTAATTCACCAATTCAAATATCTATGAAGGTGAGTTACCTTTCTTGAATTTACAAATTAATATTTAGAGATTAATTCAATCCTAAAATGGTAATTAAAATAAGTGACACAAAATCATGCTTAGTAACTCAAAGACCTCTTGAGAAATGATTTTATATGCTTATCTAAATTATGGTTATGTGAGGACATAAGCAGTCTACACCATAACAATCTATAAACATTAAATTTCTAGTCATGGCAACAAGGTGTGATATCTTAATGTAGAGTCAGGGTTAAACATTTCAAATTTGAAGCCCAATAATGGAGTCAAAAATAGGTGGCCAAATCACATCCATGTAAAATCAATTAAATTTAAATTGGAAAGTAAGCCAAGCAAATTTACTCCTATTGAAAAAAATATTTCAATACAAGAATTACAAAAACTTTATTAATCAAGATTATAAAAACTATAAATGAAACACAATATTTGATTATATCTCTTGGGAAGCTTTTCAAGCACATTTTGACAATTAACTTATACATCCCATTATGATCAATACCATTTTTATCTACCTCAGAACACTTACTATATATAGTATTTCTATATATTATTATATACTTTCTATTTATGATTATATCTAAATGTAGATTTATATAATCTAGGAATTTCATTCCAATAAAATAAGAACAGACTTGTTGCAAAAAATTACATGTGATGGGTTTCCTACCATGGATTTTGGATCACATCTAGGGGGATCATCATAATTAGAAAATGTTCAATAATCTGCTACAAAACCATAGTACAATGAAACTTATAGAAGTTCAAATATGGAAATAGAAGTATAATTATCATCATGGAACTTTGGAACCGATGGTAATGAATTATAAATAATAGGCTCTTGCATAATAAGTGGAGTTTCATTCACATTTTTTGAAGATGTAACATTATTAATAATATCTATAAGATAAATAATTGGTGGTGGTATAATAATTGGCATACACATTAGAATAGATGGTGTTTTTCGAACATATATGTCCACTTCAAATTTTTATCATATTTATAAACCCAAAATTCCTTTTGGTCGATTCTAATTTTTTGAATTTCATTGTAACAAATGCAATTTATTCATTACAATCACCAAGACAAAACCAGATCACCTAAAACTGATCTCCTTATCTAGTGAATACAGATGCCCCCTGATCAAAACCAAAATAATTGTAGTTTTGACATAGAGATTGTGGTAAGAGGCTATCTCTTCACATGAAGAATGTAAGCAATCATAGACTAAAGCATTGCATGGTGATTTAGATGATAATAGGTTTGTGCCCACAATTACTTTAGATGAATTTATTTTGACATTATCATGGTTTTGGATTAACTAATAGATTTAATTGTTAATTTACACTCTTTTTCTTCACATAACCTCTCTTACCAACACACACACACACACACAAATTATATTAGTTATTAAATAAATATCGACATATAATATATATCATAATAATTTTATATATTAAACTAATTAATATATATTAATATTATATATAAATTATATATTTTGTAAAATATATTCTAATATTAATAAATATTATTATATCATATAATATATATGTTAATATAGGCTATAAATCAATGTTATATATTATATATTTCGATACATTTATACATTGTTAATAGTATAGAAATAATATTAATTTTTTAACAAAATAAAATGAATTTTTATACCTTTGATGTATTATATAATGCCATGTAATATGAAATGGGCGAGTTTCTACTTCATTTAACATTCATGTATAGGAGGGAGTCAAAAATATATTCATAGGTACTAGACTTAAAACTCTATGATGCTTCACCATGTGCACAACAAATGAGGTAGATTACTTTGAAGACCAAATATATCAAACTTTAATGTTTGGTATAAATTCAATTAAAAGTTGTAATCACGTATCACAAAATTAAAATTATGTATCACAAAGCATTAAACTTGATGTTGCAGATGACACTTGGCATGGGACAGTGGGCAATAAAGTAGATGGACAATCAAATTTCAAGTAATGCGAATGATTAATTTTGTAGCCCTTCAAACTTGGTTATAAAAAGTTTATGAACTATTAAATTACATATAAATTATATAAAGGAATCTTTGTTCTACTTTATAAATTGACAATCAAATTTTAGTTAACCACGAGGTATATGGAGTTGCAATTTTAGTTAGTAATACATAATTTTTCTATTGAATTGATTAAAATTAAGCTAAAATTTATTTAGCATCAATGAATCTCTATTCTAGTTATTAATGGTGAGTTTATTTCTCCACTCAAATACTTTGGTTTATTTATCCAATTTATTAAGACTAGAATGATTACTTACTAACTTCAATTTTAAATTCTAACTATGAGATGTGGTTCTTGATATATATTTATGTAGATGAAGGTGCCATAAAGTGAGATGGAGAATGGTTCATTAGTTTCTACGGACAAGACTTGTTCTTTCTTTACTTCTGTATACCATGGCTTTATTGATGGTTTCTTGTAATGCATAGTAAGATGCACGTATTCATGCACATGCAGTCAACTTCAGTTTTTTCTTCTTATATATGTTAAAATCTCTTCATTTCATATTATGAATTCATTTTTTCAGTATGGGATGAACATCTAATTTTAATATTAGGGAAATATGTTTATTTCTTTATTGTTTGCTCATTTATGAACATAAACAATATATTATTTTATTTTCCTAAACAAATTAGTTTCATCCAAGAATTCTTGAAAGTGTATATCTTTATGGCTTGTAAATACGAGTTGTTTCATTTAACTAAGACTCAAAATTATAACAATTGTTGGATGGCTGTGTAGTATTGACCAAAATGTATAAAAAATGTGGGAAGTGAAGATGAAGGTAAAAAATAATAAACCTTTCAATCCTCATACAATTCCATAAGCAAACCCATGTAATTAGAAGGTTTTGGTCATAACTATAATAGAAAAAATGAGGAATTAATTAGGAAAATAATCCTACAATTTCTCAGTAGTACCCACTAAAAAATAATCAATAATCCCCTAGCATAGGACCCCTACCTTACTATAAGTGAATTTGATTAAATGGTAACATGTCAAATTGATAGATGAGAATCTTATAGAGAGAGATGTAATTCCTATTATGATAATGACAAATTATTAGCGGTTACTTTGAGAGATAAAAAAGGAAAAATTGCTCATTATTCACTAATTCAAAAACCAATGTTCCACTTCTAATGTAAATTAAACATTTCCCAATCCATTACTACCACCATAAATTGATGGGAAAGAATTTTTGAGACTAATGGTGGATGGTTAGGATATCTTGCCTTCTAACAAAAATGATGTTCCTTCATATTTTTTGAGGAAAATTTAATAAAAGTTTAATATCTTGAATGAAATTATTTATTAATTTTATTATTAGGAGTTTTAGGGCCAATAAAAAGGTTTTTTATGGGATAGGTTGGGTGTATATCATATGCCTAATCAACCTATGCCAGTCTTTATCAAATAACCACCTTAGCCTAAGAAATCCCCTCTATAGTGAAGGCTAGTTTAGAGATTGATTATTTACATGCACTTTAAGCACTTATTAACACCCTCATGTAACATACGAGCCAATTTTCTCATACTGATGCTTATGAGATTGGATATGGAGATGGTCCAACTAACACTGCTACTTGATCACACTAATGTAGATCTTGTAGTGCTCTATGCATTGGAACTTAAATTAGATCAGGAGAAGGATTTGGTGTAAACCAATTATGGTGGTGTTTCTAATTAGATAAATGATATGGTTTTGACCCTTGTTACAAGAAACATGAAAGCTAACTATTGTTACACATTTTCTTGACCTGAAATGTGGATACTACAAAAATGGTATTTTGAGGTCGTCTTTGATGGATTTATTGACAATACTACATTTTGGAGCCATTTTTAGAGTGTTAATCACTCATACATTGATTCTAGGATATTAATGAAATCTGCATTAACACAACACCCAATATTGTAGGCTCAACTTCTACAATTTTTTATATTTGGTAATGGAAGCTATATGTGGCTTAATCAGTATCATAAGCCTTGTGTTGATCATAATTTTAAATGGGAGCACTTTCTAGTATAATTACCTTTGTTTCTCATTTTATGTTAGCCTAAATTTTGATGGTTTCCATAGGTTAATTTAAATTAATGCTAATGATAATACATTGAGGTCCTTTCCTGATGTTTTAATATTTAAAAAAATTAAATCAAAAATATTAACAATAAAAAATTAAAAAAATAAATTCTAATATGGTTAGATTAGGGTACACACACACACACACACACACACACACAAAAAAAAAAAAAAAAAAACTATTTGTTGTGTGAAACATTTTACAATCTCATTTCTTGTTGCATTTATGTTACAAACACATTTTTGCATTTCTGCATTTTTTGTTTTTGATTTTTTGAAACATACATTTGGTTTGGAAATCTCGTCTGCACTTTTCCAAGTATCTTTTAAATTTGACATGCAATTTTTTTTGTTGGACCTGTTAAATTATAAATAGTGTTAAAAATATAATAATTATTTTACATAATAATAAATCACAATAATATATATGTAATTTTTTAGGTTGTAATAGGACACAATACCATCTTTTTCCTAGCTAGATTGTGAACTATCTTGTAGCTCATATATTGCTACAGCTATTTGGTTGATGTTTATATATACAAATGTAATTTTGAATTTTATAACTTGTCATTTATGTAGATGCATGTAATTCTATATATATTAATGACTAATGATGATATATTTTTTTGTTTCATTATTGACCTCATTTGAGACTCCTCCATCTATACCAATAAGAGTAGACACAAATGTTGCTAATGTGATTTCATTTATGCAGCAACTTACTGAGGTGTGACTTGAACTCATAATTTATGTTTAAGTGTAAATGTTGATTTGTTTTAATAAATTTTCTGACATAAGAACCCCCATATTCACATTTTATATTCCTTTAAGAATTATATACTTACATACATACATTTGACCTTGTAATTATTTTATACATATTATTATTTGAATTTCATTATTTTATTGAAACTCTACATGTAGCCTCAAATTATTTGATCATAAGGCACATGCCATCAAAATAAGCCTATCACATCCTTTAATATTTATATCTCACTATGTCACTAATAATATAGAATATGGTTGGCCTTTAGTTGATTATGGATAATCTTTATGGGTCACATATGTCTGCCATATCTTCTTGTGGTAGTATTGAGCAACTACAGTAAGATTTTCAATGCCCAACTAATGTCTTCCTGTCATAATTTTAAATAAATAGTGATGTTTTACTTCATATACTTATAAGTGTGTTAATTTATTGTACTCACATTTATGAAGAGGCATGGAAATTGGATGGATGCACCATGGAGTGACACTATGATTATTAATTATATTATGTGATGTATTAGTTCATTGTATAATAATAATAATAATAATAATAATAATAATAATAATAATAATAATAATAATAATAATAATAATAATAATAAGGTTTATTAAAAGAAATAATTTAGTCAATGCTACACAACTATTTGGCAATTATTATTTTGAATCTTAGTCAAATGAAATAACTCATATTTGCAAACCATAGTTAGAGATCTACACTCTTAAGAATTATTGGATGAAACCTAGATAACTACCATTGTCAATGGTTTGTGGTTGTTTAATTCAATATCAAGGGCACATGAAATAGTCAAAATTTAATATTAAGTATGAAATGTGTTTCTAAACATTTGATTATAGTTCAACTGGAATATATAAACAACTTTGAACATGCATGCCAAGTCATTAAAATTGATTTAGAGGTGGGTTTATATACAAAAATTGACATGGTTAATTTTAGTAAATGGAAAAGGGATTCTTTTTATTCTATGGTTGGAGAATAGAACCTTATCTAAATTCAATGATATTTAGACTTTTAAAAAATAGTGAAAATATTTGCAATGGAATTATGATATTGTTTAAATCTTTTTATCAATATGGATTTACTTCTTCTATTTATCACCACTTGAATATGAATAAGAAAATTTTTATTTCATGTCCATTAATCACATTAAACATTAAGCGTACATAGAATGGGAATATATATTCAACCCCCTTGATGTCAACTTTAGTGAATACTTTGAACCAAGGTGGGGGTTTTTCACAATCCTCACTAAAAATGATTAAATCATTGGAGGAAAAAAATATATCATTGATAAGAACACCTAAAAATCATCCAAATATGGCCCATTTGATTCATAATATGTCTTGCATAACCCTCTTGCATTAGAGGTATCATTTCAACCATTGCCACCACACTTTGTGGCACTGAAATTTCCTACTTATGAGAAACATGAAGGGTGACTCTAAGCATGATCAAGAAATGAAACTCCTTGCATTAAAATAGATAAATTATGGGGCCAATACATTGGCTTCATATAATACAAAATTTAATATCAAACCATCTCTCAAAGTTAATCCAAATAAACCAAAATGTGATACCAATCAAACAATGAACACAATAGTGCTACATCAAGTTGTATTATAGAATACACCACACAAAAAATAACTAGATTCACAATATGTCTAGCATATCTTATTTTGGTAGTATTAAGAAGCTATAGTAAGATTTTTAATGCCTAAATAATGGCTTCCTATCATAATTTTAAATAACTAGTGTTTTTGTACTTCATATACTTATAGGTGTTTTAATTTCTTATGTTTGCATTTATGGAGAGGCATTTAAATTTGATGGATGCACCATGGAGTGACACTATGACAATTATATTATGTGATGCATTATAAGATGAATATAAATGGGGTTTAATAAAAATAATAATTAGTCAATGCTACACAACCATTTGGCAGTTCTTGCTATTTTGAGTCTCAATCAAATGAAACATATCATATTTACAAGTCATAGTTAGCGATCTACACTTTTGGGAATTATTTTATGAAACCTATATAACTACCATTATCTTAATGGTTTATGTTTGTTTAATTTAATATTAGAGGCACATGAAGTAGTTAAAATTATATTAAGTATGAAATGTGTTTCTAAACATTTGATTATAGTACAAGTGGAATATATAAACAACTCTTAATGTGCATGCCAAGTCATTAAAATTGATTTAGAGGTGGACTTGTATACAAAAATTGGCATGGTTCATTTTAGTAAATAGTATAGGGATTCTTTTTATTCCTATGGTTAAAGGATAGAAACTTATCTAGATTCAAAGATATTTAGACTTGTCAAAAATAGTCAAAAATATTTGCAATAGAATTGTGACAATGTTTAAATATTTTTATTAGTATAAATTTACTTTTATTTATTACCACTTGAATATGAATAAGGAATTTAGTAAAATAAAACTACATTCAAAAATATTTAATTTTATGAGGAGACAAAAACTAACCACTTTGGAAAAACATTTAAACATAAATTATTCAGTAAAAATATTTAAAGATTAAACATGATAAATAGAAATAAATAATAAACATAGGTTTTAAATATAAAAATAATAATAATTTTTTATCATTTATTATAATTATTCTTATTAAATAACTTTATTTATATTTTTTAATTTATATGATTAAATTGTTTAATAGGGATTTGACTCAATTTTTATCCCCCTAGAATACCTTTGAGATTAAATTAGCCAATTCAAATACATGTGATAGCGAGTCACCTTTATTGAATTTACACTTGTGACTCTATTACTTAATTTAAATAATTATAACACAATAGACATATGACATGGTTAGATATCAAATATGATAGATGCCAATATGGAAGACATTCTTGTTTCACGTCTATTAATCACATCAAACATTAATTGTACATAGAGTGGGAATACATAGTCATCCCCCTTGATGTCAACTTCAATGAATACTTTGAACCAAGGTGGGCCTTTTTCACAATCCTCATTACAAATGATTAAAGCATTGGAGGAAAAAAATTCTCTCATTTATAAGAACACCTAAAAGGCATCCAAATATGGCCTATTTGATTCACAAGATGTCTTACATAACCCTCTTGCATTAGAGGTATCATTTCAACCCTTGCCACCACACTTTGTGGTACTGAAATTTCCTACTTATTAGAAAAATGAAGGATGACCCTAAGTATTGTTGAGAATTGAAAATTCTTGCATTTAATAGGCTATTAAATTATAGGGCTACTACATTAGTCTCATCTAATACAAAATTTAAGATCAATCCATCTTATAAAGTTAATCTGAATGAACTAAAATGTGATACCAATCAAACATGAACATGGAATTGCCACATCAAGTTGTATTACAAAATACACCACGTAAAAAAATTACTAAATTCACAAATCCTCTAGTGCTTCTTATTAAGAAGATGTCTAAGTGTCAACTCATATCTTTCCCTACATTGAGGTATAGAGGCTGATATGAGTAAACCTCTTCCATAGGGATATTAATATGATGGGAATGTATATTGTGATTTCCACCAAGGCCATATGCATTCTACCAATAAATGATTTTCTTGTGATATAAGCTTTAGGACTTACATGAATCCCAATAAATTATACTTGATGAATCTCCTACAATGGATTTTGGATCATAAAAAGGGGATCATAAGAGTTAGAAATTATTTAATAATCTGTTACAAGACCATTTTACAATGAAAATTATATAAGTTCAAATATGGAAATAAAAGTAAAATTATCATCATGGAACTTTGGAACCAATGGTAATGTTTATAAATAGGCTCTTGCATAATATTATGTGGAGTTTCATCCACATTTTTTGAAGATGTAACATTAATAGTATCTTTAGGAGAAACAAGACAATGGTGGTATACTTAAAAATGCATCATCACTAGGCATAGTAGACATACATGGAATAAATGGTGTCTTTAGAACATATATATCCACTTCAATTTTTATCCAATTTCTAAACCCCAAAATAATCTTGATCATTTTTAATTTTTTTAGTGCCATTGTAACAAAAGTCATTTCTCCATTGTAATCACCAAGATAAAACCTAATCAACCATAGTTGATCTCCTTACTTAGTGAATATAGATGTGCCCTGATCTAAAGCAAAGGAGTTTTAGTTTTGATGTAGAGATTATATGATAAGAGGCTATCTATTTACATGAAGAATGAAAGCCATCATAGAATAAATTATTTCATGGTGATTTAGATCTCGATCGATCTGTGCCCGTAATTATCTTTAAATATGAACTTATTTTGACATTGTCAAGGGTTTGGAATTACTAGGTTTAACTATCAATTATAATATTAAACTCTTTCTCTTTACATAACCCCTCTTACCAATACATATATACATACATCATATGTCATGATGTGTGTGTGTGCATGTATGAATGTATGTGTGTGTGTGTGTGTGTGTGTGTGTGTGTGTGTGTGTGTGTGTGTGTGTGTATCTATATCTACACCTATATTAATATCATAATATTTTTATATATTAAACTGAGTAATATTATATATAAATTATATATTTTATATAATATGAATTTAAGTATATTATATTAAAATATATAATATATAATTATAATTTGATTTATAAACTATATTAACATATATATTATATAATAATAATATTAAAATATATTATATAATATTATATTATTATATTACATTATATAATATATTTTTAGTATACATTTTAAATAAATATTATATATTTTAATATAATATATATAAATATCATTTTAATATATTAAATATATCACTTACCTTCAATTCAACTTGACTACTCCCAAGGTGCATTTGTGTACATAAATAGGTAGGAGTCCCCAAAAAAATTGAAATTTAAATCTACTTTGTAAAATGGGGTTCACATAATTTTGACATATTTTTAAGAGGAACAAAAACTATCAAACATGTATGACTAGATATATTCTTATTCCTAAATACTCCTAGTTATTTTCTAAACATACATTGTAGAGCGTAGACAGATTGAAACATAATAGGTTGTAGAGTGTTTGAAGTGTTGACCATATTTATTACTATCATTTTTTAATATCCTTATTTTCAGGTATTTAATATTAATAGTGTTTATTATATTTTTTTACTCTTTCTAAAATGTGTGATTTATTTGTGTTGACTTGGCCATTTTATTCATTGTTTAGCACTTTATGTTATAGAAATTCTAAGATTCAGATAGTCTACCTAGATTATTGTAATATTTTTGGCTCTACTCGAATGTGCCCAACTATGATGTTAGTGAGCCTTCTACTAAAGGAGTGTGCACATGACTATTGTTTGGGCAAACAAAATTTTAAAATTATAAAACTAATATTTTATAAAATAATACAATAAATATAATTCCAAATACTCTACATGCATATACTTCACTCAATTTTTAATAAAAAAATTACAATTTTAAAGAATATGTGTTGAGTTCAAGGAGGCCCTAGGTTTGCCTAGGTAGTAGTGAGCCCTACCATAAATCTCAGTAAAAAAGGAAAAGAGGTCAAAGGAGTCAAGTGGGTGTATAAGACAAAAATGGATAGACTCCTTGTTTGGTTTACATTCTATGGAAAATAGTCATGAAATAATTACTTTGCACCTTTTTTTGATCATCTTCATCATCTTGTGAAACCTAACTAATTACGTATATTTAGCCAATAAACCATGTAGTTCAAATATCCTTCCTTATAAATGAATGATCATGAATAGTTACTCAAAATTCATCTCAATTGTGCATAAAGTGGTGAGCCATTATAATCCAAAAAAAAATGTTAGCTCCATCCATGATAATAAAAAAACATAAGATAATTTAATAGGTAATCTCCAATAGCTTTATACTATGGTATTTACTAGAATAATTGAGTATACCCTCACCTATAATTAGGATTTGAAATTTTGGAGCTGGGTAAATGAAATAGTTCAATTGAGTAGCCAACTTACTGTTGGTGAATTTTGTGTATTCTCAGAGTAAATAAGTATAGTCAATTTCTATTTCTTGGGGAAACTGAGCACCTTAATATTTGGAGTACTAATACCTAAAAGTGCATGATAGGACATAGTAGGTTGAGAATATTCAGATTCATCCTCAGGTCTTTTCAGATTGTTTATGTGTGTCTGTGTCAAGGTTGTAATGCAAAACCTTGGGGCTTCACTTAGTTTTGATGGAGACATTATGTGGTTACTAGCTTCTAGTATGTAAGTAGACGCTGCTATAGGGACAAAAGAAATATGGTAGTGATCTACCTTAATTTTTTATGATATAAATTTATTTGTATTTGCTAATATAAGCCCAAACTTTTAAACATACAAATGGATATACATAATGATCATTAATCTAAAGTGATTAATTTTAAAAAAGTTCAAAATGAGGGAGTAAGGTAGGGCAGAAAAGAAAGTTCCCTTAAAATAATAAAGACAAAAAAATATCCTTTGATTTATATTAGTAAACTAGATACCGCCTAGTTGAAATTAGACTGCTTAGATCTAATTCATATCTGGACTAACATTGGAATGATATAGGGTTGTGGGATGCCTATATCTAGACTAGACCTCTAGTTGTGAGGCTAGTTTCTCTAAATATGTCAATTTAAGATCAGTTAATAAACCTATTAGATGTTGGGATGAAAAGAGTAAGGAATAAATTGAAATGATTCTTCAAACATAGCAAGACCCTATGAACTTAAAAAATATGCAAGACCTTATTGCTTCAATGTATTGACTGTTAACTTTTTTTTGAGTCCCTTAAGTAGTTATAGGTTAAGATTTCATAGAATTGAATATTTAACTGAGTTTGTATCCTCGAGGTCTCCTCCAAAGTATAAAACTTAATGCATTCCTTTTAGACTATTATCTTCTTCACATGTTCACCATTCTTTCATTATGAAAACAAACCTCTCCTATATAGACCAATGTGAATGATGTGATGTCCTTTATACAGATGGTGACAGGGTCTAAAGATACTTTGGGAGTTTTGAAAATACACAAAGTACCCATGATTTGATCTCTGTATGATGATATCTTAACAATATCATTACCTTCTTTGGAAGTCTATACCCTTGAAGTCTCCATTAAGCATGGTTCACCCATTTGACTATAGAAGTACTCTTGAAGCTAGTTGTAGATGTACATTTGTGTTTCTTTATCCCTATTTGAACCTCACACGTATCCTTATTGAGCTCTATATTAAGGTTATTCATCTCAATATTTCATGAATTTGATGGTCCAAATAGCCTCCACAAGCTTAGAAAGGGTTTGAAGACTACCAAACCCTTGACTATAGCATATTTTAACTTGAAACCAAGCCTATAGGTGTCTCAAAGACACTTGATTGATTGCTTAAAGGCTGATTTATTAGGATTATACCATGGATGAAGGAACAAGATGGATTGAAAACCATTTTATAGCATATCAACCTTGACCTATGAATTTAGACCATGATTTAAACCTTGGGGTGACTGTATCCTTATTCAATTGTAGGTGGTTGTGTATGCCCATTGTATGGACTATGACTGTTCTTGGCCTTAAGGAAGTCATCACTCACATATATGATAATTTTCCTCCCATCTCTTATATCCTGATGAGAGAGATTGAGCCAAGACCTTCAAAAGACATTTCCAGCATATCCTTCCCTTTTGTACTTTCATGAAAAGTGTTGAGTGTTGGTGTATTACTACAGGTTGTATTTTTGGCTATAGGTGGTGGTTTTAAGGTGGGAATAACCTCTTTGAGTGACCATGATGCCCTTCACTTTTTATTGAATCCTCTTTATGATGAATGGTGAGATGGATATGAGTGGAAGGGGTGATGATGAGGTGGGAAGATGCAAACCATAAATGAAGGGTGAAAGGAGCATGATCACATTGAGAAATGGTAGTGTATGATAGTGATCATGGAGAACAAATAAGATGGAGAGAAAAGAGCATGAAAGGGAAATATCAGAGTCAAATTGAAGCATCCTATGCAATAATAATCATATCCCCTACCTGATATATCAATTTGGGGGTCATTAGAGGAAGATAAGAAGCTAACTTTGAAACCTAAGAATATGCTAAGTACCTTAACATTTGTTAAATAGGGATTTTGAAATGCTTGAGAACATAATGATGGGATTTTTATATGAATATTTGGAGAATATCTTGATAAAATTTCATGAAATACATATGAATATGATGGATATCTCTACCAAGAAGAAAATAAGAAAATTTGAAACCCTTTCTCTCTCTTAGACTGTACAATTCTTCCTCCTTTGCTAGTAGACTGAAGAATTACACTATTTTTACTTATTAATCACTATTTGTTCTTCATAAATGTGTAATAGAGGTGATGTATGCCATGAAAGGGTGAGTCATGTCCTTAAGAAGCTTTTTAAACTTGAATTTTCTTGATATGATGCTCTAATGAGGAAAAATACAGAAAATTGACTGCCTTCCTAGATACAAGACTGTTGATGTATGCCTTAAATTCATAGGGATGATTAATCAGGGAAATATGAACAATTTTAAAACCACTTACTCCATTTGGAAGCTATCTAAGTCTACTTTCTTTGTAAAAAATTGTAAACCTACATTTTCTCTTTCATGGCCATACCACCTGCAAACCTAAAGAGCTCTTCCTATGTGTAAACTAGTAAGGTGAATGGAAGAGACTAGTTTTGGGAATATTTTAATTCATTTAAAAATTAATTTATTATATAACCCCTATTATAACCTTATTCTCCTACTCATGACCTTCACCATGTGGAATGACCATCCAAGTTTGTACTTTTCTTGAAATATGCATGAAATATGACCTTTCTTTGTTTTTAATTCAAAAATTAAGATTTCACCACCAAAATTAGAGAATGAGAAGGGATCCACAAGTCAAAAATTATTTTAGGATAAATATTAAGTCATTTTACACCTTTATATGGCTAAAATTGGCATGTGGGAGACTAAACAAGACCCTTTTCACACTTTAACTTTCATAAAGTGACTTTTTCCAAATATGTAACATTATGAATAATATAAATTCATATATAAAATGTGTTAAAGGGTATTTTTAATAATTTAATGGAATTTAATTACCATGTTTTACATTTAAAGATTAAAATTTGTCCTTTTAGAATAAATAAACATAGTTTTTCAAAGGACAATTGCCACTGAATGCGATATAAGCATATCATAGCCTTCTAAAGGGATTCAAATAGACTTTTGATGCATTTTGATCACATTTTTTAGTTTATATTTCGTTTCATACCTTGTATATATCGAATTATGCTAGAAAACTTCATGACAAGTCATCAACCATCCTCATTTTTCCATCTTCTTCATAGCACTTTCAAATCACATAACCACTTGAAACTCAGTCAAAAAATATGAATGACACTTGACACTACAAACATGAAACTGAACATTTTAATCTTCAATTGATAGATAAGGCACTATGATGACCATGAAATTTTTTTGATTACAGGGGTTGGAATTTAGCCTTAACAGGCCAAATTACCAACAATTTCTTCTGACAATAATGTAAATGAAACTAACAACTATGAAATCCTAGTGCTTGGACCTAGAATACCATAAATGCAATGAGGATTATAAGGTAAATATAATGCACATATCTGAAAATGATGATTTAAAATGCTACGTATAGTAAATTTCCTTCAACACATTCACTAGTAAAGAAGGATGAAAATAGAGCATACATAACAAACTTCGTTAGCCTAGTTGAAAGTACAAATCAAAAAGATGCATTCAAAACATTAATACCATATTTTAACCATTAAATAAATGATATCATATATAATTAAAAAAGTTTTATAAATAGGAACACATGAGAATAATGGAAATAATGAGTTAATTACTGGAATTTACTTTATCTTTACATTAATTCACAAAATTCTATCTTTGGTTTACAATGAAGGGGAGAACGCCTATATATAGGCCATTCAAATGCCTTAGTTGGTTAAAAAAGGAACTGAGTAACATGGCACCTATTAGTAGATAGGGAATCCTATGTCCTAAAGTTAAAGAATATTTCCTATTCAAAATATGGGAATATTTTACAATGCAATTCGAGGGACCATGGGACATGGTTCCTATTCATAAAGAAACCAATAGGTGTATATTTTGTTCCTAAGGAGATGGGATGGGATCCCACTAGTATTGTTTATGATGAAGCTCATATTTTATAAGAAGATGGAGTGATAATGTTGGTTGAGGAAGAAGACATTTCAGGAGGGGCAAATGAGGTGGTGGGTCCTAAGGTAGAAGTTTGTTTTTGGGCTTCAACCTACCCTTTCCATACTTGAGAGAATTTATTATACTCACTATCAATTAATTTCAGGTCGATGATAGGATCCTTTAGTATCTTGGTTGTGAGCCTAACCATTGCATCATGCTTGCTTAGGAGAGGTCCTAATTTTTTTTTGATGGTCTCAACCTTATCTATTCTTTGGTTGGTAGAGGCTACTAAATCCACCATCTCTTGTCCAAAGGTCACCTCTCTGGCTATGGATTGATTTCAAAAGTTTTTCATGAAGTTTTGTAGTTGAGCCTTAAAGGCATACCTATTAATGATGGTGCCATCTTTGTTATCCAAGTGCATAATTTTAGCGTCCTTTAGTAAGGTGATAACTTTGTCACCTTGTTACGTAAGGGATCTCCCCAAGGACCTCATATCTTCAATCCACTAGTTCAAATTATTTATCCTAACAATTACATAGGACTAAGTAATGATCAAGTCCTCCAAGGGAATTAGGTTTAGGTCATCAAATTTATTCATTTTGATCAACCTTATCAGGTTGATTATCATGTTGTTGTATCCTTCAAACACAACTTATGCCTTGAGGACTTTATTATATATTACATCTCCCTTTACTTTGTACTGAACTAAGGTTTTCATCATGTCAAACATTTCTTACACAACCTATTCCACTCTTATTATGGTTTGATCCAATAATGTGGCCTTGTGTTGCTACTCCAATTTAGTCCTTCTTTGCTACACTCCCTTAACCAATATGGTAGCCACATCCATAGTAACTTAGAGAGTTGATAGGGGGTCCACCTTGTATTGTTATTTTCAACCCTAATTGGCCTTCTTTGTCTTTTCAATTCAAATAAAGTTTTTTTATTCATATAGGATTTTTTGGTTAGGGTGGGTGACCTTCCTCTTGGTCACCCTCTTCATTTCCCTAGACTCCTTGTCAAATTTTAGTGCAACCTAGGCAGGGTTGATTATGACCCAATCTAGGTTCTCCCTAGTGGCTAGATATATGTATGTAATCCATGATTTATCTAAAGAGCCACTTGGGAGATATGATGAGAGAGGTAATGGTTGAGCTAGAGTCAACCCTTGGAAGGTAGACATCTAGGAGATATTAATGGTTGTGACAAATGTGAACATAGATATATGGGATGAAGAAGCACTAGTGTTAGTTAAAGAACTAATGGAGAACATGATAACTTGTAAAAGGATGATAGTAGGACTCTTATTAGCCAATTTTGGCTGGGTCTAGTCATAGGCCTAGGCATAACTCACGGAAAATTGGCCATTACTGAGACCTTGAAAGTGGATGATATGGTAAAGGGGTGATGGTGGGAAATGACATGGTTACATGACTAATTATAGGTATGATGAGGGGAATGTAAGGTTTGAGGTGGACATGACCTAGAGTTGGGGGGTTTAAATATGCTTAGGGGTTATTTATTGAAAAAAGAGGGGGGTAGCAAAATACATTCTTGACCTTCAACACTCAGTCCTTCTCTAGTAGGATTAAGGTAAAGAGATACTAATTTTGAAATTATTGGAATAAGATATAATGCTATTCCTATTGAAGGTGTGGCCTACATTATATTATAAATTTGTACTTAGGACATGCTATCGGATGGGACTCCTAAGGTGGAAGCCTACTCAACTTGTTTCCCAATGCCAGTCCCTCCTTTCTCCAAAGTAAGAGATAATTCTTGGAGTATTATATGACTGAGTTGCAATTATGTTGGCCTTTATTTTTCAATATAGGGAGTATGGATAGGAGATGCTAAAATTTATACTTGAGTATCTTGATGGTAGACTACCTAAGAAAAACTAGTGCCATGTAATCTTCCTTTCACCTGATTGATCCCAATAGCCTTTAGCCTCTAATTGACTTGTTTATTATTAGGTGCATTAAGGTAAACTTGGTTTCCATCCTCAAAATCATGATGAAATGTGATATTAAGAGCTACCTTATGTCTGATGTAATAATTTAATGTCAAGTTCATAGGGTCCCATTTCTTATCGATATCTTTCTTTAGATTGAATGTGGATCCACGTTTTGTAGCAATTATGACTAAGTGCTAAATTTCAATTTTGAATCAGATGATGTTAACCAATTGGGGGTGAATCAACCCCTTTTTATTGATTTTGTATAGTCCATCTAATCTAGTGTGTAGTTGGAAGGCAATCTGATATCAACCAATTTGTTCAGCACTGTAGTGGGAAATAAGAATGGAGCTATCCTAATTCCCTCAAATCTAATTATGGTGTGGTCTGGGTAGTATTATTAGGATCTCAATGTGTTAAGAATTGCCCTGATCTCTATTGATAGCTTAGGTATATTATTTTATGGATGGATCTATATATAATTGGGTATAACTTCTTAATAATAACCCACATCTCTTACCTATATTTATAAATTCTAACCTTTCTAAAGACATGGGGGATGGTTCATCTTATGTTTGGGTCCTAATTGGTAAATTGGGGGAACTTGAGACTGGTACATATGGAATCAACCAAGTAGGACATCATAAAAAAATAATTTCCTTGGTTGGCCATGGTATTCTTGATTTTGGTAGCCAAATTACAAGAGATGATCTCCCTAAAGGGAGGGGTCATTGAGTTGTCTATAATAATAGACAACACTAGAACCCACTTCTCATCCATGTGGCCAGTGTCTTCTTATCCATTCAACCTATTCATCATGGCCATCCCCATTCTCACCCCTCTTTTGAATTAGGTGATGGGATTATGATTTATTTTAGACTTAGGAACCTCCTTGGGTTCTATGCCCAACTTCTAAAGACTTCTTTGATATTGTGTGAACTGAGCCATTGGGTCACCATGTCTTCAATGTAAAGAATTTTAAGATTAGGCAAGTCATAATAGGATTGAATGTCCAATCCAGCTATATAAGTGATATCATTTCTGAAGTTAAAAGTTTTGATCATGTGATCCACACACTTGGAGTGAATGAAAATTTGGTGTACTAAGTCCACATAGGGGAACACCTTTGGATTTAATGTAGCTTTGTGTAATCCTTTAGACTTGAGTGCCCAAATGTCAAACCTTTCCTTTTCAATACTGGGAGGTTACTCATCATCACTGTCCTAGTCTACTATCCTCTTCACATGGTAGCATAAGTCATTGTAGTGTTTGTAATTTGTGGCCAATAAAATTGCATTGAAGCTTATGTCTCGAAATATTGTGTTTGCCATATGGGAATATAAGAATGAGACGTGTTTTGTCTTGGTAGCTATAGATACTCCTACTTCATCCATGACTTCTAATTTATGATTTATTAGCCTATGGATTTCTTACATGTCGAATGAATGCTCAAAAATGTCTTTACAAATGATATAGAGTACTTCAAAATTTTCAACAGATAGTAATGGTAAATGCTAAGCTTCAAAGTTTTAAACACCATATTTTCTCAAAATTTTGAATTATAAGATAAGGGTCATAAATGGTAAGTATCTTTGATTTGATTTGACATAAAACCTAGGTGGCTCTTTATTTTTATTCTGATGGATTCAAAAATTCACTTTTGGGAATTTGCCAATCATCACTCTTGGTTTGTCTACATGTTGTCTCATCACAGGATTGACCTTTTATTGAGGTGACTTAGATTTATAACCACTAAAATGAGCCTCCATTATCATTTAATTTATACCAATAACCAATGCTCATGGACAATAATGTGTCCTTTAGGTGTCATACTTGACATGTGCTTCACACCTAGTGTTTCTTCATGCATTTCTGTCTTTTACTATGGCTATTGGGATATCTAGGTGGGCAACATGATATTTTAGTACATGGAATATTTGGATTGGATTGCACCTCCTTTTAATGTTACCTAACTTGACCCATTTTGTGTTGGGCCAATGTGGTCTTGGGACCTCTACTGGCTTACCAAGTGGTAGGCTTTCATTGGATTGTGCTATCATGTAGTTGTATTACATTAAACTCTCGGTGGACTTGTCCATTAAGACAAATTACCATGTGTTACCCTTATATTATATCACTCATCTTAAATTATCACATGAATTGACCTATTTTATCCTTATACTAATGTGGCCTCAGAACTTTTGTTGGTTTTCTAAGTGGTAAGTTCTTATTGGCTCACATTATTGTGTGGCTTTGTTATATGAAAATTTTAATGGACCCAAATGCCATGCCACTTCACCAAATGTAGAATTTTAATTTTATTATGCAGCCATTGGGTTTCATGGATTCATTTTATTGTATTATTACTGTGAGATATGGGTCCATGTGGCTTTCAAGTCACAACTACCTACCTAATATTAAGTGAATTATGACCAAGTTTCATCTTGTCATGTAATATATATATATATATATATATATATATATATATATATATATATATATATATATATATATTATGAAATTGAAATATTGCATCTTTAATCTAAGGCAAAAATGATTTCCAAGTGGCATTATGTGATAGGATCATATTATCATTAGAATTATAAAATAATATAAGCCTTAGAAGGCTACAATCAGATGCCATGTGGAGTGTTCTGATTGAATCATGAGGTTGTGAACTTTGAAACTTCTTCATAAGATGGAATGATGTGACTAGGTGACAAGTGGAAAAATACCATTAGATAATATTGTCTATCTATGTTTTGAAGGTGTAAATATATGTGATAAAGTTTGGAACTTACATGATTGAGTCACTAATACATGCGACACTGTTGCATGCCATTTAAAGTTGAGATGACATCAAGGTTCTTACCAAATAAAAAGGTGCCATGGTTATATCAAATCCCTTGTACAAACCTTTGAAATAAACATGGAAGGTATTCAAAGGTTCCCCTTTGAGGTATCTCCTAGGAGATACCTTGAAATAAAATTCCAACCATGTGCATGTTTAATGTATCTCTTAGGAGATACCTCGAAAGAAAATTACAATCATGTGCATTACATGTATCTCCTAGGAGATACCTCAAAATAAAAATTCCAATCATGTGTATGTTCAAGTTATCTCATAGGAATTACCTTGAAATAAAATTATAATTGTTTTAATGTTTAAGGTATTTATGAAGAGACCCTTTGAAAGTCTACAAGGCCCTTCAAATAAATCCCCTAAGAGATACTTTGAAAGAAAATTCTAATCATGTGCATGTTCAAGGTATCTACTATGAGAACCCTTGAAGGTAATACAAGACCCTTCGAGGTATCTCCTAGAAGATACCTTTAAGGGCATTATAGTACCTTCAAGGCTACCTTGAAGGTATCTCTTAAGATATACCTTTCAAACATGCATAAATGTATCCTTGAAGGTATTATAAGGCCCTCCAAGGTATCTCTATCTACTAAGAGAACCCTTGAAGGTAATAAAATATTATTGAAGGTATTTCCTAGAATATACCTTGAAGGGAATTATAGTACCTTCAAGGCTACCTTGAATTTATCTCTTAAAATTGAGCTGGCATTAGGGTTCTTACCAAACAAAAAGGTGCCATGGTTATATCAAATCCATTGTAAGGACCTTGGAAATCAACATGGAATAAATTCCAAGGTCCTTCAAGGTATCTCCTAGGAGATACCTTGAAAGAAAAATCCAATCATGTGTATGTTCAAGGTATCTCCTAAGAGATACCTTGAAAGAAAATTCTAATCATGTGCATGTTCAATGTATCTCTTAAGAGACACCTCAAAATAAAAATTTCAATTGTATGAATATTCAATGTATCTCTTTGGAAGTACCTTGAAATAAAATTATAAGTTTGTGCATGATCAAGGTATCTGTGAGGATACCCTTTGAAATTACTACAAGGCCCTTCAAGGTAATCCCCTAGGAGATAATTTGAAAGAAAATTCCAATCATGTACATGTTCAAGGTATCTACTAGGAGAACCCTTAAAGGTACTAGAAGACCCTTAAAGGTATCTCCTAGAAGATATATTAAATGGAATTTTAGTACCTTCAAGGCTACCTTGAAGGTGTCTCTTAAGAGATACATTTTAAACATACATAAAGGTATCCTTGAAGGTATTACAATGCCCTCCAAGGTATCTCTATCTATTAGGAAAACCCTTGAAGGTACTACAAGATCCTTCAAGGTATCTCCTAGAAGATACATTGAAGGGCATTATAGTACTTTCAAGGCTAACTTGAAGGTATCTCTGGAAGCTAAGCTAGCATTAGGGTTCTTGATAAATAAAAAAGTGTCATGATTTTATCAAATCACTTGCAGGGACCTCTGCAATCAACATGGAAGGTATTCCAAGGACCTTTGAGGTATTTCCTAGGGGATCCTTGAAATAAAATTCAAATCATGTGAACTAGTAAATTTTATCCATAAAATGTATAATACTATGTTTTGTTTTTCTAACTATAAAGGCTAAGGAGCAATCTGATTATAACTTTGATTATAAAAATAGAAGAAAGGTTGAAACAATAAGGCCAAAATTTAAAAGTGAGTCCCTATTTCTTGAATAAGAAAATGGGGATGTTGGTTACAATAATATCTACTAGGAGAACCCTTGAAGATACTATAATACCCTTTAAGGTATCTTCTATAAGATACCTTGAAGGTTATTATAGTACCTTCAAGGATACCTTAAAGGTCTCTCCTAAGAGATACCTTTGAAACATGCATAAAGGTATCCTTGAAGGTATTACAAGGCCCTCTAAGGTATCTCTACCTACTAGGAGAACCCTTGAAGGTACTATAATACCCTTCAAGGTATCTCCTAGAAGATACCTTGAAGGGCATTGTAGTACCTTCAAGCATACCATGAAGGTATATCCTAAGACATACCTTTAAAACATGCATAAAGGTATCCTTGAAGGTATAACAAGGCCCTCCAAGGTATCTCTATCTACCTTGAAGGTATATCCTAAGAAATACCTTTCAAAAATAGATAAAGGTATCGTTGAAGTTATTACAAGGCCTTTTAAGGTATCTATATATACTAAGAGAGCCCTTAAAGGTAATATAAGAACCTTCAAGGTATCTCCTATAATACACCTTAAAGGGAATTATCATACCTTCATGGCTACCTTGAAGGTATCTCCTAAGAGATACCTTTCAAACATGCATAAAGGTACCATTAAAGGTATTATAAGCCCCTCTAAGGTATCTCATAAGAGATATCTTGAAATAAAATTTCAATCATGTGCATTTTCAAGGTATCTATTGGGATACCCATTGAAGGTACTACCAACTCTTTCAAGGTATATCTTAGAAGATACCTTGAAGGACCTTCAAGGGTAACCTAATACATGTCTCCTATGAAATACCTTATACCTTTCAAACATGCATTAGGGTATACTCGAAGGTATTACAAATCCCATCAAGGTATCTCCTTGGATATACCTTGAAAGAAAATTCCAATCATGTGCATGTTGAAGGAATGTTAGCATAGTTTCCTAAAAATTCTCTAGAACATGTAAATTAAAGGGATAACTTGTACAATAGGAATCAAAAAAGAATCATAATAGAATGAGTGAATTTATAAAATATTCAATTTTATACACAAAAATAATTATAAATATAAACCAACATGGAGTTAATAATTTTAGAACATAAATAGCATAATAAAAGATAGAACGATCTAAAATAAAATAGAGTAAACACTATGCATTATGCATACATAAAAGAATCTTAGGAAAACCATAACAAATCTAGTCTATTAATCTCTATCACACATTGAAACCATATTCCATTACATCAAATCACTATATATAAAATTTTACACGGCTCTGTCTCTTCACATTACAACTTTCTAGCATTCAAAAAGAAAAGAGTCTTGGCATTCTTATATCTATCGCTTACCTAACTAGGCTAAAAAAATCTAAAAGATCATATAGGTGACAAAATGATACCATATACACATGTGTCCATTAATTATAGACTTGAAATTCTATGAGGCCCTACTCAATGTCCAACACTTTCCCAGACTTAAACTATTGTTTCATCCCAAGACAAAATCTAAACTTTGATATCAACTAAAGCCATAAAATATTAGCCTTTCACAAAATTGGTAGTAATTTCTCTAGGTGTCATTTACCTATTTAAACCCTTTGTGCACTACTTATTCACTCTTTTGGGTTTTCAACTAAGTAGCATACTATCCTACCACCCTTTGTGGTTTTCCATAGACTAGCTTAACTAGGTGGCCATTCAGGTTAGGGGTTTTCAACCAACCTAGTCCCTCTCCAAATGCTTATGACTATGTTACAAAGATTTTTTTTATTAAACTAAAAAACTTTAACTATGAAATTACCTACTATGGAGGTGGTGCCAAATTTTGGCTAGGCGATTATGTAGGTTGTGGTTTCCCGGACTGTGCCTTTGTATCCAACTTTATCTTTTACAAAATTACTTGGAGCACTTGCAGTGGAATGAACTTAGGTTCATCTATGATATAAACAATATTTGGTTAAAATTTTGAGAGTTCATGCTTGATTTTTTTCCAATTATCAAGTACTTCCCACACTATGGTAAGCAAAATGCACAGTATAAAATGAATGACCATAAAATTATGCACATCTTCTTCTTCTTCTATAATGATAAGGAAGTCTTTGGCATGTGACAACTTAAGCCAGATATCTAACACAATATCATCCAACCTATCTATATTCCTTTGGGCTTGAATAACCATAAATGTGTTGTGAATTGTATCATTTTTCTAGACCTAGAGCTTCTTCATCATGGTATCCCTAACATCTATTTTTTTTTTTAAATGCATCATTAAGTGTCTTTTTAGAATCTATTTGATCACTCATTACAACTTTAGCTTTATCTACCATTGCAAAATCTAGTTTCATAGAAGCTAAGGATTTGTCAAGGTGCTACCTCCAATCAAGCATTTCTTGCACTATTTGCTTATCCTAATGCATAATAGTATCTAGGACCTATAAATATTTCTCTATTAGTTCACAAATGCCTTCCATTTTAGTATAGATAGCCTACCCTTGGGTGCATAGTTTATGTGTGCTCACCTAATATTTTATTAGCTAAATCAACAACATAGTGAGTTATTTGTCCTTAGACATTACTTGATCACCAAGGACTTGCGTAAATAGATAAGGACAAGTGGCATTGATGAGATGCCTAGCCTTATCAATTTGATTTTGTGCTTCCACTTTCTCCTTGCATAGCCAAAAAATAATATGTTATAAATCTGAAGCCATTTTCACAATGGATTTTTGGAATGTAGTTACTCCTTCAATTTTCTTTGATAATGGTAGATACAAAACATCCATAGATGTCTCCATGGATGTGGAAGCAAGTATAGTGGATATGATTATAACTATGGTAGGAGATGGCATAAATTGATCTAACAAAAGCAAGAAAATGTTATGATGAGATGATGTGGTAGGTACATCCCATAACCATTGGGTAAAGGGGAGATTATTTGATAGTGAAGTCTCCTCTAGTGCACCTGATTGGGTCACATTATTGCAGGATGCTGCATGTTCTACTTTTACCTTTTCTTTATCTTCCTTTTCTTTCATAGTTTTTGCCTTTACGTGTTCTACTTAAATGTGTTCTACTTCTAAATTTTCCTAAGATTGAGCCTTGGATTTAGATTTAATGTGAATTTAGGATACCTCCTCAACCTTAGATATGGCCATAATTTCAACCTTGGCATCTAATTTAACCTTAGCTTTAGCATCAACCTTTGATTTAGATTTGTTAATAACCTCATCCTTTTCCTTGGTATCTTATGCCTCTGCCTCATGCTTGGCTTCCTCTTCTTTCTAGTGCTATTCTTTGGCATCTTTCTCTCATGACTCTTATTCTATTTACTTTTGTCTCTATGTAGATTACACCTCTTCATACTTGCGTACTACCTCTTCATGCTCCCTTCTCTTCCTTTTAACTTCTACTTCCTCATCTTTCTTTATCTTATCCTAAGCTTAGTTAGCCTTCTTTTTCCCAACTTCATCTTCTTAATACTTATTTTATTATTCTTATACCTTGGTATGTTATTTTTCTTTTTCTTTTTTCATACATTGGGCTTCCTAAATAACTGCTTGCTCTATGGCATCTTTCTTCTTTTTGTTCTTCTCTACTTTTCTCTTTTTCCTCTCTTCTTTATTCGTAGCCTCTTCCTCATGATCTGGGGTATCTTTCATATCATCCATTTATTTTTCTATATCTAACATAGTGGTATTTGGAGATCCCTCCATTACATATAATCATCTATTTCCATATCAAATTATGAGTGCTTCAAAGATTTAGATTCGATAACCACACTTTTATGCATGAAAATATATTTTGACTCGATTGGAGGGACAAGTTTATAATTTTATCTCCTCATGAACATAAAATTCACATAATGGGCACTACTTATTATGGCTAGATATCTAAAAGATACCATACATTCTTGTATGGTGGTTAAAGGCCTAACCCAATTATGACTACATTTTTTATGAATATGTGGCCATACCAGGCTCCCATCCTCTGGTAGATCTATAATCTGCACAAACAATGAACTAAGTTCTAGATCTTTTTATAATTTTTTTTCCACAAGTTCATGTTGAGTTTATTCTTGAATTACAGTATCCAAAATAATAGAGGGAAGGGGTTGCATAATGTCAACCAAAAGGTCACTGCTTACCTAATTCTACACTTAGGAAGTGTGTATTGATTTCCTAAAAAATAACTACCTCTCCTCCTCCTTATCGTATAACTCTTAGTTAATGTCTTTGATCATGCATTGAAGAACATCCTACTCATCAACCCCAAAATTTGTAAGATCGGACTCAAAAGCTATCCTTAACACATGTGGGTTATCCAACCAAGACTTGATTTGCCTCAATATCTTTATGGTTGGTGGTGGTGAGGATCTCTATGCAAGTCCCTTCTATTTTCCTTTTTCTTTCTATGGTGGAGCTATAGATTGTTGTGGTGAGGCCTTTGGTTGTGCAACTAGCTGCGATTGTTCTTTTTCTTGACTACATTATTATAAAACTAGATGGATGGTTTGAATAGGTTGTACTGACCTCATGACTAGGTATCTCTACTTCCATACTTTGGCTTGTGACTCAACCATTATGATGAAAAATGGCATTGGAGTCATAGCTAGCATGGCCAAATCATGTGCCTTGATTTGAATGCCATTATACAACTTGGTTATCGATGTATGCTACCCTAAATATTATATGACATCATGTTGAATTCAAGGGTGTGAATTGATCAAAGCTAGAGTCTTAAGCCACCATGTGTTGAACCACCCTAGTTACTCATAATATTACCCTATCTTAGTCCAAGTGATTCTTTTGAGGGTAATACAAAGCTAAGAGTCTATAGTAACATTAACTTGGCCTAGCAAGGACTTTCATTGGGTGAATAATAAAAATAAAACTAGAAACTGATATTGGAAATGTTTCAAGCTATCTAAAAGTACCTTATTGATATTCATGGTAAGCTTGAATGTAAGAAAATTGGGCCAATTGAAGTCCTCATTTAGGTGTATCATATGATACACAATGTCAATTACTCCTTTTGTTTCTTGCTTGGCCTGCTTCATTATCTTCCAAAACCTCTTTGTAATAGAGTCTACCATAATGTGCATTATAACATCCTCAATGGAGTCAATTGGGTTTCTTCTACCTTCCATAGTGGGAAACTTGTCTCAAGCAAATGAATAAATTAGACGTGTAGTGGACATGTATGGAAATAAATATTTTCCATGATTTGGGAGGCCTATGACTCTCACCATGGTCTGTGTATTGATTCAGATGGTGATATCTTAGGACAAATTAATATCCCCTTAGTTGTATCTAATTAACAAGGTATACATGACCTCATCTACTTACCCTAATGCAGGTAACTTGATTAGCCTCTCTACATCAGAACCTTGAAGTAGGTGTTGAAGTGTAAGAGCTCCTACTTTTACACCTAGTTGTGTTGATGGGGTGAAGAGAGTAACTTTGGTTATTTCCATAAATTTTAAGGGATTCAATCATTGAATTTGGTTTTTTGAAGACCTATCCAAATCCCCATTTCTTCCTTCTGCACATTTGTGAGTGGGATCAATAACTTACTCCTATCCATGACTAAACCTATAATATGCACTATTTAATTACTTTATTCTTAAAAAATTGGGTCTTGAATTTTTCACATGGGAGTATATCAAGAACAGATAGTAGAATAATCTTGTTCACTAAAGTATTTATTTTTTTGACATTGTTCATCCACTTCCTTTTATGGCTTTAGACATCTAATTTTCTATTGCGAACCTCTTTAAATGCACCAATTTCCTGTGCATGAGTGATCTTCCTTATCTTTAATATTTTAGCTTTAATAGTGACCTTTTTTTATCTCCCAAATATTTAAATTACCCCATAGATTGTGTTTGATGTGACCCTATGTCACTTTGTGTAGCCACTTTATTCAATGAATCCCCCTATCACATCTCAACTTGATTTACCTTGAACAAGATGCAATATTTTGAAATGCCATGTCATTAATGGTCTTACATGATCATTAGCGATCCTTCTACCATACTTGTCTTGTCACCACCACTTTTTTAGACTTAATTTAAGCTCGATGTATATTTTATATAGGATTGATCCTTAATCTCCTTCTTTGGAAAGTATAAATAATGATATTTTACATTTCAAACTAGCTTATTAAATGTATTTAATAAGTTGTGCTATGCAAGTTTTGGGACCTGGTTTTATTCAAAACTATTTTATTCAATATTTTGTTTAGACATTAAGTTCAGAGTTTTATTCATCAGGGAAAGTGTTTGGGACTTGTTTATCAAATATTTTTAATGGAACCTCTTTTTCAAAAACTTTGTGATTCAGGGTTTTTGACCAAAACTTCTTTTTTGGAAACTTTGCGCTTTAAATTTTTTGTTTAGGACTTGTTCATATGACATTTTATTTGAACATTGTTTTGAAGAATTTGTTTTTTTTTTGGATTTTGATATTAAAACTTTAAATTTGGGGGATTTGTTTAGACATTTTGTTCATATGTTGTTTTAAAGGATTTAGTCTTCAAACATTTTCTATTATTTAATGTTTCAATGTGAGATTAAAATTAGTAAGGCTTAAACCTATATCCATTTATATAGCCTGGTAATATGGTTCCTTAGAAATATTTTAGCACAATGGTATCCTATTACGTGACTTCTTGAATAATGTAGGGTCCTTCCCATCTAGTGCACATCTTCTCTATAAATTTTTTGAACCTACTATCATATAATAACACTTCCTATTCTAGATTAAACTCTTTAAATCATAAGTTGTGATAATGAAATATCTTGTGAATTGGTTTTAAAACAAGTATTAAATAATCAATTCATCATTGATGAATATAAAATGCATTTCCACTTAAGAAGTTGTTTTGTTTATTATTTTTTAATATCTCTGCACATTCACTCATATAGTCATAACTTGACTATCCCCTACATGCCATGATTATATCAAATCCCTTTCAATTAACTTTGAAATTAACATTGATGATATTACAAGGCCCTTCAAGGTATCCCCCAGGAGATACCTTGAAATAAAATTCTAATCATTTTCATGTTTAAAGTATCTACTAGGAGAACCCTTGAAGGTACTATAAGACCCTTCAAGGTATATCTTAGAAGATACCTTGAATGGATTTGTATTACCTTTAAGGGTATATTGAAAGTATCTCCTAGGAGATATATTTCAAACATGTATAAGGGTACCCTTGAAGGTATTACAAGGCCCTTCAAGGTATCTCTTAGGAGATATTTTGAAATAAAGTTCCAATCATGTACATGTTCAAGGTAGATACTAGGAGACCCCTTGAATGTACTATAAGGCCCTTCAAGGTATCTCCTAGGAGATACCTTGAAAGAAAATTCCAATCATATGCATGTTCAATGTATCTCCCAAGAGAACCCTTGAAATGAATTATATTACCTTCAAGGTTACCTTGAAGGTATATCCTAGCTGGTACCTTTCAAACATGTAGAAGGGTACCATTGAAGGTATTATGATGCACTTCAAGGTATCTCCCAAATTCTAAATTATCTTAACAAGATCTTATTCCATAAATAGTCACTGAGATCTATCAACTATAACTACTATGACATATTCTTCATTAATATAACTTTAGTAACTCATAATAGAAATTTTTAAATTGATGTTTCATATATCAAACATCTAAGATTCCAAATCAATGATAAGAAATGGAAGAGATCACAATACAACATAAACTTGTAGAACAACCCAAAGGATTTTATATTTATATTTGATATCAAAAATTTTCCTCTATGATTAGAGAGGGTGATACAATTTTTATACGCTTAGGATGGGGCTAGCCTCATCTCTCAAGTAATGTTGAAGTAACACTCAACATCTTGTTATAGACAAAAAAGGTTACAACAAGAAAAGTTCCTAAATAAGGCTTGTAGTTATCAGAGGGGTTGTCTATGAGGTGGTAGCTGTAAATGGTGCCACTTATGCACTAATGACTACTATAGTTATTGTAGTTATAAATGAAATCATTAACACTATAGCTAAAGTCATTGCCATAGTGTGGCATGTCATTAAGGGGAACTTTATAATTAGAATATGAGCAGTAGTTAGAGCAATAGTTGTAACTAAAATTGTTGGTGTGGTAACCATGGATGTCATGGCCTGCTTGCTTGATTGAATTTGGAGGTAGAGAGTATGGCTATCTTGGACGTCAATTTTAACTACCTTGAAATCCAATAGGGTTTTTTTGAAAAGTTGAGGAATTTTATCCATTAACTTTCTATGTATCTTTAGTGATTCCCCAAGCTCTAGGTAAAGATTTTGTACACTAAGAACCCTTATAGAAAAACTCGCTAGTTGTTGCACTTCATTGACTATTTTATAGATAGTGCGCTCAACTTTTTCCCTAAAATTATTGATAAATGCATAGAGAGGTCTTAAAAATTTGATCCATATACCATATCCTATGTTGGGTGACTACATTAATTATCCTTATTTCTAAAAAAATATCCATAGCTTGTCTCTCTTGACTGTTCAACTGTAGGACCAAAGACTTTATGTCTTGGTGCCATTCAATTAAGGCATCTCTCCTGGTAGCTATGTAGTTCTATGCCCGGGCAGCATTAGGGGCTGATATCATATTTAAATGTGAATAAGCTTTATTCCTAACTACTCCACTCCAAAAATGTAGTTTAGCCTCCATTTTATTCATATTCTATGCCTTATACATCTCCCCATTGAAGATGTGACTCCCCTTTTATAGCTCTGATTGATTGGATGATATTGTATAGTTCCTAATCACACCTTGTATGTTGTCAATGATGTCCATTGAGGGTTATATGGTGGTTATTCCTTGTAATTTTTCAATGGATTGATCATATCCTTTGAATATTTCTTTGATCACCCCTATAGAATCCATAAAGGTATATGTGTCATCTTGGGGTAGAGAGCTCACATCAAAGGAATGTACTTTTTTCCTTTTGGATAGAAATAAGATATCTTTACTTTGTTTTTCACCTCCTACCCTTCTGTAATGAGGGTATTAATTTTGACCCTCCTCATGGTATTCATTTCCTTGTCAAAATTTAACTTGACCACTAATTTCTCAATGACTACTAGGTTTCCCCTACCCTCTTCTACCTATTGTAACTTTTATAGCCATTCTGGTATACTCAAGGTTATTGAATTCTCAATGGCCTTTTTAGGCTCTACTAGAGTGGATTATTGGGGCTTACCTAGAGGGAGTGTGGGCTAGGATTGACTACCTCTAACTAGAAACCTTTTTAGGGGCCATTGTATCTAGAACTAGCTTGCCCTTTTATAGCTCCTTTTGGGTGGTCACCACGACATTATAAGTTTGAGTAGGATGGGTTAGTGGCACCCCCATTTGGATGGATGGTTGATATGGGGTAATAGGTGAAGCAAAGATGGAAGTTTATACTAAGCTCTCAAATGGGACTCATTTCTATGGTTAGGGAGGGTTAGTTGTGTTGAAGTAGATTTACATAGAGGGAGTACTAAGGATATTTTGTAAGTACCTAGTGGTTGAGACAAATGTGAGCCTAGTGGTAGTGGTAGTAGGTGAAGTATGGAGTGGAATAACATAAATCTCATTTAAATAATTTAAATAATGAGAGGGAGTGACAAGATTAGTTACCACTACAATAGAAATTATAGAAGTCGAAGATAAATAATAGTGGGATAAGGTGATTACATGTTGCACAAAAGTAACTAGGGGAACTGTTGTGGTAGTTATCATTAATATCTTTTGGGATGAAGGACCCAAAGACACTCTCATTTATTTTCCACTTGTGGAAGCTAGGGGTCTCGAATCTACTTCATCTTTGATGTCTCCCTCTTTTGAAAGTTTCTCAGTGGAAACTAAACTAGTCTCCAAAATCGCTATACCCCTTGAATGTGCCTCTTCTTATTCAATCCATTCATCCTTAGGATCAATCTTAGTAGTCTCACTAATATATATTGAAAGTGATGTCTCAAATTCACCTTCCTATTCTTCTTCATCTGAGGGCAATTTCTTTAATTCCTCATCACTATCCAACACCTCTGCATGTTCTATTATTCTACAAACCTTCCCTCCCTTCAAGCAACCCCTTGATTCCTCATTATGTACCTCTTAAATAGTTGCATGTCATGGTGAGGTTAGAGGAGTCCTAGGTTTCATTTTGTATATAATAGGTTTCATGGTGAGGGTGGAAGTTTGTACAAAGGGAAGTGCAACAAAAATTGATGAAACAAGTGTGATATTGGGTGGAGATGAGGGGAGAGTGGATGGAAATAAACTAGTAACTAAGGTGAGGAAGGAAGGAAGAGAAACTTCCTACATTGTGGTGAGTGGAGGAAAGGGAAACATAAATAAGGCTCCACTAGTCACCATAGTGGTGGATATTGCATGAATTGGAGGTGAAGGCAGTTTAGGAGAATTGACTAAGTATAGGAAGGAAGATGAAATTCCTAAACTATGGTGAGTGTAGGAGAAAATAACATAGGGAAAACTCCACCAATACCCATAGCATTTATGGTGCCTTGTGTTACAAAGGGTAGAGAAAGCATTATTGCAATTGCAGTAGTTACTATGATGGTAATGGAGGGTGGTAAGGCATGAGGAGATGCCTGAGGGGGTGCCTAATGTTGTGTTCACATTTGTGAAATGGCCCCCTTGGGAGGATTCAAAACCTAGTTCTTGTTTTCAATATTCATGGCCTACTCGTTGGTAGTCTTAGTATTATACTATATGTGCCTGGATACCACCATTGACATGGTGACCTTCTTCATCCTAGCATGAACCTCTACATTGTTCAAGGTGTTCATAAACACCTCATCATGCCAAGTGTGGACATGCCCATAGTTGATCTTTACCATTATTTTGAGTCTCTTTTAGTGTTTCATCACATTCTCCCTAGGTCCCATTATCTATAAGGTGCCCACTTGAAATCATAATGGGCTCATGTTTTTTCCACTAGCTAGAAGTGTTCCCATTTGGTGTATTAAATCTTGCTAATACTAGGTGGATTTAGGTGCATAGCTCCCTACCTCTTATTTCTTACTTGAACATCCACTGATTTAGCCAATTAGGTAGCAATTTCTTATTCTACAATTTTATTTGAGACCAACTTAGGTAAATACATTGGCTAGGATCTAGTTCCCTCTATCCTGATTATGGTGTAGTTTGGATAGAGCCAATAATACCCCATCTTGCCTATGCTCTTCATAATTTTATCTAAGGGCCTGGGCATATATTTTCCATACTTGGCCTAGTATGCCATCAGGTAGAAGGTCTCAATAATCTTGGTCATGCTCCTCCTAAACTTGTAAATGTGGAGGATGTTGAAACTTTCACATATCCTACTCATAAGGTACTCTTTGGAAAGCTCTCAAGGCTCATTGAAAGATGCATGGATGGTTTTGGTTATAGTATCCACCATGTAGGACATCATATAGATGTTGCAATCTAGGGAGTTATTAAAATTAGTTATTGTGCTAATGATGTTGGAACTGATTATTTCCTCTATGGAAGTTATCATTTTTGAAGGTGAGACTAAGGTCGAGCAAGGAAATCCACACCTCATTCACATAAGTCATTCTAGGGAAAATGTAGATTATATTTAACAAGGCCATGGTAATTCTAACTCCAGGTTAGAAAGTGTCTATTGGGATAGCAAAAATAAGGCCTCTAATTGTAAAAGTAATGGGGTCATGGGCCTATTCTTGTAGCTTGGTGGCTACATTGTTAGAATGTATCCAGGTATTCACTAATATTTGGTTATATGCCATCTTAGGGGTAGGTATCCTATTGTACCTTTCAAATGCTCTACCACTAAAGTGGGCCACTGGTGTGCTATTTTGGTGAAAGTGTAATATTTTGCCAAAAATTTTACCATTTGTAAATAAATCAAATAATAAGTTGATGCAGGGCATTACCTCAGATTTAGCTATGATGTTATGCAGACCAACTATCTTGATTGCTAATAGGTCATCTTAGTACTTCCATGAGAATGTAAAGAGTTGGTCCTCTAGACTGCAAGGTTTGGCCTTATTGACTTCTTCCCAAATAGAAGAGAATGATTGAAATTATGTTTGAGGGTAGCTTCATCAAACACTATGTCAATATATTCTATTGTTCCTAAAATTGAATATGTAGATGGAGGAGGTGATCTTTGAGATGAGGAGGCCATGGTTATGTGGATATGAAACTTATGGTTCATGAGGGTTAAAACTTAGGCTTTTAATTTGTTATTTCGATGGAAATATGAGTGTAATTGGCTCTATAAATTGCATATATTGCCTTTGGATTCACTAGATTTACCTATAAGGTTGTTCAATTCATGTGAATTAATGGTGTCAATGGCTTTGAATTCAATGGACTCATGAGATGGTGATAGTTTGATCATGTCAGACTCATGGGATTGTGACACTGATCGCATTGAACTCATGGGATGGTCACACTTTGATCACATCAGAATTATAAGATGGAGCCACTTTGTAGGATCATGTTGAGACACTTCCTAGGGATATTTCATATAATGCCTTTCTTGAGTCATTATTTGAATGATCAAGATGATGAAATTTGCATGATCTTGATTTCTCACATACCCAAGGATTTCATATATTAAGTTTAATCTATCAGTCTTTAGGTAAATAGGATGGAGACACTTGACATAATTACGGAGATTCACTCACTCGGTGAACTTGAAATATTTTTTGAGTGTTGAAATGTTGTGGGTTCACAGGTGCATGTCACATGTCCTTGACTATTTAAAAATGAATTATTAAGCTTAATGTCATGGGTACCCTTGAAGGTATTACAAGGCCCTTCATGGTATCACCTAGTACTACCTTCAAACCTTCAAGGGTATCCATATGCATGTTTGAAAGGTATCTTCTAAGAGATACCTTCAAACTTTTGGGTCCACAACAGAGGTTCAAATCACATATAGGATCTCAAAATATAAGAATCTAATCATTTCTCATTATTTTTTTCAAAACCCCCATTGCTCAATATCAATTTTTATGTTAATAAAATACATGGTTGAATATTGACACAATTAGCTATTTTTATCTACGTGGCTATTTCACTCTTACACAAGTTTGAAATGTATCTCCTAGGAGATACCTTCAAAGTAGGATGAAATGAGAATTGAAGTATGTAGTATATGATATTAAAAGCTATTATTTTTTTGGATTTACATAAACTATGTCATTACAAAAATGTTATACATTACCTTTTTAACATTTTTAGGTTTTAACATATCTCCATACTTATGTTATGTTATAAATATAACTTTATATCCTATATAAAGGTATAAATTGGAATAATTTTATAAATAACCTAATTAACAAATCTTCTCATGTCTTTTGTAAATTTCCAAACTAAAAAATCATATGTCAATGGATTTGCTATTAGGAGACTATGCTTCTGACATAAATAATGGTAAGGTCATTGGTGAAGGAAGAATACACAAAGTGGCAGGTCCATATACTAAATTTATAGAACCCATAAATCTCACTCCCACATGCCATAATGAGGAAATACCTATTAAATGTGTAAGTGTTAATGTGACTAAATCTTGTGATCTAACTCTAACACTTTCATTTCCTATAGTTTTTGTGGATAATTTGGGGGATGTAGTTGATAGTTTTATTATATGGAGCACAAGAATGATGCAACATGTCACATAAAATTTTTCTATAGATAATGACATGGAAAAAAGACAAAATAATTTGAGTTCATTTTTGCATATACAACCATTGCAATAGAAAGCTCTTGGTTAGATCCATTTATTCAATATATTGATGATCCTACCACATTTCAAAGCCCAAGAAAAAAATTTCTTAGGAAAAGTGTGCATTTGTTACAAAAATGTATAGCTCTTGTAAATGATGAAAAAATTTCTTTTGGTTATGTTGAGTTCGTATAACCAGGGGATATTTTAGGTTGCATTCCTATCCCAATGTTAAAAAATGAATTGGGAATTTATATAAGTTATACAAAATTATGAGACTTGAATTATAGAGGTAACTAAAACATCTATCGTTAGTTGGCCTTACAGAAAAATAGTAGACACTAAGACTTGTAGAGCAATCAATTTACCATACATGACAAAAAAGGAGAAATAAATTAGAAATTTTTGGGATGTAGTGGATAATGAAGTCACTCCTTGATTGACATTACTAGTGCAAAGGCATCCAAAAAAATTAACTTGTGATTACAAATACTTGGGCCAAAAAATAAATCAGTCAAGCACTTCACTCAGCCAAGTGGAGTTTGATGAAAGCATAGATAGTGAGATTTATATAATGTATGTAGATAAATGTTATACCAAAAAATGTTTTTAATCAAGATTTTCATTTGAGATTCTAAAATTTGGAAGGATAAAATTTATTGATTCCACCATAACAGATATGAGGCAACATGTCTTGGATGCCCTTTCTACCAGTTTGTTTAAGAAAAATAAAAATAAAACTATCATTGATATTTAGGGTACAAATATATGTTTGGAAGCTTGGCTTAAAATATATGGATTGAAGAGAAGTAGCTTTTTTGACATTTGAAATTTTCAAAAAAATGGGGAATGAAATGCATTCCATGTAGGGAGATTTCGATGAAAGCTACAAAAGAGGACAATGACATCTAAATATTTATTAGACCAATTGGTGGATGATTTTGTAGATGTTTCTTCATGACTAACATGTTAGGTGGATATAGATGACTCATGAGAAAATGTTTGACATATTCCAACATATTTCACTCAAGAATTTATGAGGTGCCACATCAATGCACAACTAGTAGGTAAAAAATATGAGCCAATATCCCAACTAAAATTTAATAAAATGTGGAAATTTTTTTTCATGATGTGACCATAGACATGTCTGATGACTTTATTATGTGAAAAAAAATGCATCTTATTAACTCAACAAAAATGCTCTGGGTCCTTCTCTATAGATCAGGAAGATCATATTGATCAAGAATTTATGATGCACTCAAATCAAATAATTTCTACAAGATAAATGTATTACACACATAAATGAATCTTAGAGTAATACCCTAAAGAATACCTCACTGTCATTCATGACAAGGTGGAATGTCAAAAAAAAAAATGCTAAGGATAGTGACAAAAAGCAAAGCAGTTATCGACAAAATATTAGAGTTGTCAATGGTAGGGATTATAACACATGGTCATGGTGCAAGGGAATATGGGCATGTTTTTTACCATATATTCTTGGAGGTTCTAACTTTACTATCACCTCATTGCACAAGTGCTTCAAGGATATGAAAAAAAATAATTCTAGATACTTATGGATATTTAATATATAAACTTAGATCTTCAAAATATCCATTGTATGATGCACTTTTGTCTAACAACTTCTACCTTAAATGTAAGAAATATAGAGAAAAAGCACAATTAATTGGTGCCTTCAAGAAACTTCCTTACAGACTATACCTTTAACTAGACAATTGTTATGGGGAAAACAAGAAAAACTACTTCCATCGATAATTATATTTAAAAATGTCAAACCTTCTATGGAATTAATATTAAATTTAAAAATTCACAAAATCATTTTTTTTGTATAGGTATGTGTTACAATATTTATCTTTCCTTGTCTACAAAGGTGTTTTACTCAATGTTGAGGTTAGATTTATCCCTGTAGGACATACCCATGAGGACATCGATGGCACATTTGGAAACATTTTTGAATGTATAAAGAGGAAAGATGTATGGAGTGTGCTAGAGATGATGGATAGTTATAGGATGTGTGAAAATATAATAAAATTCACATCATATTTCGAAGAGGTATTGGATTTCAAATACTATGTTAATAGTTACCCTCTGAAGGGAAGAAATGAAATAGTAAGATTGATAAAAGGTTAATATTTTCATCTATGCATGGAGCCAGGTCAACCCATTATGCATTGCAAAAAATATATAAGAGATATAATTGGTCTGCCCCGCCCCCCCCCCCCCCCCCCCCCCCCCCCCCAATTACATTATGTGGAACAAAATAAAATGGTGAGCCAAATGTTCCAAAAGGTAATCCAACAAAAATATATTTCAAAGACTTGAAAATTATTTTTTTGTCTCAAGATTCCATTGTTTCAAAAGTCTCAGATAAAAGTAAAATTAAGAGTGAAAAAGAAATTAAATATAAATTGATTATGTAAAATAATTCAATCAATTGGTTTGAACAGAAATGGTAAGTGAAAAGATCTAGCATATTACTTCCAAAACATCCATAACATAATGAAAGAAGACATGTTACCTTCTGAAGTTGAAAGTATAGGAGATTTTTGGCCTAGAAATCACCATGACATACCCCTGCATAGAGATCTGCACAAAATAGTTCATGATAAGACCCTTGATTTTGGAGTGGCATATATAGATACATATGTTGGTCCAAGAAATAAAAGAACCAAAATTGCATTTGATTCAGCTCAAGATGTGCAAATCAGAGATATGTTATTTGCTAGACTTGATGATTATACATGACTAGAATACACAGTATGGGTTGCTAGAGATAAATGAAATATTGAGATACTACAGACAAATGGAGATATAGAATGAAGGGTTAATGTAGCATAGTTCATCCTAGTTCATGTAGAAAAAAAAGATGTAGAAGTAAAAATTTATTTAGGCTGGTTAGATAAGAAATGGAAGTCAATCCTGACTGACACATCTTTACTATCCATACTCATAGATAGTACCATCTACACTTAAAAACTAAATAAAAGTTGGAGAGGTCATACACTTGTTCTTACTGATTTTTTGAAAGGCATTGTAATAGACTATTTGAATGTATCACCCATCTAGGCACTACCAAAAATAGTGATAAAAGGATTGGGAAATTTTAAATGGTGTTTCCTTAATTTTGGAATGAGAAATATGATTTTTTTTTCAAAATTTAGTCCATTTTTTGGGAATGTATAATGTTTTATTATTTTATTTAGTTATATTTATTTCTAGTGGCACTTCACATTTTGAGTCTTGGAAAATACACTTTGGAATTTGAGTTTTATATTTTCTACGATGACAATTCATTATTTCAGTAACTATGCATCTATTTAATGGATTTTTACTATTGGAACGTTCACTTCACATTTATGTGATTCAAAATGGTCTTTAACTTTTGTGTATTCCAAATATCTAGATGTTTTTTGTGAATCATGAAAACCTCTTTGACTTTTTGGTTTTTCAAATTAAACTTCACATTTTTCATCCTTAAAAAGGGTCTTCAGAAAATGTTCTTTGTAATTTGCACATCAAAATTTACACTTCAGATTTTGTACATTGCAAAATATATTTTGGTATTCCCGTGTTTGTAAAAAGGTATTCAAGGTTTACGCTTCAGAATGACCCACTTACACATCAAGATTTTTTCTTTAGCATTTATGTATCAATAAATGGTATTTGGATTTTTAATTTTTCAAATTACACTTCGTACAAGCACCCAAGATTGTGCCATGTGGTATAATCTCAATGAATCAGTTATATAGAAGGATGACCAGTCCAAACAAAATCCTTAAACAATATAAGCACCTGAGATTATGACACATGTCATAATCTCAGTAACTTGACTATGTGGAAAATTATATTAATAATATAATAATAAAAAACCCATGATTGACATGTGGCATGTACATAAATATAAGATAAACTTTAACAGTAACAAGGACATCACTTGATTCAGACTAAATGGATAGTTCAAATCCAATCAATTGCTGATGTGTGGCATCCTAGTCATCTTAGGTGATTTAAATCACATATTGCCTAAGTGCTCAATTCATGTATGAATTATTTTTCATTAAAAAATAAATTTTCTAGGCTTATTATCTATAAATGCATAGTCTATGAACTAGTTTGAATGACTATATAAATTGAAATAAAGATATTAGAAAGACCACCAGCCTTCTCACTATTTTGCACATTTAGATAGATGTGATTTACTTGTAATAAATTCAACTAGTTTTTAATTGTTTTGGATTATTTTAAATAATTTGGACTTATTATAAATATATTAGATAGATGTGATTTATTTGTAATAAGTCCAATTAATTCTGGATGAAGTCCAATTTATTTATGATAGTTTTCAACTATTAATTATTTCTAATCATTTTAAATAATTTGAACTTATTACAAATACATTATATAGATGTGATTTATTTGTAATAAAGCCAACTTAATCTTGATACAGTTCAATTTAATCTTGATATAATCCAATTTATTTCTGATAGTTTTCAAAAATTTGGACTGTTGATAAGTCCATATTATCTAAAATAGTCCTTATATGATATCCCTTCAATTTAATAATCTCCAAGTCTAGACCACTAGTATTCATTTTCTTCCTCCTTAGGACTAGCCTTGTCATATTTTCATTTAATTCACATATGGCATTGAATAGACATAGCCAACCCAATAGATTTTACCAATTCCTTTTGGGTTATCTATCCCAACTATGCCTAATTCCCCATACCTAGTATTGACTAAGAACTCTAATATCTTGTCCTCACTCACACTGAGGTTTCTTGGGAATCTATCTCCTCTCAATTTTCTAGTCTCAAAGAGAAACATGCCATTGGTGAGATATTTTGGTATCATCATAACCATCATTTACCACATGTTATCCAAAAACTCATCCTTACCCCTCAACCTAATCAACCAAACCCATAGACCCATCAACCTATCATCTTTTCATTAATTATCTTGGCTAGACCTTGGGAAGTTGAGTTTATGAAGGTTGGCACCATTTTTATCATATACAATAACATAATGTGTTTAACTAAGTGATTTTTGTGATACATAGGTCACCTCAAAAGGGTGCATATTAATAGATTTGTCATGAAGATTCAATCCTACATGCATTGATAATTGATACTTTGGGATAAATTACATGTTTTATAAGGTTTAGATTGGATCAGATTATCAAATTGGCTCAAGTTGTGAGATAGATATATAGATTGAGAAAATTTTGGGAATGTATGCATAGTATATGAATAAATTTTATAGGTACATAGGTGATAAGTTATCATATTTATCATATTGGGGGTAGAATGACATGTATATTTCTAACCTTTTATATCATATTGAGACACATAGAGTAGATTATGGGTCATGAATGTTTTTCATGAATACACTTTATGATTTCATGAACTATTGAAGGTGTTAAAGGTAACATTTTGAATCTAAAATTCATCTGCAGTGGTTGATTCAGTCTATTCACATTTACATATGAGCCTAGTATGTTGCTATGCCTTTACATAAAAAACCTATTTTGGGATTTTGCATTTTTTATCTTGATTTTATTATAGGTTCAAGATCAATAAATGAGTAGTGTAGTTTAATTTTTGTGTTACTCAACTGCTAAGCACTTCTCATTCTTCATGACAATTGGGGCATTTATCTTCCAAACCCATGGTTGTACACATTTACACTCACCTTTGGGCATAATCACCCCAAATCCAATAATTTAGAGGGTAAGATGGTTTGCTTACATATACGCGTATTCCTTCATAGATATTCAAATTTAAAATATTTTCATTAATCCAATTTACTTCAAATTTCATATCATATATGGACATTAATTGTTTTATGTTTCATTGCATGTTTTCATGGATAAAACTTGATAATTGGATCCTTATCCAGAATAAAAAGTGTGGTTACACACTAACTTATAAAATATTTTAATCATTTTACTCTAGCATTGTTGATACTATCAAAAAGGGTGGCATTTATAGACACTAAAATATGGTATTAGACACTTGACAATGTCAATCATGACCTATCTTTACCATGCATGACTTGTACATAAATATATGACTCTTTCCTAGTTATTCACCTTTCTATGGGCCTGACTTTTTTGAATTTGATATCAATAACGTAGTTAATGTATAATTTTATTGGTATCCTAATCAAATTATCTCTTAGTCATCGAATGCATGTTTCCTATTACTTGGGCACCTTTGGTTATAGTAAAATGGATTTATATATTAGATTTATGCACATGTATTACAGTTGTTTACTTGCCTTACAATAATCATTTTACCAAATTTAAATCCTTCCTATGGGTTTCCATGTATGTTCTATGTGTTAGTGGAAAAATAAATTAGCTAAAGAGTTAAATACATATACAAATTAGGCCTAAACCTATTAATATCTAGTAAGCATTTATCTATCTCCTACAAAGAGAACTCCTATCATATACACATTGAGAGGAAAAAACTTAAAGTTTATAAATTATAAAACCTTCAAAGGATTAGGTCCAATCCAAGTGTAAACCACCCAATCCAAGTCAATTTTTATATTTTTAAGATTAGAAAACAAAGTTACATGTTACATACACACTAGAGGATCAATATTGCATACATACAGCTCAAGAAGAGAAATATGTGCAATTTAAACCCTATTTAGAGCATTAAAAATGTAGGCAGTGCTTATGAACTCAGTAAGGGGTTGTTAGGGTCAACTCAACCAATGTTTTCCATCCCTTATTTAGGTAAACCTAGTTTTAAAAGTGGAGATATGGATTTGAGGTGAAGGAGAAATAATTATAGACTTACACATAACATCGATCTTATGATATTACACAAAATTAATAATTTATAAGTAGGCATAATGACCTATGTTAGAAAAATATAAAATATATTAAAAATATGTTTCCAATAGGGTTTAAATTCCTTCATATTTTTAGAAGTGTCTAGTTATTATCTAGCTCATCTAGATAAGTTCATATAGTCAATCCATATTTAAAAGACTCTTAATCCAAATTCAATCCTCCTTGCCAACTACACATAATCTTTGAATTGAACCTAATAGTAATAAGATAAGTATTATTTTTTTCTTGACCATTTCTATAAATAAAAAAGTGGAATTGAACATTCGATGGTATATTTTGATCTACTTAATTAAAATATATTTAATAATATTCATATTTTTATGCTTGTTTACATTCATTAAACCTAAATAAGATAGAACACACACATATAAATTCATTAAATAAATAAAGAAAGAGTAGAGGGATAAAAATACGTACATTAGGCTAACTTATTAGCATATTTATTAGTGCAAGTGGCACATTATGAGAGATATTGTAGGTGAATCTCAGTATGGAAAGAAGAATACCTATGTATTCTTAGGTGGGATTCCAAAGACTAGGTGTATCTTGCTAGTTTAGTTTCTCTTCTTGAATATTCAAAGACCTTTTAAAAACTATCCTTTCTCAAGTGTGAGTTACTAAAACCTAAGTCATCTTCTTATAAAAGTGGTTTTTTATTCATGAGTAGAAAAAATTAGACGTATTGCTTATAAAAAATTATAATGAGGAGCCCTATATATACATATACAAATCCTAAAAATTGCCTATCAAACATAATTGTTGGCTTCACACCCACCAAAGTAGTATGAAAAGTGTTATCATATACACTACTACCTCAGATTGGTAGAAAAAAATGGCTAATGGGGGAACTAAAAGATTACTTCAATTGGGCTTACAGAGAAGAACACAACTAGGAATAAGTGGATGTTAGAATGATATCATGAACAAATAGGTGGAGGGTGAGTAAATGATGGTGAATGATGGAATATATAGTAAATGTTCATTAGGGGAATCTTTCAAAAAGTGCCAAAAATTAACCCACCCCATCTACATACCCTTAATAGGATGTACACTTTGGGAGATTATTGCACTAAAAAGTCCCATAAGATAAGTCATTAATTTATAAAAAAATATAAGTGTGAGCATAATCTACTAATTTTTGTGTATGTCATACATAGAGATAGGGGTTGGAATATTCATATTATATTATATTACATGAGTGTTGAATATCAACCTATTTAATAACATAGATCTAACTAAATTAGGTCCCTCATAATTACACCCTTTTTTTAGGCTCAAACTCTTGGAGTGGATTAGAGTTTGGAGAAAAGAGAAAAAAATTGGAATATCTAAGTATTAATTCAATAATCTATGAGAGATTTTCTTATTAGAGGTCAAAGATAAATACACACATAAAATTTTAGAAGGATTGAATTCTATTGTCAAAATTGAGCCATAAAATCTTGGTCTTTGTCAAAAATCAAGTACTTCAATTTTAGCTATTTTTATGCACTATTTTGATTTACAATGAATTTATAAATATGCTTTAATTCCTCCTAACCAATTTTTGAGTCACTTTTAACTTCTAATAATGTACAAAAAAATGTCAAAATTCAAATATTTATCTATTTTCCCTTTTTGTCTATTCAAGTATTTTAATTTTCCAATTATATATTATTTAGATCTAATTTATGCCTATATTATTTTACTTAGTTATGTTTTACATTACATATCCTCTTTTAATGATTAATTCAGTTTATCTTGACCATTATATACTTTTTTCCATAATAGTTGTGAAAATAACATTGGACCCCGTATATAATATGTGCTAAATATATTTAAAATAACATATTGACTTATAATGCATTTAGATAAGATAATATAATGGGTTTACCCAACCACATTTAATGTGGCAACACTATGTATCGCATAAAGGGTTAGGGCAATTTATTATGTACCTAAAGATGATATGATATATTTTATTGCTTAGTTTATAAGTTTAAGTTGATTTTTTTTTTTGTTTTTTTTTAATTTATTTATTTTTTATTTTTTATTTATTTTTATTTTTTAATATAGAGGGAGATGGGTTATCCTAAACTACATTTACTTAAACCAAAAAAAGGAAGAAGTTTTAATTAATTATTGAAAGTTAACCATGATCTCCATGTGATATTTAATTTATATATGTCTTGAGTTCAAACAAAATTATGATAAACCAAGAAAATTTAGTTTAAATAATTTGAATGTTCAAAAAGTTAATATAAATAAAGGCCAATATTTTTTAAGCAAGTTGATTAATAAAAATATCTTGAATAGAATGCAAGAGGTAACTTGGGCTCAAAAAAGTTAGTATAACAATGAAAACTTTTATATTAGATAGAAATCTTTTTGTTCTTAGAAGATATTGATTGATTACAAATTAGCTCTTATATATTTCTTAATTATTTAATATTTAGAATTTGGAATACTAATCTATGATATAATTAAAGGCTTAAGATGTTAACTATGAATATATATAGTGTTTTTACTTTATATATATATATATATATAAACATTTTTTGGACTTGCATCTTTTTTCGATTTTAGTATTTTTTTTTAAACTTATTTTTATGCTTACTATGTTTGAAAGTGGATTTCTAATCTTTTTCTTTTTTTAATCTGAACTCATCTTTTGGAAGGTTCAATTTTTATACCTAAAATGTTTGAAAGTAAACGTGTAGTCTTTTTTTATAACCTAAGCCCATCTTGTAAATAATTTCTTTATTTATAAATTCAGTAATTAATTTACATAACTTTTAATTAGAACTTTTTCATAATTATTATTTTTAAAAAATTAAAAATCTAAAAGACTACATTATTTTTTATATAAAACTCATAAAAGTTTCAAGAGTTAATATATTTACCTCTATATATCCACATATCCAAAGATAAACATAAAAATTGGCCTTCAAACTTTTGTATTTACAAGGCCTTTCTCCACCATAGGAAGAATGTACCCTATACCACTACTAGAATCTCACATGACATTCCATTGCAAGATTTACCACTTTTGGAGACCAAACAATAGTGGGGTCATTTTTAGAGTCATTTTTCAGCCTCATGGATAACTTGCCGGCAAAAAGGTGACGAGTTCTAATATATTAATGTTGGTTCCTCCTGCTATTAACATAGAGGTTAAGCAAAATAACGGTGAGGCTTGTTCACTTGAAACTCCCTCCCTGAACGATGATCCTTTTTTAAAAGAAAAAATGACTCTTCCTCTAAATAGAGACATTTAATGGTTACAATGGAGCAAAAAAATGCTGTAAATCATCTTGAGAAAATTATAATTACTAATTTAGCTGGTGGTCTTAGCAAAAATGAAACGTACTTTGCAGATAGATATTATGTTTAATTATATTTATGAAGAAGACATACTCAGATAAATACAGTGAATACAGTCAAGGTATGTTGAGGAGGAAGACTGTTATAAAAATTTATTTATGGTGCAGAAGGGGTATCATCGCCCCATAAATCCAATCTTGATACATGGCTCGCACTTTGAAAAAAAATAAATATAAATTTAATGAATCTCTTCCCCTCTGAAAAACTGTTTGGTTGTTTTAGGGTTTTATTGAAAGAATGTCGATCCTTAGCCTCTTCTTCAACAATGTTTTGGAAGAAAAAATGTCTGTTAATGATAAGCACGAATGACGTGTGAAACTTTTCAAAGATCGGCTAGTGGTAGGGAGAGGGATAAGGAAAAATTAAGGATGAAAATTTCCAAAATATGGCGTTATTTTTTAATCGTTTTTCTTCGATGGGTTTTGTTGAAGGAATTCGAACAGTCTCCATCTTACTTCAAAAAGTTTGTGGAATGGAAGGGAATGGTTAATGATAGGGAAGATTAAGGGTTTGGATGGTGACAGGAATTGGTTAGCCATAGGAAGGAGTTTAAGGATGAAGATTTCTGAATAATACTGTTTTATTTTTTTAGACTTCCTGGTTCAACTGATTTAAAAAACAGTTGAACCCCTAAGACACTTGCAAAATAATTCATCGTGAATACCTTTATCGATGGGCCATACGGGTATTGTTTTGTTCATTGTGTTGCAACTGTCGATTCTGATGATTAATGCATGGAGCTTACTGGACCGGTGAATCAGTGGTATTTTAACCATGCTGGGAAGGGGAAAGAGAAAAAAAAAAAAAAAAACTCAAAAGTCCATTTATCCAAAACATGTGCAACAGCACACAAAAAGAAAATGAATCTCTTTATGTCCCAGAATGAGATCTCTTTAATCAACCAAAAAAAAAAGCCGAAAAAAGAGAAGAGAATGATATATGCCCAGGCCTCCCTTTTCCATGTTAGGGTTTGGCTCTGATATGGTGTAGTGAAGCCGAACCATTCTATTCAATGCAACAAATATGTCTGCTATTTTATCTTGGTTGTTGAAAACTGCAACCATACACACACTACACTACGAATGTCCAAAAACTATAATAACTATCTGCAATGTCAAATCATTTTCTGCCTAAACCTCTAATCTGTAGTATGTTTGAAAATGGTGGTGTGTCAGCAATTCCAAAGCATTCAATACAGCATTGTATTTCAGATCCATCTGTAGCCGAGCAACATATGCAAGCCCACGAATCCATTCTGGGCATCACAGGGGAGTCCATAGCTTTGTTTAAATTGTTAACCGTAATTGCACCTGTAACAATCCACATTCGACTTTGAACAAAATTTACAATTATTTGTAGTCCTGTATTATTTAATGAAATATACTGACCTTTGATCTCTTCGTATGTTTTAATCAAAAGCAAAAGCAGGAGCAATGTGAAACAAAATATTTTGATTGTTGAAGCCACCATTGTCATCCTCTCTTGCAGGTTAAAATTTGGAGTTGCCATCTCTTGTAAATCGAAAGATTGGATAATTATTCCCATTTTATTAGCAACTAATATTTTTCCTAGTCTAAGCCTACCCATATCCACTGTTTTCAGGAAAATCTAGATGACGATTTGATATGTCACATTGGAAACTTTCCTTTCCACTGATGTTGATTGCTTTAAAGGCAGTGCTTTAATTAGACTTAGCCCAAATCAGAGTAGTAATTTTATCATCTCATTCTACCAGTTGTCACTTAAATCACGCCAATTGTTTCCTAAATCAAGGAAAGTCTGAAATATTCCTGTGATTAGTCCTGTTCGAAAATCTCTTCCACACCCAAAATAGCGTTGCATGAAGGCGTCAGCATCATAGGAAAGAACAGTAAATTTTGAAATACGACTGCGACCTTCACTGTTGGGGATTGTTGAGAAAACGACGTGTCGTTGCCCCCTTTTAGGGCTACAATCTTTGATTAAAATCAATGCTCCGTGGAAAACGTGTAATTTTTTTTACGTATTATTCTGGCTGAGTCGTCAAATCCCTCAAATCGACCTGCCATGACGATTCACTGGGCCGTTAACTTTTGAAGAAAAGAAAAACCAAACAACTACTAACTACTAGCTGTTCAAATGCTACAAGGTTTGCTTGAGGTAGAAAAACTAACTTCTAGTACAACATAAATTTAACATTTATTGCAACATATGGGACAGAACATTAATACAATAGTTTCCATTTAGAACATGCACAACCAAGTTATGAAGGAAGGTATAGTTTTAAATTTCATAATATCAATTAAATGTATGTGTGGGGAAACATTGCAAACCCTACTGGGTTATATGTATGACAATTGATAAAATATAAGTATGACGATAAAATAATCACTAGTGCATTTTAATGTATCAGCACTACATAAAAGAGTGTATGAATTGTTATTTATGTTTTCTAATTAATCATAGTTTCACGTATTATTTATTCATTAAAGTAGCTATTTAGTATCAACATTTTTGAAGAGGTGAGGAAGAGCAATATCAAGGCATTTTACCTCCAACCACAGATGCCTCATACACCTTTCTATTATAAGAGGACATACCCTTGAACAAGTCAGAAGATAAGATTATCCAATAAGGAAGAGTACCAAAGAACTATGTGCCACAAAAGTATAAGGCACTATCACAAGTAGGCAACCCAGATAGAACTAGATAAGCTTGCTATCTACTAACCATAGATGACATACAACTGAACTTAACTATACGAGGAACTTAGAAAATGATTACTACAATCATTAATTTAGACAAAGACTTATTAGATAATAATTAACCTTGTACCACTCAATCTCCTTAAAAAAAGTGTGTTATTAAAAAACTAAATATCTAGAGTGATTACATGCCCACTAGTCCATCAAGCATGACTATCTCAAACTTCATATGACAAACCACCTCCATACGTTCAAAAGTGTAGGTCTGGTATATGTGATATGAGAATACAAAGGGAGCCAATGGGAACAAGATTCTCATTGTCTCCACCATCATATTCATCTCCATTCCATTAGGTCTACTACATTCATACCTATGCCATGCAGGGAAGAAAAACTAAAAAATATATGTAAGATACAACATTTATTTAATAAAATATACAAACCAAGAGGGATTATCATCCACATACATATATAGCTTATTAACAAGAGAGTTTAATATTGCACGACACTTTATACATCAAATTCTATCCTAGCATTCTAGTAGATTGAAAAACTCGGTACCCATACAATTGCCCATATAACATTTAGTTTTAACAAGTCAAGAAGAAGATAGATACAACTAGTACATGTTTGTAAATATGCCAACCAATTTTCAAGAAATACAATGTAAAATTTATGGTTCATATTCATTCAATACAAGGTTACAACAATGCACATGGTTTTCAAGGGTCTCGTATAGTAGAGGTGGTGGTGGGAGAAACCTCCCCTTGACTCCTCTACTATTGAACTCATGGACCTACCCCATACCACATTTCAATATCCTTAGATTAGTTTGGTAGTTTTACCATAGCTTGGATAGCTTATTGGCATAATGCTAAGAGCTATGTACAACAATTATTTTCCATGATAGATAGGTTCCATCCATTCCATCCCATACTCCATATAGTGAATCCAAATGCTCCATAAGAAAATAGAACCCATCTAACACTCATGCTTATATAATTATTTAATATACAATAAACTAGAGTGTAAAAAGTAGTATACCCTCTACAACCCATCTAATCAAGGCATGGTGAAAATAAGCCTTGTCAATATAGTTTCCTTGGTCTTATATTGCATGTATATTCAAATGGTCATACAATATTTTTATCTAGAAAAATAATGCTCTAAGATGTGCACAATTAACTTGCATTGTGGAGATAATATTTAAAAAGCATAGATCAACTTAGTTGCCAAGTTAGTGTTTTCATTCACATACAAGATTTTAGGATTGACCCTGCAATTCAATCACATCCTATCAATAGGTGAACACCTACATGATTCTTCCTACAAATCTTAAGATACCATTAAATACTCAAAAGAATGGATCCATAGTCCCAAATAAATACATCAATTGTTTAGGCCAAAAACTATTTTTAATTATAATCTGAATGAAGACTACATGCTTAGGAAAATGGTTCAACAATTCATCAATCAACTAGACATACAAGTATATCAATATAAATCATAATTATGTATTTCAAGAGAACATAGTGACAATCCAAAATGTTATCTTCTAGGGCATACATAATCCTAAGTTCCACAGGCATCACAATTTCATTTATGAATCCATGTACCACCTACTTAGAAATTTAGTTCAAGAGGAAACCCGCAGGCCTCAAGTCCCCTTAAATAGAATGATAGCAAAAAATATTGTACTGAGCAATGTCTTTCCATTTATAAAACATACCAAATTATGTATAAGTATTAAAAATAATAACTTCATTAGATGCAACAATCTAAGGGTGTATATAATTTATATACTACGCATTAGAATCAACTCATGCAATGAAAACATATCCTAGGGTTTAATTTAATGGATAAAATCTAACTTATGGGAAGTACATAACAAAGCACAGTACAAACATAACACAAATATCAGAATAGTGATAGAACAAACCCTAAGTCCATCAAAGGGACAAAATAAAACAAATCATAATAAATTAATGATACTAAGATCAAAATGGTAATATCATAGGTATGAATATGCACCTTATAGTCATGACTAGTCCACATTATCATTTACCCAAAATTGTTCTAATAACTACCAATTATTTATATTCTTATATCACATACACCCCAACTCCATGGTAAGCACAATGCAAAATCCAGAAGTACTAATCTAAACCTAATCAAGAAGGATTATGAATAAGCGCACCAACATTTTTAAATCTCTTTCAAAGACAAGAGGAGATATTTTATAAGCTAATAGCCACATGAATATATGTGTAGACATGTAATTTTGGTACAAGTTTTATTATTAAAATATTTTAGTGTCATTTTGTGCATATATTCCATTAGTTCAGTTTTGATAATTATCATCACTTTTTTATTTTTGGTTTTTTGTCTCTTAATTTGGAATATGGCCTCATTTCTCTTCTTTAATCTATTTCCTCTCTTTTGTGTTTTTTATTTCTGGGAACCCATCCTCTATCCTCTCTCTTATTCTTATTTTGTTTGTTTGATTACATAAGCTGAATTTCACCGTTCATTGAATTTGTGTTGTATTGATTCAACAATAGCGTTTAAACCATTGATTTTATCATTTTATCCTTTTTCCCTTAGCCCCCCTTCCTTGGCTTTCGCTTGTGTAGGCCTATTTTTTCAACTTATTTATTTTGCCTTGTGTCATCTTATGCACCAATAGGAATATAATTGTAATAATGAGCAGAATATATATACAAAGCCTCCTGAAGGATTTTAGATAACAATAATAAAGAGGAACAATCAAGCATTTAAAGTCTAGGTAGACTCTACAAAGATATATTTATGCTCTTAAGGAATTGTATCAAATTTTATATACATTTTGTATCAAAATAAGGTTTAGGTGAATTATGTGTAGTTACACTATACTTGGGGAGGTATAAAACAAATTTCATAGGCTCATAATTCCATTCACACTACTCTATCTAACTAAATTGGCTTTGATTCTAAGCATGTCAAATATGTAGCTATAACTCTTTTAAGGTTGCTTGAGCCAACTACCCCTTGTCTTGTTATCTATATACTCTTGTGATTATTTGTGGTGACATAGGTCTATAAAGTAAAAGAAAAGAAAAATCTAACATCATTCACACCAATTATTGAAAGTGACTACACAACATAATATGACATCACTTTCCGCACTTGTCATAAACATTATAGATATTGAAATTGAGTGACATATAAATTAGGTGCTTGAGAAAAAAAATGAAATTTCTAAGGGTACATATTTAACTAACCATCGAATCTATCCTAATGATATTAAAAAATTCACTTTGAGGCTTTGAATCTATGTATCCCCATGCTTGATGCCAATCAAATTTATAAGACATAGGGACAATCACTTCTAGATTCATGTTCTAGTCTCAAAATCCATATAACATGCTCAAGTGCTCAATTTCAATATTTTCTCTATCCTTTCATTATTTTACATTACTTAGTCATCATATTTTCTCATTTTTTACTTTTTTTGCCATAAGGTATGGGTCAATACACAAAGTTGGGGGACAAAAAGGGGGGCATTTTTAGGAAATCTTTTCATTCCTTAAAAAGGGTGAGTGCCCTTTTTTAAAGGATGCACACCATTTTTTAATTAAAAACCAATCCAAGGAATATATTTGTTGGTAATGAACTTAAAAGTAATAAAAAAAAAAATCTTGGCACAAAGGGTACATGCCCTTTCAGGACCCAAAGGGCATACACCCTTTAAAGACTACAAAAAATAGCTAAAAACACAAACCCATGCAATTTCATCACAATTCACATTATTTACTTCTGATTGAGGAGAGGAAAATAGAGGGGATGTGTGTTATTATTCTCCAAACATTCCCACCAAGATTTAACACTTGCATCATAGACCCAGGTATGTTGTTTTTTCCCTTTGGCATGCTTAGGGCTTGTAATGATATTTTTTGTAATGCATTTTTTTTATAATAATCACAATGCAAGGTGGAATTGAAATCAAAAATTAATTTATCACATGAAATATTTAAACTTTATAATATAAACATTTGTTTTTTATATTTTTTGAATCTTTATTTGATGGATTCATTGCCTAAAGAAAACCTCCAAAAGAACCCAATGAAAACCCCCAACATTTTAACTTTGTAAAAGAAGAATAAAAATTAAATAATTAGTAATAATTACAAGTGGAAAAAGTTAGTAATTATCATTAATATTTTGTGTGACTCTTTAAAAAATAGTGCATGCAATTCACTTGTTGATACATTGGAGACCAATCATAATGAAATGGGAATTGTCACGTCCAAACTCGATGAAATGCTACATCAAAGAGAGGTATCAAAACATTATTATTCTAATAAATTATCATATGAGGATATGAAAAATAAAAATATAAAATAATAATAATAATAATAATATGCTTTATTTCATATTCCCGATGTATACATCTAAATCCACTTGCTTCATTTAATTTCATTAATACTCTTATTAATCAACACTAATTACACTAATCCCATTTATTCTAATTCATCCCATTCTAATATCCCATTTTATCCTTCTAATTTATCCTAATCCTAGCCATTTATCTAATATTTTCCCTTACATTATTCTCCTTCATCTATTAACCTTAGTCATCCCACTCCTTCAGTAATTCTTCTTAATATCTTAATCTAAACCCACTTACTTATTATTTGGGAATTTTAAATTCCCATGACCCCACCTAACCACTTACTAGCCTACACCCTAGCCTTTCCTTCATCCCTATGAATCCTAAACCTCATTATCTCCATCTAAACACCCCATTATTCCCTAAACTAATTATGAATCCTATAGAACTAGAGAAGCTCCTCTAAGATTCTAGAAGTCTATAAACTATAGACTTATAAGCAATTTTATATTATCTTGAAATTCCCTCCATTATTCTATAAAATTCCATGCTTGGAACATGGCCAAAACATCTAGAAAGTTTCAAACAAATCCATGTCCATCTAGATAACTAAGCCATCTACCAAGCCCATGAACAATCCATGCTAGTCCATGAATCAAACATCCATTATCAACATTTCTAATCAAGAATCAAGCATCACAATACCAATATGAGTCCAAGGTAACATCTCATCCAATCTATTTTATTTTACATCTGTTGAATCATGGTTTAATGCATTTAGGTTTTAAGATTTATGTGTAGGATTGAATAACTATTTCATCTAATTGCATTTAGGTCTTAATAGCTCTAGATCTTACTTAGTGGTTGGATATTTGAGTAATTTAAATTTCATTGTTTAATATATTGAGCTCAAATTTCACCCACCCAAAACCACCAAACCAACACCAATGAGTCTTAAACACATTAGCATTAACTGGTGTATTCATTCAAAGATTAAAACTAACTTTTGGGATAGTTTGCCGATGGTGTTTGATGAACCTCCACACAATAAAAATTTAGTTCCATTGTAATTTTTTAGAAATATTCATTTTGATTTTTTTCTCAAAAAATCCTAAATTATTTTTACATGAAGGCATCTGAAGATAGAAGAGGTGGGTCATCTTTTAATAGACCTTGTGTCAAATATGACCAAAAACCTCCAAAATTGCCCATATAGAAATATAAGGAAAATAACACATACTTTCATACCCAAAATCTTACATTTTAATACAAAAATGGATACGATTAAGGTAATTAGTATTTTCAAAGAGGTCATGACTAATCATGGGATGCATACACTGAAGACTTGTATATAGGCTATAGGTGGTGGCACATATAGTAGTATCCTTCCTACTATTGGTGATTCATGTGGTGGCATAACTAGTTAGCATCCTACAGTTCTTCTACACCATTACACACCATGTGGGAGGAAGTGTAATAAATCACATTTTCATGTTAGAAATATAGGTGTTACATTTGTAAATACAATAAGAATAATAATAGACACTATACATACATTTGTACTAAACACTAGTACACAATAATGTCATTTATAGTTATTTCAACACCTTAGAACACTAGTACACAATAACATATTCCATCTAAAGTTACTTCAGGACCTCAAGACACTAGTAAACAATAATATATGCCATATATAGTTGCTTCACCACCTTGAGTTAGCACATACATATATATGTAGGACTTATTTATTTCATCATATGTATTCACACAAGTAATTAATTATAGTTTGTTTATGTAATTAAATGACTATTATATTTATCTTTTAATATGTCTACTTAGTTGATTAACATCTAACATATTTCATTTATTGTTTGCATAGACAATAACCAATATTTTGGATACTCTGCCTCATTTGAATTTTGTTGTTGAGGCTGCAATTACCACTGTAGTACCCTACACTCAGGTTTTAATATTTTTTATACATCATAGCTTTAGTGTGTTTATTTTCTTGGCCTTACCTTCCTATTTTGAGACATAGAGACATATAAATATATAGGTATATGAATAGAGACAATGTTTCATTATCTTTCTTTCACTCTCTCTCTCCCTCTCACTTTTTCTCCTTCTCACTCTCTCTCATTCCCTCTCATTCCCTCTCACTCCCTCTAATTGTTACTATTTTTATCTCTTTATACCCATCTATCATTCTTTCTTTATGTATAAGTAATGATTTAAATTTATCTTGAATAGGTTATGTCATTTTTCAATTTCATTTTTCATTTGTATAAATGATGACATATGCTATTAGTATCATGTCTAAACTAAAATAGTTTGATAATAATTAAGAAATTTGATTTACAATTATATGTTATTCTCTATCTCTATTTATGTAGAAGGAATAATTTGAACTTATCTTAAAATAGGTTTACTTTTAATGGATTCATAATTGATCTATTTATTTATTTATTTTCTTTTTTATATGATGAGACATGTTATGGATACCTCAATTAGATCCAAACAACATATGAATAACACTATAGTTGTGTCTAAAGATCTAGTATCCCCCATCACCACCTAATTTAAAGACAAATACTAGTAATAACACATAGTAAAATTATATTTTTTAACTAAAGTAATGATACTCTACATCATACTTATATTTGTATGCACATATATCTAATCCTATATTTATGCTCTAGAGTATTCACCACCACTAATATATTCAAGGTCACACAAACATATGAACCCATTTAGGTGGCATGTGGTATGTCCAAAATCACCTTGTTGTAAAATTATGCTCTTGGCAACTCTATCACTTTCCATTCAATAGTTTAATGCATTATTTTATAATTTTTATGTTTTACAGTTGCAATCATTTTATGAGGCCATGCCACATACATTTGATCTATCACCATCTTAGAGGAGAATCATAATGAGATATCAATCACCCTATATTCTACATCTATGGTGATTAGTCACAATTTATTTGGAGGAACTAGGCAATAAGAGAGCTAGTTGTAATGTTAGGGGTAATTATAGGTGCAATTTATTTTGTATGCAAATATGGATAGATTTTTATGCTTATATGATCCAATTTTATGCTTATATGACCTAATTTATATGCCATTATGAACTATTTTATATATCTATTTCATCTAGATTGTATTCTGGTATGGCACATTTTGTATGTCATTATGCCATAATTTGGATACACATACATATTATATATAATATCTATATGAATCATAAAATGTTATAATTTATGTATACATATTTGATTTTTATATGTAATTAATATTACTTGTTGTTGTTTTTTGTTTCACATTATCCTTCTTAGAATTATTCATAAATGAATAAGTTTTCATAGCATAGTTGCGTCAATGAACAGATAGACATTGTTTAGCTTACATTATTGTTGTTTAGAAACTATGTCTATAAAAGGAGTATAATTATAACATAGTTATATCAATTTGAGAATTTATTTGTGATGTTCTTTGTGACATGTATCTTAAAAACCAAATAGCTTTGTAACATGATTTAAAATAATATATATGAATCGTAACATCCTAAAGTTCCACATAAAAGTCCTTTAATCACCCCTAGAGGTTTTTCTTACATTGACTAACCTTATTCATGAGAGAGAATCCACTACCACTGAAATCCATTAAGACAAGGAGGTTTGGGAGAAAGACTTAGGTGATAACATTGAGTTTTTTTTCATTGTACAAAAGACCCAGAAGCAACCCAGAATATATAAAGGCATTCCATAGCATTTTAAACAAAATCCTCTTCTTCCTATAAGGTAAGAAAGGAGTCATTTGTAAAGTGCCCATTAATCAGTTGAAGGTCTAAATTATGGTGATAAGTAACATTTACCAAACCCCTAAAGACATAATTATCCAAAATATAACTAAATCCTTTAGTATCCAAGACATACAGAGAAGGAGCTAAAGGAAAAGCCTGTCTGATAGATTTCTGAAGTTAAAAATGAAGAGATTGGACACTATTACTAGTAATGAAAGCAATAGCATCTTGTAAAAGTATGTTGAAAACATGCACAAACCTAAGGCCAAAAAATATGCTTGAAGCATTGAAATAATAAAATGCAACTATATGTGATCATAATCTTTATTAAAATCAATCTTGATATATAAAGCTTTCTGATTAAAAACCCTAACCCATTCAATACCGTATATTGGGATTCTTTTCCTTATATAGGCATAACTTCCCTTAGGCGTGCACTGAAGTGATTAAAATCTCAATGTGTTGGCACATTGGAATTTCATGAAACAATGAGTTATCATATGCTCAACTGAAAGACACAATGATGGACTAGTTCTAATTAATTTTGTTATGCCATGTTGTAATAATAGTCAGAGGTGCTAGAACACATACACATTAATATGTTATTTATATAATCTATCTTGATACACATTCATTACTCTATGATCAAAAATAAAATGATGGCATAAAGAATCATTGTTACCCTTAACTCAGTTAACTGAACTACAACATACAAATAACTAAAAATCTTATCTCTATAGTCAACTAAATAATGATATTAAGAAAACACAATTTTCATTCATCATATTGATAAGTGATTAAATATTACATAATTGCATCCTTATAATGCAACTCACTCATATAACTCTATCAATACTATCCAATTGAGTAAAAACAATAACAACCACCTTACAAAATTCAATATATGGGTATTTATATTTGGTTTTGCCCAATCAAGTAGTTACAAACATAATTACATTTATGGTGACTTGCCAATGATCATCAACACACTTGATTCATGGTAGATAATTACATTGATTTCATAAGGACCCATTCCTTTGTGTCCTTATATACTCTCTTTGATATTGGATCCTCATTACTGAGTACCTATATTCTCATGGGCTCATGTTGGATTCATGCTTGAATTATTCTCTTTTATCCTTATAAATTGATCTCTAATTATCTTCCACTCTTTGTACGCTCCCCAAGTCTTTTTCTAAGTTCTATGTCCTTTGTTCTTAGGTTCTCCTTTTAACATGCATATTCATTCTATGACTTGGTCCTTATACACCACTCCCATGCCATGGCTATTTGCACTAGTTATGCCAAAAATTATTTATCCAAAATTTTGGGTGCATCATCACCCATATTAAGTCATTAGTCTATCCCAAACTAAGATTTGGTCTCAAACTCTACCAAAAAATCTAGTCTAATCTAATTGAGTTGCTTCTTGACACCTTCCTAATTGTTTAAGGTTTTATACAACTTGGGCATTATTTTTTAAATCACTGCTTTGAGATTCTTTGTCTCCTCAGGTTGGTCAATACACTCACCTAATTTATTTAATAATCATTTAATGGATGTGGAAGCATCTTTATGAATGCCTTCAAGTCTAGTGACCTCAGTGACAACCTATCCTTGGAGAACTATAAAATTTGAATTTATTTCTTATCAGTGAGCACTTATTGTGTCTTTCATTTCCTCCACATCTTTGAATGATTTGGTGTGCTCTATGTAGTATTTTATTAGCAATGTGTTATTAGTAAACTATTATCATTAAACCTCTTTTGCTTAAAGCTATGCTTCTAAAATCTTGTTGGGCTACACCAACTTTACAAAAACCCCATCTAAATTGGGAATTGTGTTACCAACTCTATACAATAAAATTTTTCACACCTCTACTACTCTTGTCAACTATGTCATTGCCTATGTTTACTCATTCCAAGGATTGGGTTATTTCTTACACCATTTCCATAGGATCTCTACCAATATCTCTAATCTATCTACTACCTCACCAGAATGGGGTAATCTATCCTTGAGTCCTAGTTTTTGTCTCAATTTTTTTAATAAATGTTTAATGTTTTCACTTTGGCAATCATTTCAATTGTCATCTAGTGCTTAACCTTGGTTGGATATTCCTCTAGTTTTATTTTAGTGCCAACCTCATTCTTGTATAAAACCACCATCTCTATGTGTTTCTTCTAGGCTCACCGAACATTATACTTCATGAAGGCATTCTTCCTTGGGACCTCATATGCCAACTTTAAGAGTGTTGTGTTAGCCTATATAGGGGTAATCTATTGTGGATCTACGCAAATGGTATCTATAAGTGCCACCATTTCCAAATCCAATATTAGACTATCTAAAGGCATCTCAAAATGGTGTTCTTCATTATATAGATCAAGGGAGAAAGACATCTCCCACTAAGTTTACTCAAATGCGTATTCCAGTGTAAAATGGGAATACATGTGTAAGATCTTATATGTAACTCCCTTCTAATATTGAGTGTAGAGGGTCATGGTTTTATCAGTCTTTTCAGGCCTTAAGATGGAGTCATCAATTATCTCTTTCCCCTTAGAAGGATCTCACTCAAATATATTAATGTCTATTTATTCACTCGGGTGAATAGCCTCGATGTCAATCTCACACATTCCCAGAACCATGTCGAAACCATCCCTCTCTTGACAAATGACATCCTCAAATTCCATTTGTTCATCCTTGAGGGTGGTTGCTTCATGTTGAATTGATTAAGGTGTCTTCACTGAGTTTGGAGTGTCCTACTCTTCTTTTGTAACAATTTTTTTTGGTATTTCCTCTATAATCTCTATTTTCTTTTTGGGTTTTAACATATAAAATAAAAATGAATTGAATTGCCAACCAAAATTTGTTGGAATTTGATGTCGATTTTATTTGACTATGAATTTTACATATATGTTTTATTCTCGAGGTATATGTACAGATGGTAAAGGTTATGAATTTACCCATTAATCATCTCTATAGAAATGTTCATCATTTATGTATCATATATCTAGCTGAAGACATTCATGAAGTATCATATCATGAAAGTATATGGTAACTTTAGCCACCTAGAAAAATCTCTAGAGGGAGTCATCTAGATGCATGCTAGGAAACATGTTGCTTAACAATAAAATTTTATTGGTTTCCAACCTATCGAGGTAAGTCCATTAGAATTTGCCACTCATTGCCAAAAGCTTCCTTAATCCTATCATACCATCACTTCATTTTGATTTTTTTGAGATGGGGTTATTAGTCTAGGGAAAGTGAATGCTTTCAATTGCTCCATGGGGGACTTATTCTCAGGAGGGTATGCCCATTTAAACTCTTTATTGGTGTAATCAGGTACACCAATCTCATCAAACACCATCAATAATAGGAATGCACCCCATGCAAACCTTTAGTTTTGTAAATGGTGAACTTTTTCTATGTCTTCTATAATTCTTTTAGTGAACTACAGTGCCTAATTATATTTTAGTCCATCAGTGACTTGTTAAATGACTTTAAAGTGGGCCATATCCATCTCTTTCCACCTATTGTCACCTCCAACCTTGATCATTATGACACATATGGCCATTATGAGGGTGAGATCTATGAGACTGGTGATGTGCATAACATGGCCTTATTTTTGATATTCAAGTGCCATAGCAATGCTTTTGATATCATCTTGGTCCTCCAAATCATAATCAAGGTCCATACCTAAGCATTGTAACCATATGAATTTGTTTATTCTTTTTCATCTAATCCTTATTTGGCACCTAATAAAATAGATATACTCTTTATGAACCCATGAAATAAAGAACTCCAGTCTTCAATTGCCTTTCTAAAATACATAAGATTAAATAATTGGAAGAGTCTGGCACAATTTAGAGTATTAAAAATTTATAATTCATCTTCTTTCTCATTCCTTGTGTTTTGGAACTCTACCTAGTAGTTTTATTACTATTTTACTTAATTTCTAGGCTGGTGATGGTTGTAATAAAAAACATTTCAAGTGGGCACATTTGATACCCAAATTTCCATGCATAGTACCACCTCTGGGTACTATATTTATTCAATCATCAATGGTGGTTGAGAAAGTAAAATCAATTTCTTATTTACCTGGCATGCCATTTTTGACTCTATGTCTTCCACACATGCTCCAAGATCTTTAGGTACCTCTTCTCTAATCAACATAGTCTTACTACCCACAATCTCCAACTCTTATTCCTCTAGTATCATAGATAAAGGCTCACTTTTTTGAGCCTTTTTCTTAGGTTGCATCACCCTTCAAGGAGCCCAAAGGTTGAGGCATAGCTATCTAATATTTCCAAAAGAATATTTGTTTACCTTGTTATCCCACTTATCTCTCCTACTTCAACATCCTATAATGGTAGATGTCAACTTGTATAACCTATAAATCTAAAAATCTCTATGTCCTTACACTCCTTCTAACACTTTTATATTTATCACAATTGATATAATTTGCAATGCTTTAAATAGTCTTAATCCATTACTTTTCACTCATAGGAAGCTTGGAAATCACTTTGTAGTAAATCAAATACACTCCTTTTGTTTTGTAAGTTCACAATTGTAATCATATTAAAAAGTGAAATGGCCCATGTTTAACCTTTTATAGGCTTGAGGGGGTGACTTGCATTTACTACCCCACTACATTTACCATCACTTCATGTAAAAAATGCTAATAATAGTATTTCCATGATGTAAATTTGTCACACTTACCATTATCATTACTTTCTTTGTATTAAATAAATGTCTTGTCCCACACTTTTCTCGAAATGCATGATAGTTGTAAAGAATTTGAATATTTTCCATTCCAAACATGAATCTTACTTATTTACCTCAAATTATCTTGGTGGTTATGTGCCACCTACATACATTTCTATCCTTATGCACTTCTACTTACATGCCTTTTCTCCCCTGTGCATTCACATTAACCATATCCTATCACTCCATAGATATTCTACCCTTACCCCATACTAAAAGGTGTTTTTGGTCCTCTCTGACAATACAAAGGATACTAAAAGAAAAGTATTGACCCTAAAACTGCTCAAGGGTATACAACTAGTGCCACAATTTATTGAAAATAATTGAAATCCTATACTAACCTAATGGCATATACCTTATTATTATGAAAAGGAAAGACTATTTAAAATATTAAGGTCTCAACTGACTACCATTAAAATGGATAGGAAGGAATTATCCATCTTGTTACTTTAACTTACACACATTGGTGGGATGGATACTATGATGATGAAGGGGCCATCTGAGTATACACAAAGCTTTTTGGAGTGGTGCGTGAACTTGGATTCGTAGTCTAAGACTTGTATGTTATGAGAAAAGGCCTTGTTCTTCAAATAGAAATCATGCTAAGATGTTTGTTTAAATTTATCCTCTCCCTAACTCTAGTGTGCAAGAAAATGGGTTTTATCTAGATACAATGAAGTGTCAAGATGTGATTTCAATTACACTTCATCATTTAGTCAATAAGTATGCACAAAGCAAAGAGAAGAGATAAATAATTTAACTAGAAGAACCTCTTCAGTACTTAATAGAAGATTGAATGGTGTGATCTTATTTAAGCACTTGTATGTGGTCAAATATGCCCATAATACCATAGACACATGATCATCCTAGTTTTTGTATCCAATACTACATATCTTGGTCAATATATTACCCAATATCCTATTAAATACCTTAGCTATACCATTGGCTTGAGGATGATATGATGTTATTTTATGGTATGCGATCATGAACTCTATTAAGAGGATACATATAGTATCATTAAGGAAATGGGTTATTTGGTCACTAGTCAAACTCAATAGACATCTAAACCATTTAATGGTATTCTCAAAGATGAATCTTGTAGTAGTGGTGGTGGTATAATCCATGGTTATCATAGTTTTAGCTTAGAAAGTAAGATAGTCAATAGTAGTGATAACATAACCTACATTAGTATTCCTCCCTAATTATTTAATGGGGCCAATAAATTCAATATTCCACTTTTCAAAGGGTTCTTGTGACAAGATAGGATAAAGGGGAAACACATCCCTTTTGTTTAGTTTTCCCATGTGTTGTAAAATGTCACATTGATGTGCATAAGTCTTAGCATCCTTAAATAAGGTAGGCCACCATAAGCTAGCAAAAAGGACCTTTCATTATATAACATCACTTTTATAGTGTCCTCTAGAAACACTTTCATGAACTTACCAAAGTAATACATCATTTTAGCACTTCATCTCAACCAAGCTTCTAAAAGTCACCCCACATAAGTTAGAATAGAGTGCAACAAAAAATTAGCTACTTATTTTGTAGAGTATTTAGGTGAGATGGTAATGAACCTCTATTCAAAAAGGTGTAAATATCTTCCAACACCTCAATAATGCACATGACATGAAATAGTTACATGTCAAGAAAATCATTTTCTATGTTGTTCATTTATTCTCTAGATTCAATGCATGAAATATGATTTGGACTACATTTGACCTTATTAGGTTTGACCATCACTGAAAACTAAAAATCTTAAAATATGATAATCCATTTACAAATTCACCCATGCAATACCAATTTATTTACTAATTACTTTAGCGCTTGATGGTCTATGAAAAAGCTAAATGGAGTTGCTTGTAAGTAATGATAGAACTTTTGGAGGGTATAAACCATATACAATGTTTTGCACTCTATAGTCATGTAATTCCATTCAAATGGAGTAAGATTTCAACTTATAAAATAGATATGGTGGTCTAGGTTGCCCTCACTAGTTTAGGTAAGGATAGTACCAACTACCATGCCAGAAGCATCGATATGGGAGTGAAAAGGTGTTTTACAATCTAGAAATTGGAGAATATGAGTAGTGATAATCTTATCCTTGAGTGTAATAAATGCTTGATGGTGAGCATTGGTTTAGAAAAACTAACCATTTTGTTTTAGTAATTCCTCCAGAGGCACAACAATTTAACAATATCCATGAATGAAATTTATATAATATCTAGTATGTCCTAAGAAAGCACATACCTCGCTAAATGGTTGGTGCTAGAAGGTGAAGCATAATAGCAATTTTGGGTGAGTCCACCAAAATTCCATCATAGCATATGACATGACAAGGTATAATTCCAAAGGGGGTAGAAAATAAACATTTCTTCAAATTTAGGGAAATTTGAAGGTTCTAACAATGCTATAGCACTAGTCAAATATTTGAATAGTGGTCACTCACTAAGCCATAAATAGTCTAGTCATCAAGCTAGACCTAAAGGAACTTATCAATAAATTCCTTAAAAGCTTTGACTACAATCTAAGAGAACATAGAAAGAGTATTTTTCAACCCAAATGGCATCACATTATAAGCACAGGATCCCCATTTGGTTTCAAATGTGGTCTTCAATCTTCATCTTATCCTTTTCTATTATTTAAACTAGATGGTATCCATAAAAGCCATCCGTAAATGTATAGATTTCACATCCAACAACTCCTTTGAGTATATCTTCAATGAAAAATATTGGAAAGGGGTCAATAATAAAAGAAAAAAATTATGTACCTAATAATTTACATAGATTTAAATATGTCCATACTTCTTGATACTTATAACCATGGGTCTCACCCAATCATAATCATCTATAGGAGAAATGAATCTCTCACATAAAATGTTATCAATTTCTTCCTCAACTCAAGTATGTAAGTTGGGATTTGTCTGATAAGGCATCTTCCTGATAAGTTGAGTACTTTATACCAACTTTATGTTCACTTTTCCTAAATTAGAATGCACACCTTTAATTTCAATATGGTTCCATGGGAAGACATATTAATAATTTTTCAATAGATCAAAAACTTTAGAGATCTTTGTATTAGACTAGTAGTCTCCCATAATATCCATCTTGGGTGCTTATTCCATGCCAATATTTCATTAAATAGTCTAAAAAACTCCAAGTATGGGTGTTTTTCATCTTGGATGATGTCACAAACATTGTGCATGCCATACTCCATGTGCATAGACAAATGATAAATTAATGGGTTAGGCAGATTAGATCCAACACCTTTGTCAACCTGGTACATGACTTTATACTTACCCTTGTATATTTGTTCTCATAGTGCATGTTCCAAGATAAGTTCAGGTAGTGGACAAGATGTATACTCATCAGGTTCATGGAAAATAGTCAAGCCCTCCTCCCATGTGCTTTATATGCATCTAATCTAATCTTTAAATGGGGTCAGGTCACCTATGATAACTTTATGCATGGTTTGTAATATAAGGTATAAATCCATCTATGGGGATGAATACAACACTAAAATCATGATAATCTTAATAAAATGCCAATAACTCATTTCTACATGGAACTCTTCATGGATATAT